>CM076581.1:534377182-534544837 GCA_034641835.2 Pinus albicaulis | reverse complement strand
TTCTTCTTCTGTCAAAGGAGATATTTCTCTTTCAACATAAACAAAAATACAGCTGCCCTCTTTCTCCTGTGAAGACTGATTTTGAGGCTGGATGTCTTCTTGAGCCTCAACTATAAGGGATGATGAATCATTATTTTGGTTTTTAGAAATATCTTGAGGAATTTCCTTTATTTCTTGGTTGATTTCTTCCTCAACTGATTCATCTATATTCTTATAATTTTTCAATAAGATATTAAACTCATGAATGGATGTTAAAAGATCTTCAGGATGCATTTCTTCCAAATCCTTATCATTGTATATAATGTGTTGGGTGATGTTTTGTGATGGATCATAATGTATTTCACCCCATGATAATTATGTAGTGTTTCCTTTATAGTTATCATAAAACACATATTCAAGTTCCTTTAAAGAAAACAAACTACCAGATTTCAACCATTCATACCAATCCCTAGCTTCTCCTTCTAATGTTAACATAAAAATTTTCATAAGGCAGTCTTCATGCCATTCCACTTTCAACCTCCATACATGTATATGAAATTTGATGAGATGTAATAAAGGGTCATCAAAATTTTCACCTTGAAAAACAGGTAGGTTGTCATCCCAATTCACCTGGGGCATCTTATGTGGAAACCCAGGGATATGATCTCTACTCAATGGGGCATATCTTCGTTGTATCCTTGGAATCATGTTTGTAAATCAGGAAAGAGGTCACTATGTCTATTCAACCAGTTCAGAGTCTTCTACCAGTGGAGTCATTTGGTCTTCTCAGAGCTATGGAGTCACTAGGTGGATGATTTAAATTTTGTTGTCCACCAACAGTATGATTGGGATTGCTCAATGCATTCCCAAATGGAGTCTACAAAGACTGAAGGGGTAATAGGCCTATTGGAGGCCAGTGGAGTCACGAGATGGAAATTTTTAGCTCTTTTGGAGGTAAAATGTTTTATGGTTCCACCACCATGTTTATTATGAAGCCAATCTGAAATATTTTTGGATTTTTCTGAGTTTCTATAGTCCTATGGGTTATGAGAGCGTCCTAAATCTGTTTCAACACTTAGCTATGGTGATAAGACAAACATAGTTTACTCTTATGGCTTAGCTAGATGATTCCTTCAAGGTTTGATAAGGCTTTTATAAGAATCCTAAGGGTTACTTAGTTTGTCACTGATTCAAATAAGTCCTATCATGATCACCATTATGCTTGGTAGTGCTTGAAGAAATCTACTTATACTGTACCAAACAATGAGTGTTTCGTTTTAAGGATTTTACTTAGGTCCCACTGTGATCGCCATTATGTTGTGGTCTTGTGTTTTGATAGATTGGCTTACCAAAATACAAGGCAACATCGGAACCAATCTTTAGAGTTCCAGGATCTAGTCCTCATATTCTCAGAGAGGGATCTCTCAAATGTTTTGCAAAGATATATCTTGTTTTCTTTTAAGTATTGATTTTAGACTAGTTATTAAGCGCAAGTGTTTGTTTGGTTTGTTTGTTTGGTTGAATTGGCATAGCAGAACATGAAAGGTCTAAGTAGTATAGATATAAAGAAGAAGTGTCAGATTCATTGGACAATGGAGTCAAGAAGAGGTTTATGACAAACTCATCAATAGATATGGGATATCAAAGGGAAAATCTAACTTGGCCACACGATCCTTTAGTTTTTGTGAATGAGATGGACATTAATGATTTTGAAAAGAGAAGTTTTAATTCTCAACAAAGGGAACTTAAAAACATAACTTGAACAATAAAGAGGTATTTGATAGATAGGGCTAACCATGAATTCTACAAACCACACTTTAAGCAAATGATGACTTCAAGACAACTTTTAAAATAAAATCTAAGATTTGGGAGCACATCCTATTTCCTCAAAGATTTTATTTCAAAGGATTTAGAAAACATAAAAGATTCACTGATAATTGCAGTCATAGAAGAGGGAACACCTAAAAACATCCATGATTACAATTATAAAGAACTTTAAAACAATTTTTCAAGCAGGGACAAAGGGTATGATCTAAACAGACCTCCTTGGCTAATTATAAACAATGGTACTTCAAAGGGAGACTTCTAAAACAGTTTTCAAGTGGCAACAGACAAGCAGGGAAAACCATAAATCATGCTGAAACCAACTATTTGAACTATTAGAGAAATAAACAAGCATGAGAACTAAAGAGAAATATTAAAGACTCTAAAATACCTCAGCAAAAGAAAAAATCAAACATTGAAGGATAAACAGGTCTAAGGTGCTTGCAAGAGTCATTTCTTAGCCTAAACTTTTCATCCTACTATAGTAAGAATTATTGAAACATAATGAAAACAAGAAAAACAACAGACAGTTCAGAATACATCACCAACAACCAAGCTCAGGGATCCAATGATAGAGCCTTCTCAAGAACAAGCATGTCAAAACATAATCCAGCTTCCAAGACTTCAATTTCTTCTTCAACTTCAGACAGACTATGTATTATTTTAGAGAGTTTCAGTGTTACAACTAGTGACCAACCAACAACTCATATTCTTTAGAAGTATTTATAGAATAAAGAGGAGGTGGAATGAAAGGAAGCGTCTCTAGGTTCAATTAATACAAGTTAATGCTTCTCTGCCTTTGGGGGGCTCAATAGAGAAGATTTCTGATATTTTCTCTGTATTAATTGGTTTTAATTAAGTATTTAGCTACTTGGAAGAATTTGTTGACTTTAAAACTCTTTAGGTAGGCTGGAAATAACTCTGGCTGCCTTTAAACAAAATATCACTAACTAAGCAATAACTATGCCTTCTTTTGATTTATTGAGGCTGCAGGTGGCACTTTGGTAGCTGAAGAGGATATTTTTGGCCTCTGATGTGGCAGTGGAGGCTTCTTTTAACTGATATATCTCTCTATTTTTATAAACTCAGTGATTTATCCTTTGATATGTGTTTAGGCTTAATTAAGCCTTGATCTTTGATTTCGAGACTTTGTTCTTTAACACTATATTTTTCTCTTTATTTGGTAGATTAAAACTCTGATCTTCAAGCTTTGGCTTTAATCACCTTTTAACATTAATTTCCTGATTCTGATACCCTTTGTCATTTTCTGTTTTCACAGATGGTTTTCTGCTATTGGAGGGTTTCTGTTAAACCCTAGATCATGCTCTAGATGATTTAAACGTGGATTTCAAACCTCACAGTTCCTTGTCTTCATTGATTTAAGCCTCAGAATTGTCACCCTGGGCCCGTATTGTCACCTATTTTTTACTGTGGAATTTCGCAGAACAACCACCATTAAAACCCCACAAAACATAAGAACTTTGTTATAAAAAACCTGCAGATATAGTAAACTTCATTCAGAGGTTAAATGGAGGTAGTTAAGAGTTGTGAGGGTGGAAGGATTTGCAGCGGAAGAAGGAGCGAAACTTGGGAGAACAACTAACCAAGTAAAATTTTGAATTTGGCACGAATTTGAAGAAAAGTGGTTTCAGAAAACCATTAATGGTTTTCGCACAGCGTTTGGGGGGGAAGGCAGTATTGCCAAAAAAAACGTGATACGATACATTGCTTAACACATGGAAAATGAAAACCACCTACTTCGCGCGAAAGTAGCACACTGCGAGCGGGGGAAAAATATTATGTGAAATCGTGTTTGAGCCGTCGGATTGGTGGCTCCAGATCCAACAATGTGGGTTGAGCGCGATGGAGGGTAAGATGTAGGTTTGAACACCGGGGTGGGGTCTACGATGACGTAGCATTTTTGTCACGGAGTGGACGAGTCAAAAGGCTATCGCGTTAAGTCCCTACCGTCCGATATCTCGAAGGGACAATTGAGATTAAAAGATGGGGCGGGTTATTTGAACAGAGGAAAAGGTAAGGCAAGATGGACGGGTCGAGAGCAGGTAACCTGATGGCTGTTGATCTGCAGAGATCAACAGTCTAAATTTGTTTAAAAAATTATATGTCGGGAATGTAAAATAGAATGGAAAAGGGGTTTTTTGCATGGGGGTTCAATGTTTTAAGCACCTGGTTGCGGGGCCAAGGTTACATGAGGAAAAAAGGTTTTAAAGGTAATAGGTCCTCAAGGGCTTAAGACCTATATAGTGTAGAGGAGTGTTTTTAGGCCAAAAAAAAAGGTTTTTGAGGTCAAATAAGGGTTCCGATAGGTGAGGGGAGGGATTTTTAAACCAAATAGAGGGAACTATAAGATTTAAAGAGGATTTTGGAATGTTTTAGAAGGAAAATAAAGGTTTTTTTAGGGTTTTGTGAGGGAAGCAAGGATGAAAATGGAGAGTTTGTGGGATTGGAATGGAGAGGTGAATGGTGAGAAATGGAGTTTTATAAGCAGTTTTCTCTTGGTGAACAACAGGTACTTTAGGACTAATAGTGAAACAGCAGTGAAGATTAACTCAAAAGGGTAATTATCATCATAAGACTTCAAGAAATCACAATTTGGAAATGAATTTTTTCTTGAAGGCTAGAAAATGTTTAGCCACCATTTGATATGACAATTTTTTATAGGTGGCTAACAGGAAAAAGGATGGAGTTCCTAGAGGTTGAGGGTAATGGTATGGAAGGGGGCTTGGCCATAATCCGGAATCCCCTTTCCCTTCACCTACTGAACGTTGAGGCCTCCAAATCTTTCATCTCCCTTGAAATGAAAATCCTGGGAGAGAATGGCACTTATCTGTTCACAAATGTTTATGGTCCCCAATGGCTGGAAGACAAGCTTCAGATGCTGAACAATCTTTCCAGTTTGTAGCACAGATACCCTAACGCTAAAGTCATCTATGGAGGTGACTTCAACATGATAACATCTATAGGGGAGAAGAAGGGAGGAATAAGAACCCTAAACAGAGATGCTGAGGCCTTCACAACTTTCATTAGAAAATCCAACTTGGAGGACATTTTGCCTAGAAATGGATCTTTCACCTAGACCAATAGAAAAGGAGGCGAAAGACACATCGCTTCTAGGCTTGATCGGTTTCTAATCTCTGATTCCACTCTCCTGGGGGGAGTCACAGTGGAATCAAATATCATTCCATCTGGGGGTTTGGATCAATGGCCTATCTCTCTGGTTGCTACAATCCTTGGCACTCCTAAAAACAAGCCTTTTCGCTTTGAGAAATTCTGGCTCAATCACCCGAATTTTGTTACCAACATCAAAATCTGGTGGAATGAACACTTAGACACCAGAGGAACCAAAATGTTTCGGTTCCAAGCCACATTGAAGCACCTAAAGGCTAGGATTCGCACTTGGAACCAAGAGGCCTTTGGCAATATTTTTGAGGAGAAACAAGCCCTAGAGGATCAGATGGAACTGATACATAACAACTAGATTAAGGGGGACATTTACCAAGACTCCATTAATACAGAGCATAATCTCATGAAAAAATGGAATGAGTGGTGTCACTAGGAATAAATTCTATGGAGACAGAAATCCCGCATTCAATGGCTGAAGGAAGGGGAGAAAAACACCAAATTTTTCCATCGATCAGCCATGGATTAGAGATGCAACAAAAAAATAACCAAACTCAAGGATGATCACGACACTTCTGTCTAGTCCCATCAAGAGATTTCATCCATCCTTATAAACCACTTCAGTATGATTGCAATTGAACCCAACATTTATAGAAGGGAGGCTATCAACGAAGTCATTACTTCCATTCCCAAGTTGATCACTGAAGAGCAGAATAAAACCTTGAACCGCCAGGTTACTTTTCAGGAGGTGGAAGAGGCTGTCAAAAATATGGCCAATGGCAAGGCTCTAGGACTTGATGGTTTCACCATTGACTTCTTTAAGGCTTGCTGGTATCTGGTGAAGATTGATGTTTGGGAGGTGGTTGAGGACTCGAGGAGGTCCTCCTCTATTCTCAAATCCCTTAGTTCCACTTTCATTGCCCTCATTCCCAAGGAAGAGGATGCTTGCACTCCTTCTAAGTTCAGACCTATCGCTCTCTGCAATGTGTTGTACAAAATCATCTCCAAAGTTATGGCCAACAGATTAAAGCCCATTCTGCCCTTGATTATATCTGAAGAGCAATCGGGTTACGTGGAAGGCAGGCATATCATGGACAATATCCTTTTAGCTCAGGAAATGATCCACTCCCTTCAGTCTCAAAAGAAGGCGGGCATGATCATACAACTGGACCTCTCTAAAGCCTATGATAAGGTCAGTTGGAGTTACCTGGAATCAGTGCTACATGCGTTTGGTTTTTATTAGTGTTGGATAAAATGGATTTTAGCCATGGTTAAATCTCCTAGCTTCTTTATTCTTGTTAATGAAGCCCCTTCTACCCTCTTCTTCCCCTCAAGGGGAATTTGACAAGGTGACCCCATTTCACCTTTTCTTTTTGTCATCTTAATGGAAGGTTTGAGCCGCATCATCAAATCAGCTAAGGATAGGATGGCACCCCTACAACTAAGGAAGCTAAGGGTTTCAAAGAAATTCTGAACCTATTCAGAAATGCTTTAGGTATGGATCTTAACTTGGAAAAGTCCTCTATTTTTTTCTTCAATATGCACTTAGAGGTCCAAAGACACCTCACAGATATTCTTGGCTTCAAAAGGCGTAGCCTCCCTTCTAAGTATCTAGGTATTCCTCTCACCGATAAGCCTTGGCAGAGGATCCACTGGGAATGCCTGCTCTCCAGACTGGAAGACAAGGGGCAACTATTGGACTAACAGAGTCTTGAACTTTGTTGGTAGATTGGTTATGACTAAGGATATTCTTCAGGCCATCCCTTAGTACATTCTCTCTATTCTCCCAACTCCAAAAGGAGTCATCCTGAAAATCAGGAACATTCAAAGAACCTTTCTCTGGTCGGTTAAAGCACAGAAACCCAAGTGGGCTCTTGCTGCCTGGGTTAAGTTTACAAACCAAAAAACATGGGGGGTTTGGGGCTGTAGGACCTAGACACTGTCAACATTGAAGTGCGTGGTGACAAGATTTGGTGGCGCTAGCTCAAAGAACCCCATACGCCATGGGCTAAATTATGGAAGGCTAAATATGCTGAGAATTGGTGACCGGAGGAGCTGATAAGAATGACAGATCCCCCTGCAGGGTCTCCAATTTGGAACTTGGCCAAAGATAACAGAAATATCATTCAGGATTCCTGCTTCTGGGAACTTCATGATGGCACCAATGCGCTCTTCTGGGAGGATTCCTGGCAATAGCTGCCCAATCTAGAAAGCCCTAATTTTATCCCTCTTCAAAGATGGTTTTAGACTGCTCGCAAGATACAAGTCCATCACTATGGGTCGGACCATATTGAAAACCAACAATGGAGGGAATGGAATCTAGTTCCTCCTCCCTTGGAGGATAACTTGATTGAACTCCTCCACACCCTCAATTTGGATCTTGCTAAGAGACTGATCCGATCCACTCAGGAGAAGGACCAACTCAGATGGGGAAAGCTCGACGGAGGCACTTTCAACCTCAGGGAAGGAAGATTGCACATCGAACATAGGGACCTCGAAGAAAAAGTGGCTTGGCACCCCAATGTCTGGGACAGAACTATGTGGCCAAAAATAAGAACTTTTCTTTGGATGCTCATGCATCGCAAAATCCTCACCTGGGAAAATTTATTAAAGCGAGGCTTTTCTGGCCCTTCCCGATGCCCCCTTTGTGAAAAGGATGAGGAGACTATGAACCATTTACTTAATGACTGTGATTGGAATAACAACCTGTGGGAGTGGCTAATGGATATTTTCACAAAAAATGATAGAACAAGGAATTCCATTCAGGACTGTATTTCGAACTGGCGCACAAATTACTCTAATTGTGACATGGTTAACACCCTCTGGTGGCTAAGCCCTAGTTTCATTATTTGGTCTACATGGAAGGAGAGGAACAGACTCATTTTTCAAAAGGAAACCAAGTAGCTTGACATTATCAAAACCTCCATCATGCAGAATTTAAGAGAGACGGTCCTTACTAATTGCAAAGCTGAGCAGGTTGCCTTTCTCTCCAGGAACGATTCACGAATTTTGATGTTTGTTTAGCTTGACCGGATTTTTAGATCATAATTTCCCTAAGTACCAGCCCAGGCCGACTCCTTCTCCTGATTCCTGGCAGCGCCCTGTCTCAGGTTTCTGCAAATTAAACTTTGATGGGGCGTCTCGGGGTAACCCTGGTCCGGCTGGGCATGGAGGGGTTATTAGAAATGACAAAGGGGAAGTCCTTCACATCTTCAGCAGAACTCCGGGGGAGGCGACCAACAATGAGGCTGAGTTTGCTACCCTAGAACAGGGCCTGCGGATCCTCATCCGTCTGGGAAAAATCTCAGTTATTGTGGAAGGGGATTCCCTCCTGGCCATCACTATAATCAGAAGAATTCAAAACGACATGAAGCCAGGGAAAGCAATCAAGCATTGGTGACTGGCCATGGTAACGGAGCTCATTGCGGACCATCTCGCCTCCCTCAATAGCATCATTCTTCAGGTGGTTAGGTGGAAGGCTAATGCTCTTGCAGACAGTCTTTCTAACTACGTCGTGGATCATCCAAGGAAAATCATTAACACTTGTTGGCAAGACGTCACAAGTGATGATCTTCAGAATCAGTGCGCTCTCATTTCGAGACAAGACCTCACCTAAGGATCAAGTGAGGAGGACGGCCTGCAGACTACTGATAATAAATAATTGATGAGGATTAACTATTTTCTTAATGAAAAGTGTTGGCACTGTTGGGAGCTGTCCTATGAGGAGCCTTGGGAAAGATGGAGGATCATCCAAAAGGAAGATGGCAGGCTCCATCGTTACAAATGGCGGTTTGCGTGGCATCCTCAAGCACACGACAAAACTAGAATTAAGAAATGGATTCATTTTCAGGGAACTGGCATCAACACCCTGATTAGACTTCAGGCGACCGACAATTATGGTAGTAAGCGGGTTATTGGTGGAGTTTTGCGCCCCCTCCAGGCTCCTATTATTATAAATCTTCTCACGCTCTGGACAATTTTCATCTTTTTCAATCCCTTTGTTGTGCTTTGTATTATGTCTCTGTCTTTCTCTCTTATCTGTTGGTCTCCTATTCCAGGTGGCTGTATCCTAGCTATGGCGGATCGTAATATTCGAAGTGCTAAGGCGGCCAGAGAGCTCAAGCGAGCTAAGGAAGGCTATGAGGTGGCAGTTTCTAAAAAAGGCAAGCAAACCATTGAGAGGCTGCAGGAGGAGGTTCAAAAAGCCCAGACAACCATAGACAGTCAGGCCATCAGTGAGGAGATAGATTGGATTGCCGACCCTGGCACTCCTTCTACCAGAGCTACGCAGTTTTTGCAGACTCAAACTATGGTTTGGCAGATGAAAAATATGCTTGCCAAAGCCATTGGCATGCAGGGTGCAGCTGTCAAAGATACTTTCGCGGCCACCTCCCTCGCCTCTACTAGAAACTCTGCTCGCTTGGATAAGCTGGAGGTCTCCCTGAATTCTCTAACGGAAGAATTGAAAATGCTTTCTAAGAGGTTGGACGACTTCATCCGAATGTTTGAACTGTACCTGAGGCATGTTCTGAACGTATCGATTGAGGTGTTGGAGGATGACTCCCAAACAACGATCATCCGTCGCTACAAGCCGCGCTTCATTCCCAAAGGTGCTGAGGCTGCTAGTCCTAGTGTTGCTGGTCATTCCGGTGCTTCCAATCCAGTCTTGTGATTTTTCCTTGGCTGTTTTCGTCTCTGTTTATCTAATTTTCATGTCTTCTCTGTTTGCTTGGTCTTGTAAGTCTGTTCGCAGGTTAAGTAAAGTTGTAGATAGTTTTTATTTCTTCAGATGCATTACGCGGTTAGGTAACCCTGCATGGTTAGCCAACTTTATGTCTGTGTTGGTCAGTGAGTCTGCAATAGTGATTAGGTACTCAGTTAGCCCTCGGAGGGGTTTACATGACGTTGTGCTCGGTTGGCCTGTGCTTCCTCATGTCCATCTGGATCAGACAGGCCGTTTTGTAATCATATGTACTATCACTTTTTCTTCTACTTAATATATTTCAGCTGACTTACACAAAAAAGAAGAAAGAAGTATTACTTTGTATTTGATATTTAATATGTTTTTACATGATGTATTAGATATTTGAGTAACAAGTTCTTGCATGGACATTGATAGGGAGAGGCTTTATGAAAAGCCGTCATTTAGACATAGCAAATAATGGCTGGGAGAGTGTATTTTTGTTTGCGAGTTAGTTTTTAAACGGATATATTATGCGTTTGTATTTAAATGCAATTTAAATGTTTTATTGGTGTATTGCAAGAGTTTTGGCATTGAAATTATAACCATAGAAAATTATGATTATGGAGATAAACTAATTCAAATTATAATTAGATTGAATTATAATTAGATTGACAAGTCCATACAGTGCATTAATAACTCAATATTAATACAATTTCCAACCACCAAAGCATTACACATGTATGAATTTGTGGGAAAGATCTAAACCCTATAAAATATTATACATGAATAATACTCCACATATAATACATAATACATGTGATTGATCCAATAAAATAAAAAACGTAAGTTTTATTCTTCATTAATTCATTATTTTATTGTATGATATTTATTTAAAATTTTATATATCAGATTATGTAATATTGTGTTTTAAAGAAATTGAGGTTGACTTATTTCGTTGCTATATTGTTTGAAAGATATAAAGCATATTTTATAATAATGCTCAAGAATGTTAACGAATATTTTTTCTTTTTTATATTCGGAATGTACATTTCATATATATATAAAAGACATGTATATGTTTTTTCCATTTTTTTAATTGGACATGTTACTTATAATTGCAATTTTTTCTATAAATATATTTTTTTCTTTTATCATGGTTATGAATTTTTAATAAATCTTAATCAAATAATTTAAGATTAAAAAAAGTATAGAGAAAAATAAGATCTCTTTGTACAACAGTGGTGCTTTTTGTTGAGAAAATAGAGTTTGAAAATGATCAAATAATTTAAGATTAAAAAAAACTAGAGAAAAATAAGATCTCTTTGTATAGCAGTGGTGCTTTTTGCTAAGAAAATAGAGTTTGAAAATGAATACAAGGTTACAGTCAAGCCTCATATGACCTTTGGGAGGTTGGAGATTGAGTTGGTTGATGTTGATATGGCCAAAATAATGGCATTTCGAGTCGTGTTTGGCATTATTCAGCGCCTCAAGGGAACCCAGCTCACGGGTTCCCTCCACATAACAATCCAGACAGAAGTTTTCATCAAGACGCTCACCGATCTTGGGCCAGATACCTATGCTCTTCCCCCCACTCAGATTCTCGGTATTCAAATTTCTAGTGCATCGTCACTTGGAAGTCACAATCGTGGTCATCGATTCCACAATATTTGATGGTGTTTTCTCCCTTAAAAAATCAAAGTTGTTAGGGTTTTAATTTCAATATAGGGGATATCACCTATGTTGTTCATGTTGTAGGTTAGATGGGGGATGACATGGAAGAGGCAAGACCTAGGCTGGGTAGAGAAACAACCCCCACAATACTCATGGGTTGTGGGCATCTGAGCATCAATATTTGCACCAGAAGAGTTTGATACCCTTCACCAGGCTTGAGGAAATCTCATATCTCAAGGCTCCCCGTTCATCTAGACTCTCTCTATTCTCAGGATGAGGGTTTTACCCTAGACTTGGGGAACCTTATGATTTTTGTGAAACATATCTCAGGAGTTTCCCTTTGTCTATAGGTCAAAGCTACAAATCTCATTTCCTCACTTGTAGTTAGGATATAAGAGTCAGTAACAATCCCATATGGTAGTTTTCAGATCATATATGGAGGTCGAAAATTCCAGGATCGATAATCTCTTTATGAATACAACATATTAAATGATGCCAAAATTCATATCGTATAAAGAGTGGGAGGTGGAGCCAAATTTTGGGGTGCATCCGCTTCATCCAAAGAAAAATACTTTAAGGATGTTCTCAATCACGACCTCCACCTCCAAACCATAAAGATCTATCTAGACCAAAATTTTTGGTGGCGAAGACAATGGAAACCCCTTCTCTTAAAGTGTAAAACATTATAAGTAGAGTCATAGTTTTTTTTTTTTTTGGTTATGTAGTCCTAACATGGCATCACGCCAAACCTTTGGTCTGAGAAACCGTGAACGAGGGGCATCTATGCCATCAAAATCACTCGGCGATCGCACCTGGCCTCGACCACATATGGCTGCATTTTTTGTGCCTTCGGGGGGATTCGAACCGGTGACCTTTCAGCATGAGTGTCTTAACATCCCACTCTTCACTGTCGAACCACACCCCCATTGGCAAGTAGAGTCATAGCTTTAGATTATGAACGATAAGTGATTATTTTATGTTTTAATGGTTTTTGGGCTACAACATCTACTTTTCAGGAGTGGGTACACCAAAATTGTTCTTAGAATATTGTGTTGCATTTCTTCTCAAAAGGATTATTTATTGTGCTCTTCATACATTTCTATTACCGAAAAAGGTTTTTGATCATGGACCTTGGTTTTGGGGCTGATATGACCTCTCCTTTCAACCTTGGTTTCTGAATTTTAATCCTTTTTATATGTCGGCTATGGCAACTCCAGTATGGGTAATACTCCCCAATTTTCCCATCCATCTAACACACCCAAATATCTTAAATTATGTGGGAAAATTACTAGGTCGCTTCATCAAATTCGACTTTAATACAATTGTTAAAGGAATCCTCTCATTTGTTCGTATATGTGTTGAAGTGGACCTTAGTAAAGGATTGTCAAATAAGATCCTTCTCAA
This sequence comes from Pinus albicaulis, assembly GCA_034641835.2. Classification (NCBI taxonomy): domain Eukaryota; kingdom Viridiplantae; phylum Streptophyta; class Pinopsida; order Pinales; family Pinaceae; genus Pinus; species Pinus albicaulis. The sequence continues at coordinate 534,532,134 of CM076581.1, read as the reverse complement.
ATGGAGAGGTACAATTTATTCACAACAGATGGATTATGAAGACACATATTTTTATTTTAGAACTTGTCAGCAACCAAGTCATTTTCGAAATGCTTGCCCATATTCACAAGGACCTTATTCATGCCCAGATGCTAAGAAAAAGAACCGTCGATGGAAAGATCCACAAGGAACCAAAGGATCCAATACGACCATGACTCACAAGTAGGATAACTCACAGAAAAAACAATCAACTACTTCCAAATATGCACCTTCAAACTCAAGTCAACCTCATGTCAAGCCATTGTTAGGTGTCGGGATTGAAATTCGATTCCTCAACACTTAATTTTCAAACCAGGGCTATGTAAGCTTCGAGGTGTAGCAGAGGTAATGCAAAATATTTTAGGTTCACTTTGTAAGTCCTACTTCTATCCATGCAATTAAATCACTCAAGTTCTGAAAGAAAAACTTTTAAAGAAAAATTTTTAATTCTTTTATGCACCTGTTAACACAATGACACTACACCACACTAGAAATTGGACTCTCACTCAAAAAATAGCAATTAGATACTTATGAGAAATAATTAAAAAATAAATGAACTCAAAATTCATGCCACTCAATTAATTTGACACAAATTAATTACAAAACTCAAAATATTTTCTAAACAAATATATTCATACACTCCATTCCTGTACTAAGAAAAACAGAGAAACTTTGTTCCTGTACTAGAATAAACCTGTTCCTGCACTTGAAAATCTGATACAAGAATACTGTGTTATGAAGCCTGAAATCAAATGGTGCAAGAAGGAATTTTTCACTCAAATCAAGATAATAATTCCAAAATAATCACATTCCTCTTCAAGGTATAAATTTCAAAATATAATGGAAATGTTATCAAACAACAATGTGAATATTGAACTCCTTTGCTTGAATAAGGAAATCACCTTATAAATATATTCCGCATATACCCCCTTCCAAACTATTTAATACTGTATCCCAAGTAAACTTATGTGTTTGCAAAGGACATTGTTTCAGAAAGAAATTTTCAACTGTGATCTTCAAATTGAACGATAATGATATTTTGTTCCTGTACTAAGAAATCTAAGTGAACAAATGATCAACAGGACTAGAAACATGATATATATCTGGAAATTTCCAAATAAATATATGTTTTCTTATGCAATTAAAATACACGTTTATCAGAACGGGGGTTCTAACTTTCTTACAACAAATGAATAATTTTTAAAAGAGATCTATGCTCATCATCAAGCAAGGTCAAGATTAAACACAAAAAAACCTGCACACCCTTGTTCCTAACTGAAAGGAAATTTAAGAAAGAACTTCCCAGATCACAATGCATATTTTGCTTTATAGTGAACATAAAGAAATGCTTCCAATGTAAATAAAAACAAAATTAATCATACAAAATCTCAGATATGAGAACAATGTTACTTTGTTCAAAATAAAAGAAATGAAAAAGGATATGTTCAATCACACACACACATCATTGATAAGAAACCTTCACACCAAAAAAGAATCACTCCATGAACCTATTACACAATACAATATTAATGGGAGAATGAGCTGGGTTAGATGGGCCCTAACCAACCAGTTTGTTTCCCTTTTTAAGGAATACGATTAATCTATGACAGCAGGATTAACATCACAGGAAATAGACAAAATAGATGCATCAACCTGGTATTTTCCCTACATTTATTAAAATTATAAAAGTATCTGCTCAGTACATGATATATATAGAAACATATCCAACTCCCAGGGGGATTATGGCGACAAAAATTCTCAAAATATAAAAGCCAAATGCTTCCCATAGTATCGCTACCCTACAATCTGATCGAACTTTGATTTATACAGATTACATCGACTCTCGGTTGTGTCAAGCTAACAAAAAAAATATGTAGCAGTTGGTAACTGATCCTTATATTTAGGAAACGTCAAACACACCAAACCATTTAGAGGATAACAAGAATAAGTCTTCTCAAGTAAGTGCATTCCTTTTCCTTTGACAACTACGATGGACTCTGAGTTAATCTTCTCAAATCAAAGATCATCCATATGTGGTGCAGGAACCGAAGTAAGTGCAGGAATATTGAGAACTTGTACCATAAGCACCTTTGAATTTGAATTAGTGATCATGCACTGCAAAGCCATAAGGTAATGTAAATGATAAGTTACATGGAAAAACATATACTTATTTGACCTTTAATTAAGATAAGCATACATATCGATTTTCCCAAAAATCCATTAAGAGAAACCAAAAATACTTGCAGAGAGGCCTTATTCAGGTTGTAAAATAGAGGCCAGGGTAGGGTAATTTATGTAAAAAATAGAATAGTTACAAGAACCCACATTCCCCCAACCTCATCATGTTGTGTGTACTCACACAACCACTAACCTTTGCAAAGAAATAAAAAGTGAAAATCCTTCCTTCTCATTTCTGAATATGAATGTTAATTGTCGAACCTTCTTCTTTAACCTTCTTCACTCAAGCCTTTTTAAAAAAAAATTTCAACTTCTTAGCATGAACTCTTAAGTGGGTTACATGAAACCTCCACTTCATCGCCTATCTCTTCAGTTCAGACTTTGTTTACAACAATTATCCATTCCTAGTTTTTAACATTGTGTTCTGAGCTTTTATACACTTCTTCAATACTTCAAGCTCATAAACCTGTTCTTTCAATTTTCGAGTCTTATTCACCTTCTTCTCAGGTGAAGAGTCCTTTAATTCCTCCTTTCCTTTTTCCTCTTCTTGCATGTTCACTTCTTCTGCCAAAAATGTAAGAGGAACAACATCCTCATGTTTTTCTTCCTTCTTCCGCTTCTCAGTTCCTTCTTGTTCAACCTCTTGCCTGTGGGTCACCTTCTATTTCTTAGCCCTATTTATCAAATATGCCATAGGAACATCATCCTCGTCTTTCGTATATTCTTGACTCGTGAATAAGGTGCCTATTGCTGCCACTCTTTACAGAAGAGAGAGATTATCTTGTACATACATGTTTTCAACGGGGATGTCCAGTGGAAGATCTTTAGGGAAAGCAAAGTCTCTCTAAGAATACTCAGAGTCTTCAATGACCTCAACCTTAGATAGAGTAGTTAGTTTAGATATATTCTTGTTAGAAGAAGCGCGATGACCTTTCAATAATACTTGTGGAATTCTTTGGGGGTGGTTTTGGCACCACAACCTTAACCTTCACACTCTTATTTACCTTCAACCTTGTTGACTTGGGTTGAGTAGTCTTGAATTTATTATCACAGTCACTTCCTTGTCGTTGTTTCCCTTTATGATACTGGACATATTTGGATTTTATATTTTTCTTATCCTTCTTCCCTTGATGGCTCTTGCTATGACCAGCCTTCATAGTACTTCCACTCTGGTAAGACTTCAAAAAGTCCTCCCAAGTAGTTCCCCTATTCACTAGCTCCTTATTAACCAAGATTTTTATCAATCAATAATGGCAGATTTTAAAAATCACTTGACCCTCCTTGCTCTTCTGCACACTTCTAGACATTTTATCCAAAATTTTTAATAATAAATAAGGGAAATTAATTAACTTTCCAGATTCAAAGTACACTAGAATTCGAATGTGGTATAGGTAGGTTAAGGAATATCTTCCTTCATATGTAAGGAACTTCTATAATATGTATATAAGGTGCTTCACTTCTCAATCATCTCACTTCTCTGCATACCTATCTTCCAATCAACCACATAGTTAGCCTTCTTTAGGAACTTACACCATGCACCTTTCTCCATCTCGCCTTTCTTGAACCATTGCTCCCTGGTAGCAGGAAACTCGGTGGCTTACAAAATAAACTATTTTATCACTTGAAATTTCAATGGGCCTATAGTGGTTGTATTACCATAAAAAATTCGTGCAAATTCCTGGGCTATGGCGGAATAATAACCATCAAACTTATATAGAAAGGAAATAAAACCGACTTCCTAAAGAGTAGGTAAACTCTTTCATACTCCATCGTTCCCTCCATCTCTTTGACAAACCAAGGTTCAATTCAAATCAACGTCATATCATCTAAGATATTGTCGCAACCTACAATCCTCCAGCATGTTCAAAACCTCAAAATATTTTTTTCTAAAGAATCATCATCTGTAAATTTTCATGACATTAGAATTCTAAGCTTGGGAAGTGCAAGAATGATTTCTTTTAATTCCACATGATTCCTGTATCAGAAATTTATTCAAAATACATGCTGATTCACCTCCCCAATTCATGAACTGACATCATATCGTTTGAACTTTACCTCGTCCATCAAAGAAACTGTTGCCCTTACAATAAAAAAATAAGTTAAGAGGGTAATAGATTCAAAATTATTTTTTAAAACATGTAAGCCAATGATGATTGGGAGTGGCGATTATACCGGTTAAAATTTCAAAGGATGGATGGTTAAAAGTGGTCAGATTCCACATGGTGGAGGAGAAACTAGTTTAATGGTGGCATAAATTCAGATATGATGACAACGAATGAAACAACCTTCATGCATGCATTCGACCCTCATCATGACATTATATGGGAATGGTAGTTTCTTGTTATGATGAGGCCACCTATATCTAACATTAATTCCTACAATTTAATCACTCATTTCCTTTTAGGCTTAACAATAATTTCACTTATACAAATATGGGTATAAATACCATCTTTTTTACACACAAACGTCATACTTAATTAAAAGAATCAAACCAAAAATTAAAAATCAATTTATAACAGATTCTTGTGCTTATTAAAATTTTACGATGAAAACTCCTGCACCGTAACATGATTCCTGCACTGCAACAAGGGGTTTCCTGCACTATACGAGAGGGTTCATGTACTAAAATAAAAATTATTCATGTTCTGAAATAACCAATCAAATTAACACTTAAAAATAATAGGTTGGATTGCATAAAAAATGATTACAGAGTTTAAAGAGCTCTTAATCACCAGGTTCAGGTGTCACCATGCTTCTAGTCCTGAATAAATGAGGCTTTAAAAAATAATCAGAACCTAAAAAATATGAGGGGAAAAGGACAAGCGGGAGAGAGATATTATAAATAAAGGGAAGGAAAATCATATGGTACAATTAAAATAATGTGGATTACAAAGAGGGATGAAGGAAAATGGGATAAGGGGAAAACATTGTAGGGTGAAAAAGAGCGAGAAAATAGAAATAGGGAAAATGAATATGAATACTAGGGGGGTATATTAATGCATAAAGGATACAAATGAAAATAGAGAAAATTTAAGAAGAGGGAGAATAATAAAAACTGATTATCCACCTTAAATGGTTGATGTACCTGTCAAATAATGTTGTGACCTGAAAAAGAGTCAATTAACTGCAATGGGAACCTTGTGCTACTTGCATAAAATTGGTCATGCCATTTTTCGTGAAGTTGGTAAGGGTTGAGTTTCTCCCAGTCTTTTTGATGCCACTAGAAGTCCTCTGCTTCTTCTCAGAGACAAGTTAGCCATATATCAAAATCCAAGTAGCATCCCATTTTATTTCCAAAAAGAATCTGTGTGGAAACAAGCTAGATTTTAACCAAACCCTTACATGATTGCGCCAACAAGATGGTTCTCACAGTCATGTGTTTTATTTTTCTTTATTTTTATTTATTATTAATTTGTTAGTTTTTTCTTTCTTTTTTTTCATTAGGAAAAGAGTAAATCAAAAATTACTCATAGTAGGTTGGTATTCTTCCCTTCTTACCATCTTCAAATCCAACTTTTGTTGTACCTATTGTATGAAATATTCCTTAGTGGTGGCCTGAAAATACATTTTAAGCATATGCCCATTCACCAAGAAAACAAATCCTTGTCCATCAATGGTTTTAATCTCCACCGCTCCATTATCGATAACTTTAAATACTTCATATGGCCCCAACCAGCGTGTACAAAGCTTCCCCTTAAAAATTTTAAACTTTGAATCATAAAGGAGCACCCAATTACTTGGTTGGAGTTTCTTTTTCTTGATCAACATGTCATGCCATTTACTACATTGTTGTTGTGTTAAGATATTTTTTTCAACAACATCCCTTCTTATTTCATTAAGTTCATTTAACTGCAAAAGATGTTGTTTATGTGCTTACGAGAAATCTAAACCAAATTGGAATGCAGTTCTAAAGGTTTTAATATGGAATTTAAATGGAAACAAGACCTTCTTCCCGTACACCAACTCATTATCTGTATGAACTATATTGTTCCTCCAAGTAGTTCTGAAAGCCCATAATGCTTCTGATAATATATTTTCCCAATCCGTTTTATGATTATTTACTATTTTTGTAAGGATGAACTCGATCACCTTCTTTGTAGATTCTACCTAGCCATTTTCTTGTGGCTGATACGGCGTAGAATTCCTGTGTCAAATCTTGTATTTATCTATAATTCCTTTTACCATATTAGAGACAAACTGAGGTCCATTGTTAGCAACAATTTCTCTTGGAAAACCAAATCTAGTTATTCATTAAATAAAAAATTAACAGCAACTCTTTCAATAGCATAAGAAACAACTCTAGTTTCTACTAATTTTTTTATAAAATATTTACAAACCTAGATATGTATTTATTTAAGGATATTGGGGCTAGAGGTCCCACAAAGTCAATGGCCCATTTTTCAAAGGGCTTTAAAAATTGTTGAAGGCATAAAGTAATGTCATCGGCTTGAATAGGTTGGACCATTCGTTGACAACTATCACAATTCTTAACATATTTTTTAGCATCCTTAAACAAGGAAGGCCAAAAGTAGCCAACACAAAGAATTTTATATGTTGTTCTCTTGTGAGCAAAATGGCCCCCACAAGTCTCATCATGGGCAGATTTCAAGGTAAAACACTTCTTCTTCTCTTACACATCTACGGATAATAAGGCCAAGTCTATTATAGAAGATGTCTCCTTAGATCCATGAATATGAAGTACTTTTTTGAATGATATTATGCCTCTCACAAGCGGACATGTGTGGTGGTGTTTTTCCTGTGACAAGATAATTAGCTATGTCAGAAAACCATGGAGATTTTTTCGAAACAATAAAAATATTTTCATCAGGGAAGGAATCATCTACATGGATTTCTTAACCAGTATTATCCAATCTAGAAAGATAATCAACTACTACATTCGATTTTCCTAGCATGTCAATTATAGTAACATTGAATTATTGTAGTAAAAGAAACCACCTAGTTATCCTAGTGCTAGTTAAAGGTTTATTCATAAAATATTTTATGGCATAATGATATGTATGTATAAACACTTCATAACCTATAATATAGTGTCTGAATTTGTTAATAGCAAATACCACAACTAGAAACCCTTTCTCAATTATTGTATAGTTAAATTCAACAAATGCCAAGTTTTTACTAGTGAAGTAAATATCATAGGATTGTTGATTTTCTTCCTATCCTAAAGCTACACCAATGGCAGTATCTAAGGCATTTTAGGAAATATGGAATGGAAGGGACCAATTAGGCCCCCTCAAGACTGTTTCCTGTACTAAATTTCCCTTTAAATTCTCAAAATATCATTAGCAAGCTTCAATTCAAGAGAAATCGATATCCTTAGCTAATAATAAAAAAAGAGGGGAAACTATCTTAGAAAAATTCTCAATGAATATATGGAAATAACCCGCATTTCCATGGAATCCTCTCACTTCCCTTTGTGTTTTTGGTGCAGGAAGGTGTGTAATAAATTCTACTTTATTTGGATCTACCTAGATACCCTTATCAGAAATAATATGGCCAAGGACCACCCTTGCTTTGCACATCAATCTACATTTATTATCACTGAAAGCGAGGCAGGCCTCTTGACACCTATTGAGAACTTTCTTTAAATTTTGAAGGGCTTCTTGGAAATAATTACCAAATAATGAAAAATCATCCATGTAAACTTCTACACACTCGAGGTCAGCAAAAATAGCCAAGACTGCCTTTTGAAAAGTGGCAAGAGCATTACAAAGTCTAAAAGGAAGCACTCGATAAGTGAATGTCCCCAATTGAAAAGTAAAGGTAGTCTCGTCTTGATACTTAGGCGAGATTTGTATTTGGTTATACCCACTAAAGCCATCTAAAAATGGAAAGTAATTTTTACCTTGTATAATATCCCAAAATGGAATAATGCATTGATACACAAACACAATATTTGTAACACAAAGAATGCACATGTAAAATTATGATCAACGCAGATATACACAGAATAGATGAGCCATTTTATTCATAGGAGATGATTTAGTTACAACAATGTACAAAATAAAGGTACTCTAGCAAAAGAGATGGCCTAGAATGACCCTAAAAGCATGCCACAACAAAAATTGCGTAAGTGGAGAGCTACAGGAAGCAATACTGCGTTGTCCCTTCAGCTGATGATGATATCACAACTGTTGTCTGAAAGGGAAATGTATATATATGGAGCTTAGGAGCTCTGATGATGCCAATATTCAAGATTTGGGCAGTATGATGGAAAGCAAAGATAACCCAGAAAGGAAACCCCAGATCTATGAGATCAGAAATTCAACCTCCTAGGGTTTGATCCCTTGACTGCTGGGTTATGCAGATCTGAAGCTAAATCTTAATGTAAGATGGCTTAACTGAGGTACAAATCAGATCTAATCTTTGAGGGCTGATCCCTCCTTTAGATCTCCAAGCTAGAAGCTTGAGATCTAGCTTGGAGATCTTTCTTCTTCTTCCTCCTCCTTCAAGATGCAGCAACTGAATATACATGTTTTGAAAATATTGTGCTGTACAAGAGGGAGGGGCTCAAGCCTACTAAAATATGCTACAATAAAACTCCAGGCTAATGGAAATGGTGATGTAAAGGTGAGGGGATGATCCCTCACAAGATTCCTAGCTGAAGTGCTAGAAACTTCCTTCCTCCTTTGGATCTGCAATGATGGACTACGCAATCCTTGATGGGACTGTTGCTGATAGGAGGTGAATAATGTTTGGCCTGATGCTATATTTGAAATGATGCTCTGGGAATGTTGATCTTGAAGTCCAAGTTATGAGCTCCATCATTAGACATATTTGGAGGGGTTAATAGTCACCTTTTTGCCTTCTTAGATCTCTTTTTCTTGAATTTTTATTATTGTTTGGGTTTATAATGCTAGTATAGGTGGTGATTAAGTCTAACATAATCTGAGTGCCTAATAAAAGGTTGAATGCAGAAAATCATGATTTATTAAGAACTTTTATAAATATTTTATCACAAAGACTTGGAGGGGACAACAAGGAGAAAATATAGGAGGATTTTGCACCATCAAAGGTAGCTGAAGGATCCCAAAGATTCTCTCCAGCAATTCAAATTCCGCAAGAAGCCAAAGGATCCCCAAGGATTCTCTCTAGCAATTCCAATTCTAGAGGCAACCAAGAAACTCAAAGAGGAGAGCACTTAGTCTTGGTTTACTTGAAGTCAAGTGGACTCAAACACGATTTTCTAGGGAGTTGTTGGTAGCTTCCCTATAGAATAAATAGAGCAGAGCTAGAGCTAGGAAGAGTTAGTATATCCTAGTCTCAATTCCATTCATAATTATTATTGTGAACTATTGAAGCTTTTTGTTTTATTCAGGGATCGGAAATTTCAGAGACATATGCAGTTATTATTTTATGAAATGAGCAGACTGATTTCATTTGATTGATTTAAGTTCATAGGGATAAGCTCGTGGGTCAAGGTCCAATCCATGTGCCTCAACTTCTCTACTATTTTATTCTTTCCCTTCTGCCATTAAGCTAGCTTTCTTTATATCATTTATGTTAAGATCTGCTTCTGATAGTTTCGTTACTGTTTAGTGTTTGTGCTACTGTAGTTTTTAATTTCTTATGCATAGTAAAATAGAGGAAAAAAGCCAAAATCTGTGGTCAAGCCTCCCCCTCTCATCTCTGTCAATAGAGTTCAAGCAGGGTAGACCTTCCCACAGGCCAAAACCATTCATTCATGCTCACTATTTACATCTCTACGTTACACTCCTAAACCTTGCTTTTGTGCCTCCATTTCTTCCTGTTTCCCACTCATTCTCCACTACTGCATCCACCTTTTCCCCTAACAACACTTAAACCTTTCAACTGTCTTATTCCTTTGTTTTTCTTATTCATGGTCACCTTTACCTTTTTAACACTAAACGCTTGAAAAAAACCATCGAAACCCGTCTTACGCCTTTCCTCCTCGAAATCCTCACTACCATACTTTTCATTTCGCACTTCGCATTGTTTAAGTCATTCCCATTAACACTTACCGCTCTTCTCGCCGATTGCGATATTGCGTACATCGTAATCACACTTTGCACCACTTACCTTTTGTCTTGAAGACTCATCACTCTCCTTTGCCGATTGCACACCGTATTCCTTTGTTTTATCGATTGCCGTCGCATTACTCGTTTTAATGCAAAACACTTGAAAAACCATTGAAAATTGACCTCACCTTTCTCCTCGAAATTCCCGCCATTGTACATCGCATTTCGTAAATCGCAACATTTAGCTCTTAACTTTAAACACTTACCTCTTGTTCTGGCTGATTGCGATATTGTGATCACGCAAATCGCAAATCGCATCATTTACCTTTTTGCAATACAATTACCACTTATTCCGCTAATGTGATAACTCCACCAGGTCACCCTCTGCCACGTCACGCATCGCACATCATAGCCTGCAACCTTTACCACAATGAAAATCGCCTATCACACATCTTAGTTCATTCCGTTAAGTCCTTACCGCTATCCATTTAACCTTGCAAAGTTGTGATTGCGACATTGCATATCGCAATGTTTACCTTCATTGCAGTCTGCCATTGCACTTTTCCACTCATTTCCGCTCCAAAGCCATTTCTGCCATATTATAAGGTTTTATAAAGTTTTAAACCCCCTCTTTCTACTTCTTAGCCTTTTTCAGTTATCTTCGCTACAAAGTCATTTCTCACGTTATAATCAAGTTTTCTAAGGTTTTAACCCCCCTCATTTTGCTTCCAAACCTCGTTTCATGTGTTGAACCTCCCATTATCCTCTTTTAGCCCTTTTTCTTCCTCCAAACTGTAAATTAACTCTTTTTAGTTAGAATTAATTCATGGATAGCCTAGTTGCATGGCTAGAAGCATGGTAGATAGATCATAGGATAATTACAGTGCATTTAGTCCTTTGGCCAAGTTAATTGTGGTTTAGGATTAGTTTCCTTTCTGCTATTTGTTTTCTGAAAATTCAATTAGCTTCATTCTTATCATTTATTTGGAGAAATTTAGTTCAGTTTCCTTTCTGTCTTTTCTTTCCATCAATTTACTTTACATTTGTTCTCATCATTTAAGAAATAGCACCCTTTCATCAAGCAAAAGAGGATGACATGAACATAATGCATCTGCTGTGTATATAGCATTGTCACCTCAAAGTTTGTACGAACCCCAGGTTGATAAAGTAAAGTAGGGCAACCCCTGGGAGTTGAAACACTCTTGGTGCAATACCAAGGCCAAAATCCTTCACTGGTTCCTTAGCTGAAATGCTAAAGACAGCCTCCTCCTCTCAAACCCTCCTTTAGAAATGCGTAATTTCTGAGTGTATATATTCTGCAGAGAGTAGGAATAGTGTGGCACCAATTCCCGATGATGAATAGTAGCTCAGAATAACCTTCGCAGAGTAGGCACTCGAAATCCCCCGTGGGTAAGGGTGGGATTCCCGCTCGGGAACACCCTGTGATAAACATCATTGTAGACTTAGCTAAACAACATAAGAGTACATGAAATGTCAAAAGACAACTCTAGATCTAAACATATCACAAATGATAATCTAAAGCTTCCTTCCATTCTGCCTTCATCTTCCTTATATACAAAGTGATCCTTCCCAAGCCCTGAACCACCTCTAAACTACGTTGTTCATGTGTACATAAGCCTCCATGTTTGACTGCGTTGTCTCTCCAAGTCCTCCATCATGTCTACATGCAATGTGCACCATCTCCATCATGTGTGCATTAAAATCACCACTTTATCCATCACTTCATCATGAATGCTCTATGATATTACATTAGATTCCTTCCATGATCTCAGTTGACTCATTCAACCTCCATGATCTATCTCATTAATGAGACATGATCTCCACTCCTTCCACATTAGTAGCTGCTCCACTACTCCATTATGTAGTTCTATGTTTAATTCATCCAAATTCACACATTAAAAAGTGGATCTTATTCATTTTTGAGGATTATGGGTCCCTCCACCCTTTTATTTACTTACTAATTAATTTTATTAAGAAATATAATATTCCAAATAAAATTGTGAAAATTTTGGAATATTACATACCTGTAAGGGTATATAACACCTGATCATTGAAGGGAAGGGGAAAGTAATCCTTGAGAGTGGATTTATTGTTAGGCAAAATGGCTCGGGGTTAGAGTCAAGGTTGACTAGGTTAAACAATTAGGTAGTTTTGGGGAACATGGTATTGTGCACCCATGGTTTTCAACTCATGGTATCACATGTAATGAAGCCTATAAAAGGTTGGGAAGACTTCATTGTAAGGTAGGCCTAGAGGTGAGTAGTGAAGGCTCACTTGGCTAGATTTTCCAAGGTTTTGTCCAAGAACAATGCCATTTCATTCGGGTGGGTTTTCCACGAAGTTTGGTTTTTTACCGGTTAAATATTATGTGTTCATGTTTATGTTTATGGTTAAATTTTCTTCATTTGGTATCAGAGCTATGGTCGAGGGTTTGGGATTCAGAGGGACACCTTTATGGCCAAGGTTAATCTGGACTTTCTAATGAGATCTATTTTGATAATGGCTTTGAGATTGACGTTATGGACTTGTAATACAAATTTAATGGTTGAAATCAATGGATTTATCGACTTTCGGCAGATCAAAGCATGATGCGAGTAAATGGGATTGGTGTGATCCCATTCGCTATTTGCTGGTGTGACAAATGAGATTTTCCAGTAAATTAGAGACTGTGTAGAGCCTGCTATTATCTAGCCATGTGTAGAGCTGTGTGGAGGTGTGAGATCCACAAACGATGTGAAGTTGTCATTGGTATTGTGAGCCAATGTGTCGATAGAGGAAAATCGAGATAAGGTGGTCACTAATCGAAATGAAATTGTAGCATTGGACACAGAAAAATGACATGAAAAACATGGAGCCCTTACTCACTTCGATATATTGATATGTGAGTGGTTTTTCCGAGGAATCCAGCTAATGAGGGAGATCATGTAATGGATGGCAAAGTGTTAAAGCACCATGAGCAGGTGGAGTGCTACGTTGAGGCGGTGTTGGCGAAGGAGAGATGGTTGTAGCACACGGTTCATGAGAGTCATGAAGGCCATCGAGGGAATAATGCAAACCATGGAGAAATGTTGAAGTTTCACTTAGATCCAAACAAAGTTCGTGATAATTAGAGTTGGCCACATGGATATTTATGTGCAAAAGTCATTAATCGAGTGTTAAACCAGCAATTTCACCACTTGGAATGAAGGCAACAAACTAGATATAATGTAGGGGGTGTAAGTAGCATGTTTAATGTGGAGGCCCAGTAGCCATGGAGCTTGTTGTAGCATCGATGGTCAAATAATGAGTTAATAGTGGCTATGGCATTGTACGTGGTAGTTATGGGAAAAGACAAGTGTAACCTAAAGGTATTTTTTTGGACTAGTGTAGTCATAGGTTTGTGAAGTCCACAATGGTAAGTCTCCGCATGACGAGCATTCAAATATCCGAGTGTAGAGTAAGAACCGTTAGCGAAGATGCCATGGATATGCTATCCGAGGAAGGCACTTGTCATGGTGCCAAAGTGGTTGTGAGTTCGAGGTAGGAAATTCATGAGATTGGTCAGCGTTTTGGTGGTATGTTTCTTTATACAAGCCAGAGAATAGGGCGGCAGGGAATTCTTATGGTGGAGACACCTAGACCATGCATGTGGCAAAGAATCAATAAGGGTGTATTGGTCATGGAGTGAGAACATGCAAGAGGAAATAATCAACCTCAAAGGCTTCTAATGCACAAGGAGGGGATGTATTAAATAGCAACAATGAACCAAAAAAAAAAAATTGACAATGGAGTCAAATTTTATGTAAATGGGCATACTGCTGTAAGACTTGGTAAGGCATGTGTACCCCTGGGTAATCACTGGTAAATTATGGGTTAGACCTAGGTGATAGGGGGGATGTTGGGTTAACAGATACCCAGGTGAAAACCTTGAGGGGGGTAAGGGCTAGAGTGAGAAGGATTGGGTTGACTCACTTGGCAAGGTTGGTTGGATTTAATCAAGGAACCCCAAGTAAAGTTTAAGGGGGGAATGTTAGGTTAATTAAATCGAGGTTAGATTCAAGAATGACCAGGTTAAACAATAGGGTAGTTTTGGGGAACATGGTATTGTGCACCCATGGTTTTCATCCCATGTTATTGCATGTAATGAAGCCTATAAAAGGTTGGGAAGACTTCATTGTAAGGTAGGCCTGTAGGTGAGCAGTGAAGGCTCACTTGACTAGATTTTCCAGGGTTTTGGCCAAGACTAATGAAATTTCATTAGGGTGGGTTTTCCCCAAAGTTGGGTGTTTTCCTAGTTAAATATTATGTGTTCATGTTTATGTGTTATTTTTTTGGTTATTTTTACTGTTCCTCTTGGTAAATATCTGTAAATAAGTTAATATTATGGTTAAATTTTCATCATTCATTTAATTCTCTATAGTAAGTACAAATACACCATCTCCCATTTTCAAGACTACCACAAATGGAGAGACCCGCTGACTATCAAATATAAGATAGATAAAACCAACATCTAAGAATTCTTGCAATTTTTTTTTAATAAATTCTCTTAGTGCATGGTTCATTCACCTTTGGGGTTGTTCGGAAGGTCAAAAACCCTCCTGAATATAGATATTATGAGTACAGTTTTCAAGGGGGATACCTTTCATTTCTTTGTAACTCCATGCAAAGGCATCAAGATGATCTCACAACAAGCTCACAAGATACTCTTGTTGGGATGGGTCTAGTTCTAAAGTAATATATAAATATTTTCCTGGACTAATCTCAAAAAGAGTAGTGTCATGCTCGAGAATACTTGTGGTGGATAGTAAGGATGAGGGTGAGGATTGGGGATCACGATTTTCCTGGAAAATTGGACTGAAGATCTAATAAAGTGATTCAAAATTATGCATAGTGTCTAAGTTATCGAGAAAATCTTGGATCACACCGTCCTCAGTCGACTCAGTATATTGCTGAATTAAGGAAAGGGACTGTGTTTCCTCATCACTACTATCATAATCCAACCACAAGGTACCTCGAAGCTCCTGAATAGATCTCGCGGATGGATACAAGGTGAAAATTTTCCTAGAATTCCCATGGGAAATATACATGTCACCTGAGCGACATCCTATATAGGCATCTGCTAGGGCAAGCCATGGTCGCCCCAAGATAAAAGTGTGCCCCCCCCAATAGAATTCCTTGGTTGTAAAATAACAAAATATGCAGGGTAATCCCATGAATCGATTAAGACAACTGCATAATCTAGCACACCCTCCAACTTGATTTCAGATCTATCAACAAGTTCAAGCACATTGGGGGGTAGGATGAATGTGAGTCAACCAAAGTTATTCCATGGATTTCTTGGCCATAACATTGAAAAATGATCCAAGGTCTATTAACACATTGGGAACAAGGATATCACCTATTTGAACATAGACAACTAGGTTTCCAGGATTAGTATATTTCTCCACTTCAACAAATTCTGTCATAAACTCAATTTCTCCCCCAACAAACTAGATAGTGTGAGGTTCAACTCTATTCCTCCCTCACTTTTTAAGACAAATTTACTTAACAATATTAGTACATATAGGCATCTATTTTATAGCCTGTAGCAGGGGGACCTTTATACAAATATTCCTCAACTCAGAATCCAGGTTATACTCAGGAATGTGGTCAAATTTCTCCATAACTAGTCTCTCTGGAAAGGGAGGTTGGTTTAAAGAATAAGGTAAAGGTTTGGTGTGCATGATAGAACATGCTAAATAGGGGCACCATCATCTGAAATATTAGGAGCTTCCTCCTCAAATTTCTCCTCAATGATCACCACATGTTGTTTTTGTTTTTGATTTTCTAATTTTATTATTGCTGGCCTGATGGGGCCTAGACCTAGATTCAAATGTGGCTGTGTGAACCAAAAAACCACACTATTACCAGCCCTTTTGGAAACTATCTACTTGCACAAAATGAAGTCTCGCCTGAGGAAATATAGGGGATTCTAGAACTAGGTTTCTACATCCATAAAGATAATGGACCATGGATTTAGGGATTTTATTCATTGAAAGGACTTAAAAAGACAGATATATCAATTATACAAGTGTTGTTCAACACATATGCTGAACTTACTACTAGATTGTGCAATCTTGCTTAATCATGTATAAAATAACATAAACAATCATAAACCAGACTTAACTATCCATTTATAGATTAAAAACCTTACCTAACAAAGATAAGAATAAACAACAGTAAAGTAAAACACATCAAAAAAATTAATATATATCTTAAAAGGTTTCATTAAGTGCTCAAATATTTCTCATACATTAAATTCCACCCTGCGCACTCAGTTGTAGGGGTTTGCGCACACAGCTATAAAATTCCTAAGGTTATCACGCACTTAGCTGGAGGTGCCTTTTCTCTATCCCAAAACATAGACTCTGACTCAAAACGGTCTTACATCCAAATGGATTTCATCAACTTCTAATTCTTCACTGCCTATGACTTCTATCTAGATTTCTTATATAGATTTTTCATTTATAATACCATAGTCCAAAACCATGGGTAGAATTTAACATTCAAAAAATATTCCCATTACATTACATAATAAGGGGCTTTGACCCACCCCAAAGCCTCTAAGACTCAAAATGGACTACGCACTATGTGCTCCGCTCCTCGATCTATGGAGTCTTTGTCTACTGGTTTCTTTAAAAGGATCCCATGTCCAACAAGCCCCCAACACAAAACTGTGACTTGTACCGAGTCACAAATCTGGTGCATCATAAATATTTTCTTTGCTGCCGCTCAAGGCATCCTTCAATGGTTGAACTACTTCAACACACTGCTTTTAAAACCCTTTAACTTCCTCGAGCAGCTTCTTTGTAACTTTCTTCGATGCCTTTAGCTCGAATCCTCTTTGTGTCCTGTGCAGTGCTTTCAACTTTGTTTCCGCAGTTTAGGAGAGTTGGCTGGCCTCCACCCCCCATGGTTTCATTTTGTCTATAAGTAGTTGCTCCTTCCTACACAGCTCATCGACATGGTCCTGTAATAATTTACCCTCTTAGAGATGGGTAAGCTACTGCATTGGTGCTAAGGTCTTTGCAATGAACTAAGTCTGATCCAGTTGTTCAATATTTTTGCGCATTTCAGCCTCTATCGTTTTCACCTAAGGGTCCTCCTGTAGTGAGGCCCATACATGGAGAACTTCCCCAAATACATTATGATACTCCTGTATGTGGGACTCAACCTGTTATGTGGCATATTTTAGCTCTTTTGTGTGCTACTCCCATACTTCTGGCAGACTGGCAGGTTGCAATTGCATCTGTAGCTCAACTATCTTCATCTATAACTCAAGGCACACTTCTTTGAATTTGGCTTTAGAGTCCTTAACTGTTGTGGAAAGCTTGGCCACTTTTTCTTCTGGCAAAACTACTGCCTGAATCTGGAGCTCTGGTAGCTCGCTGCAAGCCTCAAAGATGGATTCTTCTAGATTTTTCCTTTACATTTTCTTAGCCTTATTCTCTTAGAAAACTAGCTACTTTTCCTCAACCATGCTCTACCTTTCATTCTCAACATCTTGAATGATCATAAGGGTGCGTTTTTCTCTGGTCTTCATTTCCTTGTCAATTCCTTGGTAGAACTCATGCAACGCCTTCAGTGGCAGCACGACAAGATTCAACTTTGTATTATGCTAGTAGACAATAAGGAGAGAATATAGGAGGATTGTCCACCATCAAAGGTAGCTGAAGGATCCCAAATATTCTCTCCAGCAATTCGAATTCCACAAGAAACTGAATGATCCCCAAGGATTCTCTCCAACAATTCCAATTCTAGAGGCAATCGAGCAACTCAAAGAGGAGAGCACTTAGTCTTGGTTTACTTTGAGTCAAGTGGAATCAATCACGATTTTCTAGGGAGTCGTTGGTATCTTCCCTGTAGAATAAATAGAATAGAGCTAGATCTAGGAAGAGTTAGTCTATCCTAGTCTCAATTCCATTCAGAATTATTGTTGTGAACTATTGAAACTTTTTTTTTTATTCAAGGATGGAAACTTTTAGAGTTTTATACAGTTATTCTTTTATGAAATGAGCAGACTAATTTCATTTGATTGATTTAAGTTCAGAGCGATAAGGTCGTGGGTTAGGGCCCAATCCATGTGCCTCAACTTCTCTACTATTTTATTCTTTCCTTTCTGCCATTAAGCTAGATTTCTTTCTATCATTTATGTTAAGATATTCTTCTGATAGTTTCATTACTGTTTATTTTTTGTGATACTATAGTTTTTAATTTCTTATGCGTAGTAAAATAGAGGAAAAAATCCAAAATTTATGGTCAAGCCTCCCCCTCTCATCTTTGTCAATAGAGTTCGAGCAGGGTAGACCTTCCCACATGCCAAAACCATTGATTCATGTTCACTATTTACATCTCTACGTTAGACTCCTAAACCTTGTTTCTGTGCCTCTATTTCTTCTGGTTTCCCACTCATTCTCCACTGCTGAATCCATATTTTCCTCTAACACCACTTAAACCTTTCAATAGCCTTATTCCTCTTTTTTTCACAAATACTTGGAGGAGACAACAAGGATAAAATATAGGAGGATTTTCCACCATCAAAGGCAGCCGAAGGATCCCAAATATTCTCTCCAGCAATTCGAATTCCACAAGTAGCTGAAGGATCCCCAAGGATTATATCTAGCAATTCCAATTCTAGAGGAAACTGAGCAACTTAAAGAGGAGAGCACTCAGTCTTGGTTTACTTGGAGTCAAGTGGACTCAATAACGATTTTCTAGGGAGCTGTTGGTAGCTTCCCTGTAGAATAAATAGAGTAGAGCTAGAGCTAGGAATATTTAGTCTATCCTAGTCTCGATTCCATTCAGAATTATTGTTGTGAACTATTGAAGCTTTTTGTTTTATTCAGGGATCGAAACTTTCATAGATGTATGCAGTTATTCTTTTATGAAATGAGCAGACTGATTTCAATTGATTGATTTAAGTTCAGAGGGATAAGCTCCTAGGTTAGGTCCCAATCCATGTGCCTCAGCTTCTTTGCTATTTTATTCATTCCTTTCTTCCATTAAGCTAGCTTTTTTTCTGTCATTTATGTTAAGATCTGCTTCTGATAGTTTCGTTACTGTTTAGTTTTTGTGTTGTTGTAGTTTTTAATTTCTTATGCATAGTAAAATAGAGGAAAAATTCCAAAAGATGTGGTCAAGCCTCCCCCTATCATCTCTGTCAATAGAGTTCAAGCAGGATAGACCTTCCCATAGGCCAAAACCATTGATTCATGTTCACTATTTACATCTCTACATTACACTCTCAAGCCTTGCTTCTGCGCCTCCATTGCTTCCTGTTTCCCGCTCATTCACCACTGCTGCATCCACCTTTTTCCCTAACAACACTTAAACCTTTCAATCGCCATATTCCTTTGTTTTTCTTATTCACAGTCACCTTTACCTTTTTAACACTAAACGCTTGAAAAAATCCATCGAAACCCGTCTTCCTCCTTTCCTCCTCGAAATCCTCGCTACCGTACTTCGCATTTCGCACTTTGCATTTTTTAAGTTGTTCCCGTTAACACTTACCACTCTTCTCACCGATCGCGATATTGCGTACATCGCAATCACACTTTGCAGTCCTTACCTTTTATCTTGAAGAATTACCGCTCTTCTTTGCCAATTTCCATCGTATTCCTTTGTTTTATCGATCATCATCGCCTTACTTGTTTTAATGCAAAACACTTGAAAAACCATTGAAAATTGTCCTTACCTTTCTCGAAATTCCCGCCTCCATACATCGCATTTCACAAATCACAACATTTACCTCTTACCTTTAAACACTTACCTCTTGTTCTAGCTAATTGCGATATTGTGATCGCGCAAATCGCAATTGCATCATTTACCTTTTTGCATTACACTTACCGCTTATTTCCCTGATGCGATAACTCCACTAGGTCACCCTCCGCCATGTCACACATCGCACATCATAGCCCGCAACCTTTACCACAATGAAAATCACACGTCGCACATCTTAGTTCATTCCGTTAAATCCTTACCACTATCCATTTAAACTTGCAAAGTTGTGATTGCGATATTGCATATCGCAATGTTTACCTTCATCGCACTCCGCCATCGCACTTTTCCACTCATTTTCGCTCCAAAGCCATTTCTACCATATTATAAGGTTTTATAAAGTTTTAAACCCCCTCTTTCTGCTTCTAAGACTTTTTCAATTATCTCCGCTCCAAATTCATTTCTCATGTTATAATCAAGTTTTCTAAGGTTTTAACCCTCCTCATTCCACTTCCAAACCTCGTTTCATGTGTTGAACCTCCCATTATCCTCTTTTAGCCATTTTTCTTCCTCCAAACTACAAATTAACTCTTTTTAGTTAGAATTAATTCATGGATAGCCTAGTTGCATGGCTAGAAGCATGGTAGATAGATCATAGGACAAGTAGAGTGCATTTAGTCCTTTGGCCAAGTTAATTGTGGTTTAGGATTAGTTTCCTTTCTGCTATTTGTTTTCTGAAAATTCAATCAACTTCATTCTTGTCATTTCTTTCGAGTAATTTGGTTCAATTTCCTTTCTATATTTTCTTTCTAGCAATTTACTTTAAAATTGTTCTCATCATTTAAGAAATAACACCCTTTCGTAAAGCAGAACTGGATGACATGAGCATAATGCATCAACTGTGTATATAGCACTGCCACCTCAAATTTTATATGGGTTGATAAAGTAAAGTAGGGCAGCCCCTGGGAGTTGTGGCACTGTTGGTGCAATACCAAGGCCAACATCCTTCACCAGTTCCTCAGCTAAAATGCTGAAGAAGACCTCCTCCTCTCAAAAACTCCTTTAGAAATGTGTAATTTATGAGTGTATATATTCTGCAGAGAGTAGGAATAGTGTGGCACCAAATCTCGATGATGAATAGCAGCTCAGAATAGCCTTCCCAGAGTAGGCACTCAAAGTCCATCGTGGGTAAGGGTGGGATTCCCGCTCGGGAATAACCTATGCTAAACATCATTGCAGACTTAGCTAAACAACATAAGAGTGCATTGAATGTCAAAAGACAGCTCCAGATCTAAACATATCACAAATGATAATATAAAGCCTCCTTCCATTCTACCTTCATATTCCTTATATACAAAGTGAGCCTTCCCAAGCCCTGGCGCACCTCTAAACTGCGTTGTTCATATGGACATAAGCCTCCATGTTTGACTGTGATGTCTCTCCACGTCCGCCATCATGTCTACATGCAATGTGCACCCTCTCCATCATGTGTGCATTAAATGCACTACTTTATCCATCACTTCATCATGAATGCTCTATGATATTACATTAGATTCCCTCCATGATCTCAGTTGACTTCTTCAACCTCCACGATCTATCTCATTAATGAGACATGATCTCCGCTCCTTCCACATTAGTAGCTGCTTCACTAATCCATTATGTAGATCTATGTTTAATTAATCCACATTCACACATTAAAAAGTGGATCTTATTCATGTTTGAGGATTATGGGTCCCTCCACCCTTTTATTTACTTATTAATTAACTTTATTAAGAACTCTAATATTCCAAATAAAAATGTAAAAATTTTGGAATATTACATACGCGCAAGGGTATATAATACCTGATCATTGAAGGGAAGGGGAAAGTAATCCTTGAGAGTGGATGTATTGGTAGGTAAGTTGGCTTGGGGTTAGAGTCAAGGTTGAACAGGTTAAAAAATCAGGTAGTTTTGGGGCACATGGTATTGCATGTAATGAAGCCTATAAAAGGTTGGGAAGATTTCATTGTAAGGTAGGCCTAGAGGTGAGTAGTGAAGGCTTACTTGGCCATATTTTCCAAGGTTTTATCCAATAACAATGCCATTTCATTAGGATGGGTTTTCCACGAAGTTGGGGTTTTTACCAGTTAAATATTATGTGTTCATGTTTATGTTTATGGTTAAATTTTCTTCATTTGGTATCGTAGATATGGTTCAGGGTTTGGGCTTCAGAGGGACACCTTTGTGGCCAAGGTTAATCTGGACTTTCTAATGGGATCTATTTTTATAATGGCTTTGAGATTGACGTTGTGGACCTGTAATACAAATTTAATGGTCGAAATCAATGGATTTATCGACTTTCGGTAGACCAAAGCATGATGCGAGTAAATGGGATTGGTGTGATCCAATTCGCTATTTGTTGGTGTGGAAAATGATATTTTCCAATAAATTAAAGACTGTGTAGAGCTTGCTATTGTCCAAACGTGTGTAGAGCTATGTGGAGGTGTGAGATCCACAAACGATGTGAAGTTGTCATTGGTATTGTGAGCCGATGTGTCGATAGAGGAAAATCGAGATAAGGTGGTCACTGATTGAAATGAAATTTTAGCATTGGACACAACAAAATGACATGAAAAACATGGATCCCTTCCTCACTTTGATATCTTGATATGTGAGTGGTTTTTCCTAGGAATCTGGCTAACGAGGGAGATCATGTAATGGATGGAAAAGTGTTAAAGCACCATGAGCAGGTGGGGTGCTACGTTGAGGCGGTGTTGGCGAAGGAGAGATGGTTGTAGCACATGGTTCATGAGAGTCAAGAAGGCCATCGAGGGCATAACACAAACCATGGAGAAATTTTGAAGTTTCACTTAGATCCAAACAAAGTTCACGATAATTAGAGTTGGCCGCATGTAGATTTATGCGCAAAAGTCATTAATCGAGTGTTAAACCAGCATTTGCACCACTTGGAATGAAGGCAACAAAATAGAAATAATGCAGGGGGTGCAAGTAGCATGTTGAATGTGGAGGCCCAGTAGCCATGGAGCTTGTGGTAGCATCGATGGTCAAATAATTAGTTTATAGTGGCTATGGCGTTGTACGTAGTAGTTATGGGAAAAGATAATTGTAACGTGAAGGTGTTTTTGTGGACTGGTGCAGTCACAGGTTTATGAAGTCCACAATGGTAAGTCTCAGCATGAGGAGCATTCAAATATCCAAGCATAGAGTAAGAACTATCAGTGAAGACACCATGTATGTGCTATCTGAGGAAGGCACTTGTCATGGTGCCAAAGTGGTTGTGCGTTCGAGGTAGGAAATTCATGAGATTGGTCAGCGTTTTGGTGGAATGTTTCTTTACACATGTGGGAGAATAGGGTGACAAGAAATTATTATGGTGGAGACACTTAGACCATGCATGTGGCAAAGAAGCAATAAGGGTGTATTGGTCATGGAGTGAGAACATGCAAGAGGAAAGAATCAACCTCAAAGGCTTCTAATGCACAAGGAGGGGATGTATTAAATAGCAACAATGAACCAAAAAAAATAAAATAACAATGGAGTCAAATTTTATGTAAATGGGCATACTACTGTAAGACCTGGTAAGGCATGTGTACCCCTGGGTAATCACTGGTAAATTATGGGTTAGACCTGGGTGATAGGGGGGATGTTGGGTTAACAGATACCTAGGTAAAAACTTTGAGGGGGGTAAGGTCAAGAGTGAGAAGGTTTGGGTTGACTCACTTGGCAAGGTTGGTTGGATTTAATCAAGGAACCTCAAGTCAAGAATAGGGGTTAGATTCAAGGTTGACTAGGTTAAAAAATAGGGTAGTTTTGGGGCACATGGTATTGTGCACCCATGGTTTTCATCCCATGGTATTGCATGTAATTATAAAAGGTTGGGAAGACTTCATTGTAAGGTAGGCCTGGAGGTGAGCGGTGAAGGCTCACTTGGCTAGATTTTGCAGGGTTTTGGCCAAGACTAATGAAATTTCATGAGGGTGGGTTTTCCATGAAGTTGGGGGTTTTCCTGGTTAAATATTATGTGTTATTTTCTGGTTATTTTTATTGTTCCTCTCGGTAAATATCTGTAAATAAGTTAATATTATGGTTAAATTTTATTCATTTATTTAATTATCTATAGTAAATACAAATACACCATCTCCCATCTTTTTTAAAGACTACCACAAATGGAGAGACCCATTGACTATCAGATATAGGATAGATAAAACCAACATCTAAGATTTTTTGCAATTTTTTTTTAACAAATTCTCTTAGTGCATGGTTCATTCGCCTTTGGGGTTGTCGGACAGGTCAAGAACCCTCCTGAATATAGATGTTATGAGTATAGTTTTCAAGGGGGATACCTTTCATTTCTACGTAACTCCATGCAAAGGCATCAAGATGATCTCGCAACAAGCTCACAAGATGCTCTTGTTGGGATGGGTCTAGTTCTAAACTAATATATAAATATTTTCCTGAACTAATCTCAACAAGAGTAGTGTCAGGCTCGAGAATACTTGTGGTGGATACTAAGCTTTTAAGGATAAGGGTGAGGATTGGGGATCACGGTTTTCTTGGAAATTTGGACTAAAGATCTGATAAAGTGATTCAAAATTATGCATAATGTCTAAGTTATCGAGAAAATCTTGGATCACACCCTCCTCAGTCGACTCAGTATATTGTTGAATTAAGGAAAGGGAATTTATTTCCTCATCACTACTATCATAATCCAACCACAAGGTACCTCGAAGCTCCTGAATAGATCTCGTGGATGGATACAAGGTGAAAATTTTCCTAGAATTCCCGTGGGAAATATACATGTCACCTGAGCGACATCCTATATAGGCATATGTTGTGGCAAGCCATGGTCACCCCAAGATCAAAGGGTGCCCCCCCCAATAGGATTCCTTGGTTGTAAAATAACAAAATATGCAGGGTAATCCCATGAATCAATTAAGACAACTACATAATCTAGCACACCCTCCAACTTGATTTTGGATCTATCAACAAGTTTAAGCAAAGTGGGGGTAGGATGAATGTGAGTCAACCAAAGTTATTCCATGGTTTTATTGGCCATAAAATTGAAAAACGATCCAAGGTCTATTAACACATTGGGAACAAGGATATCACCTATTTGAACATAAACAACTAGGTTTACAGGATTAGTATATTTCTCGACTTCAACACATTCTGTCATAAACTCAACTTCTCTCCCAAAAAACTAGATAGTGTGAGGTTAAACTCTATTCCTCCCTCGCTTTTTAAGACAAATTTCCTTAACAATATTAGTACATATAGGCATCTATTTTACAGCCTGTAGCAGGGGGACCTTTATACAAATATTCCTCAACTCAGAAGCTAGGTTATACTCAAGAGTGTGGTCAACTTTATCCATAACTAGTCTCTCTGGAAAGGGAGGTTGGTTTAAAGAATAAGGAAAGTTTTTGTGTGTGTGCCAGAACATGCTAAATAGGGGCACTATCATCTGAAAGAGTAGGAGCTTCCTGCTCAAATTTCTCCTCAATGATCACCTCCAGATCTAAACATATCAAAAATGATAATCTAAAGCCTCCTTCCATTCTGCCTTCATCTTCCTTATATACAAAGTGAGCCTTTCCAAGCCCTGGCCCACCTCTAAACTACGTTTTTCATGTGGACATAAGCCTCAATGTTTGATTGCACTGTCTCTCCAAGTCCTCCATCATGTCTACATGCAATGTGCACCCTCTCCATCATGTGTGCATTAAATGCACTACTTTCTCCATCACTTCATCATGAATGCTCTATGATATTACATTAGATTCCCTCCATGATCTCAGTTGACTCCTTCAACCTCCATGACATATCTCATTAATGAGACGTGATCTCCACTCCTTCCACAATAGTAGCTGCACCAATACTCCATTATGTAGATCTATGTTTAATTAATCCACATTCACACATTAAAAAGTGGACCTTATTCATATTTGAGGATTATGGGTCCCTCCACCCTTTTATTTTCTTCTTAATTAAGTTTATTAAGAACTCTAATATTCCAAATAAACATGTGAAAATTGTGGAATATTACATACCTGCAAGGGTATATAACCCATGATCATTGAAGGGAGGGGGAAAATAATCATTAAGATTAGATTTATTGTTAGGTAAATTGGCTCGGGGTTAGAGTCAAGGTTGACTAGGTTAAACAATCAGGTAGTTTTGGGGCACATGTTATTGTGCCCCCATGCTTTTCAACCCATGGTATCGCATGTAATGAAGCCTATAAAATGCTGGGAAGACTTCATTGTAAGTTAGGCCTAGAGGTGAGCAGTGAAGGCTCACTTGGCCAGATTTTCCAAGGTTTTGTCCAAGAACAATGCCATTTCATTAGGGTGGGTTTTCCATGAAGTTGGGGTTTTTACTAGTTAAATATTATGTGGTCATGTTTATGTTTATGGTTAAAGTTTCTTCAATTGGTATCAGAGCTATGGTCCAGGGTTTGGGATTCAGAGGGACACCTTTGTGGCCAAGGTTAATCTGGACTCTCTAATGAGATCTATTTTGATAATGGCTTTGAGATTGACGTTGTGGACCTGTAATACAAATTTAATGGTCGAAATCAATGGATTTCTCAACTTTCGGTAGATCAAAGCATGATGCGAGTAAATGGGATTGGTGTGATCCCATTCGCTATTTTCTAGTGTGACAAATGAGATTTTCTAGTAAATTAGAGATTGTGTAGAGTTTGCTATTTTCCAGCTGTGTGTAGAGTTGCATGGAGGTGTGAGATCCACAAATGATGTGAATTTTTCATTGGTATTGTGAGCCGATGTGTTGATAGAGGAAAATTGAGATAAGGTGGTCACTGATCGAAATTAAATTGTAGCATTGGACACAGCAAAATGACATGAAAAACATGGAGCCCTTTCCCACTTTTATATCTTGATATGTGAGTGGTTTTTCCTAGGAATCTGGCTAACAAGGGAGATCATGTAATGGATGGCAAAGTGTTAAAGCACCATGATTAGGTGGAGTTCTACGTTGAGGCGGTGTTGGCGAAGGAGATATGGTTGTAGCACATGGTTCATGAGAGTCGAGAAGGCCATTGAGGGCATACCGCAAACCATGGAGAAATGTTGAAGCTGCACTTAGATCCAAACAAAGTTCACGATAATTAGAGTTGTTCGCATGGAGATTTATGTGAAAAATTCATTAATCGAGTGTTAAACCAACATTTTCACCACTTGGAATGAAGGCAACAAACTAGAAATAATGTAGGGGGTGCAAGTAGCATGTTGAATGTGGAGGCCCAGTAGCCATGGAGCTTGTGGTAGCATTGATGGTAAAATAATGAGTTAAAAGTGGCTATGGTGTTGTACGTGGTAGTTATGGGAAAATCCAAGTGTAACCTGAAGGTATTTTTATGGACTAGTGTAGTCACAGGTTTGTGAAGTCCACAATGGTAAGTCTCAGAATGAGGAGCTTTCCAATATCTGAGTGTAGAGTAAGAAACGTCAGCGAAGACGCCATGGATATGCTATCCAAGGAAGGAGATTGTCATGGTGCCAAAGTGGTTGTGCGTTTGAGGTAGGAAATTCATGAGATTGGTCAGGGTTTTGGTGGTATGTTTCTTTACACAAGAAGGAGAATAGGGTAATAGGAAATGCTTATGGTGGAGACACTTAGACCATGCATGTGGAAAATAAGCAATAAGGGTGTATTGGTCATGGAGTGAGAACATGAAAGAGGAAAGAATCAACCTCAAAGGATTCTAATGCACAGGGAGGGGATGTATTAAATAGTAACAATGAACCAAAAAAAATAAAATGGCAATGGAGTAAAATTTTATGTAAATGGGCATACTGCTGTAAGACTTGGTAAGGCATGTGTACCCTTGGGTAATCATTGGTAAATTATGGGTTAGACCTAGGTGATAGGGGGTATGTTGGGTTAACAGATACCCAAGTAAAAAACTTTGGGGGGGGGGGGTTAGGGCTAGAATGAGAAGGGCTAGGTTGACTCACTTGGCAAGGTTGGTTGGATTTAATCAAGGAACCCCAAGTCAAGTTTAAGGGGGGAATGTTAGATTAATTAAATCGAGGTTAGATTCAAGGTTGACCAGGTTAAATAATAGGTTAGTTTTTGGGCACATGATATTATGCACCCATGGTTTTCATCCCATGGTATTGCATGTAATGAAGCTTATAAAAGGTTGGGAAGACTTCATTGTAAGGTAGGCCTGGAGGTGAGCGGTGAAGGCTCACTTGGCTAGAGTTTCCAGGGTTTTGGCGAAGACTAATGAAATTTAATTAGGGTGGGTTTCCCCCGAAGTTGGGGGTTTTCTTGGTTAAATATTATGTGTTCATGTTTATGTGTTATTTTGTTGGTTATTTTTATTGTTCCTCTCGGTAAATATCTGTAAATAAGTTAATATTATGGTTAACGTTTCTTCTTTTATTTAATTCTCTATAGTAAATACAAATACACCATCTCCCATGCTTTTTCAAGACTACTACAAATGGAGAGACCCACTGACTATCAGATATAGGATAGATAAAACCAACATCTAAGATTTTTTGCAATTTTTTTTTTTAACAAATTCTCTTAGTCAGGGAAAATTTTAAGGATGGAAATTTATCTTAAAGATTAGAAACCTTGGCGAATCTTACTAATCCATAATATGAAAAATATAAAATGATTAGTGATATTTTAGCAAAAATATTAAAACCTATAATGATTTTATATAGTTTTTATAAGATTTTGGCATTTTTTAAGGTAAAATAATGTTTTCTTATAAAATTTGGGCGAATCACTTTTAGGAAAAAATGGGAATTGGTGAATCTTTTTTTTGGAAAAAACATGGAAAATTAGCCTATCTACGAATATTAACCCCTAAAATTTTCCCTGCTCTTAGTGCATGTTTCATTCGCCTTTGGGGTTGTTGGACAGGTCAAGCACCCTCCTGAATATAGATATTATGAGTATAGTTTTCAAGGGGGATACCTTTCATTTCTTCCTAACTCCATGCAAATGCATCAAGATGATCTCGCAACAAGCTCACAAGATGCTCTTGTTGGGATGGGTCTAGTTATAAAATAATATATAAATATTTTCCTGGACTAATCTCAACAAGATTAGTGTCAGGCTCGAGAATACTTGTGGTGGATAATAAGCTTGTAAGGATGAGGGTGAGGATTGGGGATCACGATTTTCCTGGAAAATATGGATTGAAGATCTGATAAAGTGATTCAAAATTATGCATAGTTTCTAATTTATCGAGAAAATATTGGATCATACCCTCCTCAGTTGACTCAGTATATTGTTGAATTAAGGAAAGGGAATGTGTTTCCTTATCACTACTATCATAATCCAACCACAAGGTACCTCGAAGCTCCTGAATAGATCTCACGGATGGATACAAGGTGAAAATTTTCCTAGAATTCCCATGGGAAATATACATGTCACCTGAGCGACATCCTATATAGGCATCTGCTGGGGCAAGCCATGGTCACCCCAAGATCAAAGGTTGGCCCCCCCAATAGGATTCCTTGGTTGTAAAATAACAAAATATGCAGGGTAATCCCATGAATCTATTAAAACAACTACATAATCTAACACACCCTCCAACTTGATTTCAGATCTATCAACAAGTTCAAGCACAGTGGGGGTAGGATGAATGTGAGTCAACCAAAGTTATTCCATGCTTTTCTTGGCCATAACATTGAAAAATGCTCCAAGGTCTATTAACACATTGGGAACAAGGATATCACGTATTTGAACATAGACAACTAGGTTTCTAGGATTAGTATATTTCTCCACTTCAACACATTTTTTCATAAACTCAACTGCTCTCCCAAAAAACTAGATAGTGTGAGGTTCAACTCTATTCCTCCCTCACTTTTTAAGACAAATTACCTTAACAATATTAGTACATATAGGCATCTATTTTATAGCCTGCAGCAGGGGGACCTTTATACCAAGATTCATCAACTCGGAAGCCAGGTTATACTCAGGAGTGTGGTCAAATTTCTCCATAACTAGTCTCTCTGGAAAGGGAGGTTGGTTTAAAGAATAAGGTAAAGGTTTTGAGAATGTGCTAGAACATGCTAAATAGGGGCACTATCGTCTGAAAGATTAGGAGATTCCTCCTCAAATTTCTCCTCAATGATCACTACAGGTTTGTTTTGCTTATGTTTTTCTAAGTTTATTATTGTTGGCCTAATGGGGCCTAGACCCAGATTCAAATGTGGCTGCGTGAACCAAAAAACCACACTATTAACATCCCTTTTGGAAACTATCTACTTGCACAAAATGAATTCTCACCTGAGGAAATATAGGGGATTCTAGAACCAGGTTTCTACATCCATAAGCATAATGGAGAATGGATTTAGGGATTTTATTCGTTGAAAGGGCTTCGTAAGAAAGATATATCAATTATAAAAGCGTTGTTCAACACATATATTGAACTTACTACTAGATTGGGCGATCTTTCTTAATCATGTATAAAATAACATAAACAATCATCAACCAGACTTAACTATGCATTTACAAATCAAAAACCTTACCTAACAAAGATAAGCATAAACAATAGTAAAGTAAAACACATCAAAAAAATTAATATATATCTTAAAAGGTTTCATTAAGTGCTCATATATTTCTCATACATTCAATTCCACCCTGCACACTCAGTTGTAGGGGTCTGCGCACACAGCTATAGAATTCCTAAGGTTATCGCGCACTTAGCTGGAGGTGCCTTTCCTCTATCCAAAAACACAAACTCTGACTCAAAACAGTCTTACATCCAAATGCATTTCATCAACTTCTAAGTCTTCGCTGCCTATGACTTCTATCTAGACTTCTTATATAGATTTTTCATTTACAATACCATGGTCCAAAACCATGGGTAGAGTTTAACATTCAAAAAATATTCCCATTAAATTACATAATAAGGGTCTTTGACCCACCCAAAAGTCTCTAAGAATCAAAATGGATTGTGCATTGTGCGCTCCGCTCCTCAATCTATGGAGTCTTTGTCTACTGCTTTCTTTGAGGGGATCCCATGTCCAACAAGTCGCCAACAAAAAGTTGTGACTCGTCCCGAGTCACAAATCTGGTGCACCATCAATATTTTATTTACTGCCACTCAGGGCATCCTTCAATGGTGGAACTGCTTCAACACGCTGCTTTTAAAACTCTTTGACTTCCTCTAGCAGCTTCTTTGTAACTTTCTTTGATGCCTTCAGCTCGAATCCTCTCTGCGTCTTGTGTAGTGATTTCAACTTCTTTTCCACAGTTTAGGAGAGTTGTCTGGCCTCCACTCCCCATGGTTTCATTATGTCTATAAGTAGCTGCTCCTTCCTGCGCAACCCATCGACATGCTCTTGTAATAATTTACACTCTTAGAGATGGGTAAGATACTGCGTTGGTACTAAGGTCTTTGTAATGACCTTAATCTGATCCAGTTTTTCAAGATTTTCATGCAATTTAGCCTCTATCTTTTTCACCTAAGGGTCCTCCTGTAGTGAGGCCCATACACTGAGAACTTACCAAAATAAATTTTGATACTCTTGTATTTGGGACTCAACTTGTTATGTGACAGCTTTTAGCTCTCTTGTGTGTTGCTCCCATACTTCTGGCAGACTGGAAGGTTGCAATTGCATCTGCAACTCAAATATTTTCATCTATAACTCAAGGCCCACTTCTTTGACTTTGGCTTTAGAGTCATTAATTGTTGTGGAAGGCTTGGCCACTTTTTCTTCTGGCACAACTGCAGCCTGAATCTGGAGCTTTGGTAGCTCACTGCAAGCCTTAGAGATGGATTCTTATAGATTTTTCCTTTACACTGTCTTAGTCTCATGCTCTTAGACAACCAGCTTCTTTTCCTCAACCATGCTCTGCCTTTCATTCTCAACATCTTAAATGATCATAAGGGTGCATTGTTCTATGTTCTTCATTTCATCGTCAATTCCCTGGGGGAACTCATGTAATGCCTTCAGTGGCAGAACGACAAGATTCAAATTTGTATTATGCTAGTAGAAAAAAAGGAGAAAATATAGGAGGATTTTCCACCATCAAAGGTAGTTGAAGGATCCCAAATATTCTCTCTAGCAATTCCCATTCTAGAGGCAACTGAGCAAATCAATGAGGAGAGCACTCAGTCTTGGTTTACTTGGAGTCAAGTGGACTCAATCATGATTTTCTAGGGAGCTGTTGGTAGCTTCCCTGTAGAATAAATAGAGCAGAGCTAGAACTAGGAAGAGTTATTCTATCCTAGTCTTGATTCCATTCAGAATTATTGTTGCGAACTATTGAAACTTTTTGTTTTATTCAGGGATCGAAACTTTCAGAGATGTATTCAGTTATTATTTTATGAAATGAGCAGACTGATTTCAATTGATTGATTTAAGTTTAGAGGGATAATCTCGTTGGTTAGGGCCCAATCCATGTGCATTAGCTTCTCTACTATTTTATTCTTTCCTTTCTATCATTAAGCTAGCTTTATTTATGTCATTTATGTTAAGATCTTCTTCTTATAGTTTCGTTACTGTTTAGTTTTTGTGCTGTTGTAGTCTTTAATTACTTATGCGTAGTAAAATAGAAAAAAAACTCCAAAATTTGTGGTCAAGCCTCCCCCTCTCATCTTTTTCAATAGAGTTCAAGCAGGGTAGACCTTCCCACGGGCCAAAACCATTGATTCATGTTCACTATTTACATCTCTATGTTACAATCCTAAACCTTGCTTCTGCACCTCCATTTATTCTTGTTTCCCTCTCATTCTCCACCACTGCATCCACCTTTTCCCCTAACAACACTTAAACCTTTCAACTTCCTTATTCCTTTGTTTTTCACAAATACTTGGAGGAGACAACAAGGAGAAAATATAGGAGGATTGTCCACCATCAAAGGCTGCCGAAGGATCCCAAAGATTCTCTCTAGCAATTCGAATTCCATAAGCAGCCGAAGGATCCCCAAGGATTCTCTCCAGGAATTCCAATTTTAGAGGCAACCGAGCAACTCAAAGAGGAGAGCACTCAGTCTTGGTTTACTTGGAGTTAAGTGGACTCAATCACAATTTTCCAGGGAGATGTTGGTAGCTTCCCTATATAATAAATAGAGCAGAGCTAGAGCTAGGAAGAGACAGTCTATCCTAGTCTCGATTCCATTCAAAATTATTGTTGTGAAATATTGAAGCTTTTTGTTTTATTCAGGGATCGAAAATTTCAGAGATGTATGCAGTTATTATTTTATGAAATGTGTAGACCGATTTCATTTGATTGATTTAAGTTCAGAGGGATAAGCTCATGGGTTAGGTCCCAATCTATCTGCCTCATTTTATCTGCTATTTTATTCTTTCCTTTCTGCCATTAAGCTAGCTTTCTTTTTGTCATTTATGTTAAGATCTGCTTCTGATAGTTTCGTTACTGTTTAGTTTTTGTGTTGCTGTAGTTTTAATTGCTTATGCATAGTAAAATAGAGGAAAAAATCCAAAATTTGTGGTCAAGCCTCCCCCTCTCATCTCTGTCAATAGAGTTCGAGCAAGGTAGGCCTTCCCATAGGCCAAAACCATTGATTTATGTTCACTATTTACATCTCTACGTTACACTCCTAAACCTTGCTTCTACACCTCCATTTCTTCCTTTTTCCCACTCATTCTCGACTGTTGCATCCATCTTTTCCCCTAATAACACTTAAACCTTTCAATTGCCTTATTCCTTTGTTTTTCTTATTCACGGTTGCCTTTACCTTTTTAGCACTAAACCCTTGAAAAAAACCATTGGAACTCGTCTTCTGCCTTTCCTCCTCGAAATCCTCGCTACTGTACTTCGCATTTCACACTTCACATTATTTAAGTCATTCCCGTAACACTTACCGCTCTTCTCACTGATCATGATATTGTGCACATTGCAATCTCACTTTGCACCACTTACCTTTTGTCTTGAAGACTTACCACTCTCCTTTTTCGATTTCCCGCCGTATTCCTTTGTTTTATCGATCGCCATCGTCTTACTCGTTTTAACGAAAAAACTTGAAAAACCATTGAAAATTGACATCGCCTTTCTCCTCGAAATTCCCACCACCATATATCGCATTTTGCAAATCACAACATTTATCTCTTACCTTTAAACACTTACCTCTTGTTCTGGCCGATTGCAATATTGCGATTGCGCAAATCGCAAATCGCATCATTTACCCTTTTGCATTACACTTATTGCTTATTTCGCCTATGCGATAACTCCGCTAGGTCACCCTCTGCCACATCACGCATCACACATTGTAGCCCACAACCTTTACCACAATGAAAATCAAACATCGCACATCATATTTCATTTTGTTGAGTCCTTACCGCTATCCATTTAAACTTGCGAAGTTGTGATTACGACATCGCATATCGCAACGTTTACCCTCATCACACTCCAGCATCGCACTTTTCCACTCATTTCCGCTCCAAAGCCATTTTGTCCATATTATAAGGTTTTATAAAGTTTTAAACCCCCTCTTTATGCTTCTAAGCCTTTTTCAATTATCTCTGCTCCAAATTCATTTCTCACGTTATAATCAAGTTTTCTAAGGTTTTAACCCCCCTCATTCCACTTCCAAACCTCGTTTCATGTGTTGAACCTCCCATTATCCTCTTTTAGCCATTGTTCTTCCTCCAAAATAAAAATTAACTCTTTTTAGTTAGAGTTAGTTCATGGATAGCCTAGTTGCATGGCTAGAAGCATGGTAGATAGATCATATGATAAGTAGAGTGCATTTAGTCCTTTGGCCAAGTTAATTGTGGTTTAGGATTAGTTTCCTTTCTGCTAGTTGTTTTTTGCAAATTCAATCAGCTTCATTATTATCATTTCTTTTGAGCAATTTAGTTCAGTTTCCTTTCTGTCTTTTCTTCCCAGCAATTTCCTTTACAGTTGTTCTCATCATTTAAGAAATAGCACCCTTTCGTAAAGCAGAAGAGGATGACATGAACATAATGCATCTGATGTGTATATAACACTGTCACCTCAAATTTTGTATGAACCCTGGGTTGATAAAGTAAAGTATGGTAGCCCCTAGGAGTTGCATCACTCTTATTGCAATACCAAGGCCAAAATCCTTCACCGGTTCCTTAGCTGAAATGATGAAGACAACCTCCTCCTCTCAAACCCTCCTTTAGAAATGCGTAATTTCTGGGTGTATATATTCTGGAGAGAGTAGGAATAGTGTGGCGCCAATTCCTGATGATGAATAGAAACTCAGAATAACTTTCCCAGAGTAGGCGCTCGAAGTCCCCCGTGGGTAAGGGTGGGATTCCCACTTGGGAACACCCTGTGCTAAACATCATTGCAGACTTAGCTAAACAACATAAGAGTGCATGGAATGTCAAAATACAACTCTAGATCTAAACAGATCACAAATGATAATCTAAAGCCTCCTTCAATTCTTCCTTCATCTTCCTTATATACAAAGTGAGCCTTCCCAAGCCCTGGCCACCTCTAAACTGCATTTTTCATGTGGACATAAGCCTCCATGTTTGACTGTGTTGTCTCCAAGTCCTCCATCATGTACACATGAAATGTGCACCCTCTCCATCATGTGTGCATTAAATGCACTACTTTATCCATCACTTCATCATGAATGCTCTAAGATATTACATTAGATTCCCTCCATGATCTCAGCTGACTCCTTCAACCTCCATGATCTATCTCATTAATGAGACATGATCTCCACTCCTTCCACATTAGTAGCTACTCCACTACTCCATTATGTAGATCTATGTTTAATTAATCCACATTCACACACTAAAAAGTGTATCTTATTCATCTTTGAGGATTATGGGTCCCTCCACCCTTTTACTTACTTATTAATTAAGTTTATTAAGAACTCTAATGTTCCAAATAAACATGTGAAAATTTTGGAATATTACATAAATGCAAGGGTATATAACACCTGATCATTGAAGGGAAGGGGAAAGAAATCCTTGAGAGTGGATTTATTGTTAGGTAAATTGGCTCGGGGTTAGAGTCAAGGTTGACTAGGTTAAACAATCAGGTAGTTTTGGGGCACATGGTATTGTGCACCCATGGTTTTCAACCCATGGTATCGCATGTAATGAAGCCTATAAAAGATTTGGAAGAATTCATTGTAAGGTAGGCCTAGAGCTGAGCAGTGAAGGTTCACTTGGCTGGATTTTCCAAGGTCTTGACCAAGAACAATGCCATTTCATTAGGGTGGGTTTTCCCCGAAGTTGGGGTTTTTACCAGTTAAATATTATGTGTTCATGTTTATGTTTATGGTTAAATTTTCTTCATTTGGTATCAGAGCTATGGTCCAGGTTTGGGCTTCAGAGGGACACCTTTGTGGCAAAGGTTAATCTGGACTCTCTAATGAGATCTATTTTGATAATGGCTTTGAGATTGACGTCTTGGACCTGAAATGCAAATTTAATGGTCGAAATCAATGGATTTCTCAACTTTCGGTAGATCAAAGCATGATGTGAGTAAATGGGATTGGTGTTATCCCATTCACTATTTTTTGGTGTGAAAAATGAGATTTTCCAGTAAATTAGAGACTGTGTAGAGATTTATATTTTCCACTCATGTGTAGAGCTACGTGGAGGTGTGAGATCCACAAATGATGTGAAGTTGTCGTTGGTATTGTGAGTCGATATGTCGATAGAGGAAAATCAAGATAAGGTGGTCACTGATCAAAATTAAATTACAACATTGGACACAACAAGATGACATGAAAAACATGGAGCCCTTCCTCACTTTGATATCTTGATATGTGAATGTCTTTTCCCAGGAATCCATCTAACGACGGAGATCATGTAATGGATGGAAAAGTGTTAAAGCACCATGAGTAGGTGGAGTGGTATGTTGAGGCGGTGTTGGCGAAGGAGATATGGTTGTAGCACATAGTTCATGAGAGTCGAGAAGGCCATCGAGGGCATAACGCAAACCATGGAGAAATTTTGAAGCTGCACTTAGATCCAAACAAAGTTCGTGATAATTATGATTTTACGGAGATTTATGCAAAACTCAATAATCGTAGTGTTGTGTTTAGAATTTGCACTACTTGGAATGAAGGCAACAAACTAGAAATAATAAAAAGTAGCAGCAAGCAGATTATAAAACTAGTCATGGGAGCTGTGGGTAGCATCGATATCGAACACCTACATAGTGATGGTGGCGCTCGTATTTAAATATGTAAATAGACAAGTGTAACGTGGAAGTATTTTGTGGACCTGTGCAACAGTGTTTATGAAGTCCACACAATGGTAAGTCTCGGCGCATGAGGAGCATTCAAATATCTCGAGGTAGATTTTTTTTAACCACTGCTGAAGATGCCATGCTGCTGAAGATGCCATGGATATGCTATCCGCGGAAGGCACTTGTCATGGTGTCAAAGTGGTTGTGCGTTCAAGGTAAAAAACTCATGAGATTGGTCAAGGTTTTGGTGGTATGTTTCTTTACACAAGCAGGAGAATAGGGCGACAGGAAATGCTTATGGTGGAGACACTTAAATCATGCATGTGGCAAAGAAGCAATAAGAGTGTATTGGTCATGGAGTGAGAACATGAAAGAGGAAAGAATCAACCTCAAAGGCTTCTAATGCACAAGGAGGGGATGTATTAAATAGCAACAATGAACCAAAAAAAATAAAATGACAATGGAGTCAAATTTTATGTAAATGGGCATACTACTGTAAGACTTGGTAAGGCATGTGTACCCTTGGGTAATCACTGGTAAATTATGGATTATACCTAGGTGATAGGGGGGATTTTGGGTTAACAGATACCCAGGTAAAAACTTTGAGGGGGGTAAGGTCTAGAGTGAGAAGGGTTTGGTTGACTCACTTGGCAAGGTTGGTTGGATTTAATCAAGGAACCCCAAGTCAAGTTTAAGGGGGGAATTTTAGGTTAATTTAATCATGGTTAGATTCAAGGTTGACCAGGTTAAACAATAGGGTAGTTTTGGGGCACATGGTATTGTGCACCCATGGTTTTCATCCCATGGTATTGCATGTAATGAAGCCTATAAAAGGTTGGGAAGACTTCATTGTAAGGTAGGCCTAGAGGTGAGAGGTGAAGGCTCACTTGGCCAGATTTTCCAGGGTTTTGGCGAAGACTAATGAAATTTAATTAGGGTGGGTTTTCCCCGAAGTTGGGGGTTTTCCTGGTTAAATATTATGTGTTCATGTGTATGTGTTATTTTGTTGGTTATTTTTATTGTTCCTATCAGTAAATATGTGTAAATAAGTTAATATTATGGTTAAATTTTCATCATTTATTTAATTATCTATAGTAAATACAAATACACCATCTCCCATCCTTTTTAAAGACTACTACAAATGGAGAGACCCACTGACTATCAGATATAGGATAGATAAAACCAACATTTAAGATTTTTTGCAATTTTTTTTTAACAAATTCTCTTAGTGCATGGTTCATTCGCCTTTGGGGTTGTCATACAGGTCAAAAACCCTCCTGAATATAGATATTATGAGTATATTTTTGAAGGGGGATACCTTTCATTTCTTCGTAACTCCATGTAAAGGCATCAAGATGATCTCGCAACAAGCTCACAAGATGCTCTTGTTGGGATGGGTCTAGTTCTAAACTAATATATAAATATTTTCCTGGACTAATATCAACAAGAGTAGTGTCAAGCTTGAGAATACGTGTGGCAGATACTAATCTTGTAAGGATGAGGGTGGGGATTGGGGATCACGATTTTCCTGGAAAATTGTATTGAAGATCTGATAAAGTGATTCAAAATTATGCATAGTGTCTAAGTTATTGAGAAAATCTTGGATCACACCCTCCTCAGTCGACTCAGTATATTGTTGAATTAAGGAAAGGGACTGTGTTTTATCATCACTACTATCATAATCCAACCACAAGGTACCTCAAAGCTCCTGAATAGATCTCGCGGATGGATACAAGTTGAAAATTTTCATAGAATTCCCATGTGAAACATACAAGCCACCTAAGCGACATCCTATAGAAGCATCTGTTGTGGCAAGCCATGGTCACCTCAAGATGAAAGGGTGCCCCACCAATAGAATTCCTTGGTTGTAAAATAACAAAATATGCGGGGGTAATCCCATGAAAATATTAAAACAAATACATAATCTAGCACACCCTCCAACTTGATTTCAGATCTATCAAAAAATTCAAGCACAGTGGGGATAGGATGAATGTGATTCAAACAAAGTTATTCCATGGTTTTCTTGGCCATAACATTGACAATTGCTCCAAGGTCTATTAACACATTGGTGTAATATCCCAAAATGGGAATGAAGCAATGCATAAGAACAATACTGAAGTAGCAGTGAGAAATTATTTCATATAATGTGTTGAGAAACACATGGCGATAAAATGAATGTAACAACAACAAAAAGGATCTCCTTTACATTATTCCAAGTTCGAAAAATGCAACATTTAGACCATAAAAACATTATTCCCAGAGAATTGCATTATAACAGAGAGAAATAACGCTGGGATCCCTTAGGTTAAGTAATATGGAACTCAAACCCATAAAATATTTAGAAACAAATCTCTTTTACTTGTTTAAATAGATCTCCCGGTCTTGATATTGCTCAAAAACATTGAAATCCCATGACTTGAATAAATAATAATTTCCTGAAGCATGAAAAATGTCATTTTAAGAGGGTTTCTGCTACAATATGGTGAAAATATAATATCAGGAGTTTTATTTCTCAAAACATGGAGAAAAATAGGGATCTATCCCCTTTTACACATTAAGAAGATAACCCGGCAAGGGTTTCATGAAAGCACAAGTACAAGATGCATAGATCTACAGATCTAGATATGAAATAACACAATCTACTGAAGCACTATGTATAAATGGCTGAAGAATACAAAAATTGAAGGAGGATTGTTCTTACAAGTCTTTCCGGGAGAAGGGTTGGCCCTTTCCGTGAGAAAGCGAGACAAGATTGAGGGGATTGACCCTCACACTGCAACTCTGCAAGAAATGATGCAGTTCCTGCAAGGGACTATGCTATAGATGACGGAAGTCCTTTGGCCAAGTGCCAAGATATGCAAATATGCTGCTGAGATCTCCTTACTGATCTCCCAAAGGAAAGGAGGCTCCCTGCTTTTAAAAATGAGTGCAGGAAGTGGTTTTGTGAACCCTCACTGCAACACCCTGCAACACAACGTTATACTGCTGCAAAAATAATGTTGTAGCTAAAGGAGGATGTTTGGCCTCAAGCTTGGATGTGAGGCAAATAAATACAAACTCCTTAAAGAGGCCTTTAAAGAAAGGAGAAGGATTCCTAAACAGGAAATCCTTGTGCTAAGCAACACAACAAATCTGCTAAACATCAAGAGAATGCAGAATAGTCTAAATAGACACATCAAATTATCATTCACCCAATGTCTTGCTATGGCTTCCTTGCCCTATTTTTAAACATGTGTGAGCCTCCTTGCCTTGGGCCCCACTCGTTAGGGTTTCCTTCACCAAGGAATCTTCCTTCCACTATCTCTGCGATGTCTCACAAGATGATCTCCACCTCCTATCCCAACGCTGTTGACTTGGTCAAACTTGACCTTGTCCACATGAAAAAGTCCCTGTTCACACAAGAAGGTGTGAAATACAACTTTTATGTTGATCCCCTTTCACATTATGAGGGATTTTATTCAAATTTTTATTATGCATGGGCCTCCTTACCCAATTATTCATCTCCTAAGTGAAATCAACAAAATTTAATATTCCAATTTGCTGCATGCAGATTTTGGAATATTATAGTCCTTCCCTCCCAAATTTTTCTTGTCCTCAAGCAACTGCAAGGATAGAACTGAAGAGTCTCCTCTCCTTCTACTGTAGCATCCACATATGATGAGCACCTCCAAGGAATGAGATGTTGTCTCATTAATTAATCTCCATATTGCCCCTCCCAAGCATGCAAGCTAGCCAATTGGCTATCATCATGATTAAGTAAAGTACTCAAGAAGGAAATAAGGTGTTGTCTCGAGGTCCACCTCAAGGCATGGAGTCTGAAATGTATTGGGAAACATCATTCCCATGTGGATCCTCCATCCCCAAGAAATCATCCATACAAAATGAGTCACCTCCCAACATGGAAACTCTTGAAAATGTTCCTCCACCTTGAGCTCCTGCAAAGTAGGTGGGCTGAAAATCTGAACATGGTAGAAAAAGTAGCCTACCCCATGTTGTCTTCCTATCCACTTATGATAAGTTTAGAGCATATGCTGATCTTGGGCTACAATACAATTTCCCTCAAGTGGCAAGATGAAGACTAGATCTCCAAAGATCTCCTCTCCAACGTTGTGATTCAAGCTAGCCCAAATCATTCCATATGTGATGGATAGGAAATCATCACCATATGGAATCTCATCAAACTCATGGCCCACCTCATAAAGAAACAAGTGTTTGGCTGTGGTGGCCATATCTCCTCTCATGCTCCCATTAGAACATGCAATGCAGAAAGTGTGGGAATCCTCTTCCCAAAAGGACACATCCAACCCATGTGTCTCTCTCCCAGTCATGCTCTCAATAGAAATAAGAACAATATCAAAAAATGAAATCATGATCAGCATCAAAATGATGGAAATACTGAAGGTTTCATGTGGTGCAGGAAAGTACCAACAGTTTCCCATGTAGTTACATCGCAGTTTTCCTAAATGCTGCTCCAGAAAATAGTATGGCAAGTTGTTTTTTGATACATGGATAATTATGTATGTCATGACATCTACTGATAAATAGAAAATGGCTAGATAAATCAACTGTACATACATTAAAGAAAACACTTTTCCAAGGCCATATAAAATATGGATGTCTCCATCACACAATTTGGCCCAATATTGACCATGGAGCTCAATGAAAAGCTTGCCCTTTTGTGGAGAAATGTACTGCATAGAAATGGTAAGAGCATGCAAATATTGTGTTGGACAATCAATAAATGTAAAAAAAAAGTTCCCACCATGTACTGGAAGTAAGATGATACA
This sequence comes from Pinus albicaulis, assembly GCA_034641835.2. Classification (NCBI taxonomy): domain Eukaryota; kingdom Viridiplantae; phylum Streptophyta; class Pinopsida; order Pinales; family Pinaceae; genus Pinus; species Pinus albicaulis. The sequence goes on along the minus strand of CM076581.1, from coordinate 534,490,251 downwards.
TGGATCCATGAATAAGCTTCCCATAGTGGTATGACATAATCCCGTGAAGAGGAATGAATCATATGTTATAGAAAGATAACCCTTTTTATGCTTGGAAATCCAAGTCAAGAAGATCATATCTCTACAATAGATGTTTCCATCCACTACTCTATCTCTCTCACCTCCTCCTTGTTCACCAAGTGCATCCATTGTGAAGTGATCCTAGGGACACTCCATCAATAACCCCAAGCTCCCAAGTGACAACGTTGTTGGCCTATGCAAATGGGATACTGCCAACTCATAGCTCCATTCTTTGACATGCACATTGTCAAAGACATCTCCCATAATGCTGCTACACATAAGAAGTTCCTCCCAAAGTGGAAGTACCTCTTGAACATCTAAGGCCAAGGAGTAGCCTCTTTGCACCATGATAGTGCCATCTCCTACTCTTGCAACATCATGCAAAGTGTGAGAGAAAATTTTCCCTTGCTCTCCCAAGAACAACCAAAGAAACAAAAGTTTTTGCTGCCTCCTCATACCTCCATCATACAAATCATGTAGTGAAAACATGGTGATTGATATGAAGAACGTCATATCAACACAATGTGTCCATACTCCTTGCTACCCAATGATGCAAGCATCCTGCCACACCTTCTTCACCCACATACCCTTAGAAAGAATATGATGGCCAAACTCTCTCAAGAGTAGCCAATGCAGCCAAGCCTCTTACTGCCCAGTATCATAGATTTGCAAGTAGCTTTCCAACTTCTTTTCCATCATCCACACCCATCCATCCACATGTAGGTGCCTTCCATCATATTCTTCCTTAGAACTCTCCCAAGGAAGACTACCATCCTCCCAAATCATATTTCTCCTCTTGCATTTCATGGGATGTTGAAATGAAACTCCTTGGAGATCTTCTAGAGAAGACCTCTCATCAATGTCCTTCTTGAATCCATAAGGATCCAAGTGTGATGAGGAAAAAACCTCCTGAAAATGTTGAAGAACCTTGCACTCCATGATGTGTTTAAGTGCACCTCTAATGAGATCTCTCCATGAGACCTTATGTTCATCAATGGCCTTCCAAAACTAATGAGGTTCTGGATCTGCTGCAGGTAGAAGTTTCTCTTTGAGCTGGGGAGTGCTCATTGAGAAAGGGTCATCTTGAAAGGAGAAAATGTTTCTCACTTCAAGATGTCTACCATCTATCACTTCTTCCTCCATTGCTTCATGAATGAAGCTTCCATTTGAATGCTCCCATAAGGAATGGGTCCGCTCTTCTTCACTGCTGCTCTTATACAACGCAGTGCCATTATGTTGCTCTAAATCAGCAGTATGAAATGATGTATATCCCTCCATAAGATTTTCTGAAATGACAAGAGATGGAAACTTAAGCATAACTTGGTGGAATTTGGAAGCATCTTGCAGGGCTGCAAGAGTTCCTTCCTCATAAGTGTTGGATTCCCAAACTACTGAAGATGAAGGCTGCACCTCCATGGTTACAACAGTGCTGGTACATGCCTCTTCTACTGGTGGTGAGGGCTTCTCCTCCCATTTTCCAAATTTCCTGGTCAACCTTTGAGAGAAATCAACAAGAGTTAACACTCTTGCATGGCTCAAATGGCTGAACCACCAAGTATTTGCTTCACCTTCAAGGTGCAACGCTGCAATTTCTACAACCTCTCTCTCTACTACTGAATGTAGTAGGAAGAAAGCCTCTAGATTCATCACCCAAGCCTTTGCTGCACATGTGAGTGATCCATAAAAAGTGGACAATAGGAACCTATAGCCTCTCATCATCCCATAACTGTAGGGTCTTCTTTCTTCTTCCAGCTGAATGAATTGTGGTAAAGCTAGAGTCTTCTTGAAGGCTCTAGGTTTAGCTTTGTATTCAGCAAGGTATTCAATTATAATTTAAGATTCCAAGTGTTCATCATGCTTCGTGTCTTCTCCTCTTTGAGAATGGGAAGTGCATGGCCCTTCCTCTTCTTAAAACCCTCTAGGAGTTTCCTTGCATTTCTTCTCCTTCATTTGCTTAACCTCCTTGTAGAGGTTATTTCTAGATCTGAAAAGTGATGAGATCAAGATCATTCTCTCCATAATTATGATATTTATTCTTTTATTTGTCTTCTTAGTCTTCTAATATCATAATGGCTGAAACTCACAGGTTGAGCCAAGACTATGCTCCGATACCATTGTAATATCCCAAAATGGGAATGCAGCAATGCATAAGCACAATACTAGAGTAGAAATGAGAAATTATCTCATAAAATGTGTTTAGAAACACATGGCCATCAAATGAATGTAACAACATGAAAAAGGATCTCCTTTACATCATTCCAAGTGGGGAAAATGTAGCATTTAGACCATAAAAATGTTATTCCCAGAGAATTGCGTTATAAAAGAGAGAAATAATGTTGGGATCCATTAGGTTAAGTAATATGGGACTCATTCCCAGAAAATATTCAGAAAAAAATCTCTTTTTCTTGTTTAAAAAGATCGCTCGGTCCCGATATGGCTCAAAAACACTGAAATCCCATGACTTGACTAAACAAAAATTTCTTGAAGCATGAACAACGTCATTTTAAAAGGGTTCTGATACAATATGCTGAAATATAAGATCAGGAGTTTTATTTCTCAAAACATGAAGAAAAATAGGGATCTAGCCCCTTTTACACATCAAGAAGATAACCTAGCAAGGGTTTCATGAAAGCACAAGTACAAGATGCATAGATATGCAAATTTGGATCTAAAATAGTGCACTCTGCTAAAGAAATATGTATAAATGGCTGAAGAATACAAAAAGTGAAGGAGGATCCTTCTTACAAGTCTTTCTGGGAGAAGGGTTGGCACTTTCCCTGAGAAAGCGAGACAAGATTGAGGGGATTGACCCTCACACTACAACTCTGCAATAAATGATGTAGTTCTTGCAAGGGACTGCATTGTAGATGAAGGAAGTCCTTTGGCCAAGTTCCAAGATATGAAAATATTCTCCTGAGCCTTCCTTACTAATCTCCCAAAGGAAAGGAGGCTCCCTCCTTTGAAAAATGAGTGCAGGAAGTGGTGTTGTGAACCCTCACTGCAACACCCTGCAACACAATATTATACTACTGCAGAAATAACACTGTAGCTGAAGGAGGATGCTTGGCCTCAAGCTTGGATGTGAGGCAAATCAATAAAAACTCCTTCAAGAGGTCTCTCAAGAAAGGATAAGGATTCCTAAACAAGAAATCCTTGTGCTAAGCAGCACAACAACTCTGCTAAACAACAAGAGAATGGAGAATAGTCTAAACAAACACATAAAATTTTCATTCACCCGTTGTCTTGCTATGGCTACCTTGCCCTCCTTTTAAACATGTGTGAGCTTCCTTGCCTTGGGCCCCACTCATTAGGGTTTCCTTCACCAAGGAATCTTCCTCCCACTATCTCTGCACTATCTCACAAGATGATCTCCGCCTCCTATCCCAACGCTGTTGACTTGGTCAAACTTGACCTTGTCCATATGCAAAAGTCCATGTTCACACATGAAGGTATGAAATCCAACTTTTATGTTTATCCCCTTTCACATTATGAGGGATTTTATTCAGATTTTTATTATGCATGGGCCTCCTTACCCAATTATTCATCTCCTAAGTGAAATCAAGAAAATTTAATATTCCAATTTGCTGCATGCAAATTTTGGAATATTACAATTGGGAACAAGGATATCACCTATTTGAACATAGAAAACTAGGTTTCCAGGATTAGTATATTTCTCCACTTCAACACATTCTGTCATAAACTCAACTTCACTCCCAAAAAACTAGATAGTGTGAGGTTCAACTCTATTCCTCCCTCGCTTTTTAAGAAAAAATTCCTTAACAATATTAATACATATAGGCATCTATTTTATAGCTTGCAGTAGGGGGACCTTTATACAAATATTCCTCAACTCGGAAGCCAGGTTATACTCAGGAGTGTGGTCAAATTTCTCAATAACTAGTCTCTCTTGAAAGGGAGGTTGGTTTAAAGAATAAGGTAAAGGTTTTGAGTGTGTGCCAGAACATGCTAAATAGGGGCACCATCGTCTGAAAGATTAGGAGCTTCCTCCTCAAATTTCTCCTCAATGATCACCACAGGTTTTTTTTGTTTATTTTTTTCTAAGTTTATTATCATAATTATACTGTAACTCAGTATTCAAACAAAATATCATGAACAAAACCAAAAATGAAGTTTTTCTGGAGAACATATATTCCAGAACCATGTTTCTACACATCCATATGATAAGCAAGATTTTGATTTAGGGGATTTTATTCATTAAAAGGGCTTCTGCAATAGCATATATCAACATATATCTGTTGTTCAACACATATGTTGAACTTATCACTAGACTAAAGTATCTTTTCACTCTACAAAATAACAGCAACAATCATAAACCAAACTTAAACTTCATGCATTTTGCATAGATGAAAACCTTACACCAACAAAGATAAGTACAAACAATGTTAAACTAAAGAACATCAAAAAATTAATATACATTTTAAAAGGTTTTAAGCAAGTGCTCAAATATTTCATACATTAATTCTGTTCTTATGACCAGTTGTAGGTCTCAGGCAATACAACTGCTTAATTCTAAGGTTATCACAATCACTGCAGTGCTCTTCTTCTGATCTCAAAAATGGTAGACTGACCAAAGAGTCTTAAGAACTAAATGATTGCATCAACTTCTGTTCTTCATCGCCTATGGATAGCATCTAGACTTCACAGATTTTTCACGTTGTATTACCAGCAGTCCAAACCACAGAGCTAGTACCAAACAATATTCTACTACATTACATAACAGGCCTGACTCAAACTCTTAAGTTTTCATTTGAAGACCCACCTGTGCTCCAAATTCGATCTGCTAATCTTTGTTCATCGCCGAGGGGATCCCATGTCCAATGCTCTTAAACACAAAACGACCACCCCAAGTCACAAATTTGAACAATGATATCATTGAGCCCACTAAAGGCATCCTTCAATGGTGGAATTGATTCAATGTACTTCTTTTAAAACTCTTTGACTTCCTTGAGCAACTTCTTTTAGACTTCAGAATTTTCTTCGATGCCTTCACCAACTTTCTCATCGTGTTATTAAACTCTTTTTCCGTAGTTTAGGAGAGCTGGTTTGCCTCCACTTCCCATGGTTTCATTCTATCTATAAGTAGCTTCTCCTTCCTACGCAACTCATCGACATGCTCATATAATAATTTACCCTCTTAGAGATGGGTTAGCTACTGCATTGGTGCTAAGGTCTTTTCAATGACCTTAATCTGATCTAGTTGTTCAAGATTTTCACGCAATTCAGCCTCTATCTTTTTCACCTAAGGGTCCTCCTATAGTGAGGCCCATACATGGAGAAATTCCCCAAAGACATTTTGATACTCCTGTGTGTGGGACTCAACCTGTTATGTGGCAGCTTTCATCTCTGTTGTGCGCTTCTCCAATACTTCTGGCAGAGTGGCAGGTTGCAATTGCATCTGCAGCTCAATTATATTCATCTATAACTCGAGGCACACTCCTTTGACTTTGGTTTTAGAGTCCTTAATTGTTGTGGAAATCTTGGCTACTTTTTATTCTAGCACAACTGCAGCCTGAATCTGGAGCTCTGGTAGCTCGCTGCAAGCCTTAGAGATGGATTCTTCTATATTTTTCCTTTACATTGTCTTAGCCTCATGCTCTTAGACAACCAGCTTCTTTTCCTCAACCATGCTCTGCCTTTCATTCTCAACATCTTGAATGTCATAAGGGTGCGTTGTTCTCTGGTCTTCATTTCCTTGTCAATTCCCTGGTGGAACTATTAAATGCCTTCAGTGACAACACGACAAGATTCAAATTTTTATTAGGCTAGTAGACAACCTAATTTAGCTACTTTTCTATGTAAAAAATCAATGTACCTGCAGGGATAGGCACCGTGCAAGTATTATAGGTTTGCTCCAATTCATGCACTGATGTGCTTGTACTGGCTTGTGTCTCGCTTGGTTTAATTATAGTCAATTGCAACTCGCTCACACTCGCCTGGAAAACACTCACCTACACCTACATGTCTTTCAAGCCCTTTTGAAAATCTACCAAGGCCTTCTTATATTGTTCTTCTATGCTGCCCCATAAGTGCTTAGTGGCATGCTTCACGGTGTCTCCAATTTCATCGAGGTCACCTTCAGTAAGGCCCATGGCTTCGAGGCCAACCGACACATTTTAATTTTCCTTCTTCCTCATGTCATCCTTCTCTGATTGTTGCCTCTTGGCGGTTAAACATGGTTCCACACTGATATCACTACCTGTAGTGTCATCCCCTCCTGTCTCCAGAATTTCCGCATCAGTTTATTTCTCAGTCATGAATGTGACTTTATGGTTATTCTTTTCTTTAGGTGTGGTGGGATTCACACCACTCGTCTCGACCTACTCTGTGCCTAGAGTTAACCAATCGCTCAGCCACTTACTAATGATGGCTTCCACATATTTTTCTTCAACAAAGTATGGCATCTTGTACCAGACACCAACGAGGTCCTTCTTCTCCTAAATGTGAATCTAGTAGAATTCCGCTTTGAACTCTATGATCTGTTGATACTGATTCATAATGCTAGGTGATAACTGGGGCTTCTAGTTAATCACAATCCGCAAACTTGTCTCAAATCCAATCCAAAAAATATTATTAGCCATAACCCTAGTTGGCTCTATCGAATGCCACAGTGAGGCATATCTGGATGCCTTGCACAAGTCTGGGTCTTCAATGGGGAAATGTGACTCTTCAAGCTCCCTACAAGCTATCAATGCAATAAGGAGAAAGAGCCACACATAGTGGAACTGCTTGCCCTCTTCCTCATTTTCCCTACAATCAGCGAGGGATTTGCTACATAGATACTCTTCCCAGTTATAAACAATGCCTTTGGCACACTCCGCAGCCAAGTATATGACCGACGTAGAAGCCTCCTCTCTCTGCAACTCTTCCTCATAATCTTCCCGGCTAAAATGTATGCGGAAAATAACACAGATTTATCGGAAATGTAGTTAATTTCATAACCCTGAGTTCCCTTTGTTATATTATAATCTTGGTTCATCTAATTGGAGAGCTGTTTGTCCTGATATTTTCCCATAAAAGGTTCTACGGGGTCCGATCCGAGACATGGAAGGGCCATAATTCTCCTTATTAACATCACATCGATAGGGATCTTCTTCCCTAGCCACAAGTAGTTATTGTACACCAATGCTAGTAGTTGGCACACAGAAATAGAGTTAATCACACTTATTCAAGAGTGTGGCACACACAACATGTTGATTAACTCGACCTCTTGCATACCAAACACCCATTTTATCAGCTCTAATTTGGTCACTCTTCCTGCATAGATTTTTTGGCACAAACACCGGTTGGGATTGAATTGTGGGTATTTACTACAATCATTGAATTCCCAGTCCTCCATCCATAGTTGGGGAACCTTATCCAATAGCTCTCCCTCAACTGGGACTTCATCCAAAATTAAAGGCATAAAAATATTTTATTTCACCGCATCTGTATCCTTTGTTGAATTCTTAGCTTCTGGCTTCCAGGGAGGAATATATAGAAGCAACCTAGAGGTAGACTCGACCTCCTCGACATCACTTTACTATGGTGCTACTTCTTCTTCATCGGATTCAATCTCCATAGCATCCTTCTGCTGGTCTTGGGCCCCCTTACTCCGATGTTCCTTGGGTTGTTTCTTACAGGGTGACAATCTTGTTACTGGATTCTATGACTTCTTGGATGGTCCTGTGCTCACATTCATTTCCTTCCTGGGTGACCTCAGCCCAGTGGTGGTTACTGGTGGGGTGGCTGTCAGTGTGGTGTGTAAAACTGGCCATATTATGTGGTTGAGCCATGCCTTTATCAACGCTTCTCTGAATGTTGCGAAACGGTAATCTGACAAGAAATATCTTGCTCAGTGCTCTTGTAGAAAACAACTCTCACTTCTAGGTATTAGCGCACAAAGTGTTCAACTAGGGAGCGGGATCCTTAATTTATAGCGAAATTCGAATTAAAATCCCATCATCTCTCTTAGATATTCTTCATAAATTTCTATTAGGCGGTAGATCCACCCAGATATGCCCATTTATTTGCATCCCTCTCACTCCTTTTAATGACCAAGTCATTGTCCAATCAACTTTTACCATTCCAATGGTCACTTTTTGGATGAACTTCGCTTGACTCACCCCTTTGGCATAGTCCTACCTTCCTTGGCGTAATAACCTCTAGTTGCACCTACTTTCGTCCTACCGTGTATTTCTACTTCGATGTAGCCATCCTTTGGAAGACTCGTTTATAGTCCTACATGTTCCTTCCAATAGGCATGCGTGAGTCTCCCCCAGCAAATACTTATCGAATGGATATTTCCAAGCAGACTGGTTGCAATTTCCTTGGGCATGTTCCAACTGTGTAGCCAAATCAGCCTGTACCGACGCCCTTGGCTCCTTGGTATTGAAGAACACTCCTTCTTTGAATTCTTTAAGAGCCTCATTTATGCACTCCCAACCATCAACGAAGATATAAGTTAAAAATAATCCTTTTATCATCTTGTTCCAATCCATATTTCCATGAAGAAACTATTTTTCAAGATACCATTGCAGAGGTATCGTATCCAAGGAATGAAAGAACATGCGCACCCACTCAGGTTGAGAATCTGGATCCCAAGCTATTGTCGAGTGAGATAAATGCTCACGAGGATATTTTTTATCATCATACTTCTCCGGGATCTTGTGTCTACATGACCAAACCTCAACCTTATCAATTTGCAAAACTCCTTCCATCCTTCTAAGCTTTCTTTTTGTGCACCCCACCATTGGGTTGGAGTAGACATTAACGTGAAGTCAAAAGCTTCATATCTCTGGTCCTCAAGCACATTTTTCTTGAATTCTTCTAGAAACAAGACAAAATTCCCCGTTCCATCATAAAAATTCAAGTCATGCACTTCTAATTGAATACAACAAAGAGATTTGGTAACCCTGTTACAGTGCTTAGCAATGAATTCATGCAAGCGATTCTTCCAATGCTCCAGCTCTTCATCAGAATATGAAAAACGTGAAATATCGTGCTCCCAACATATTTTACCATTCACAGTGGGATTAATCTAGTTTTCATCCTACTTAGTAAGCTTATAGATTTTATCAGTCTTTGCATCCCCATAATCATGTTATACATGCTCTATATAGCGTGCACATTTGGAAGGGTCTAATGGCACAGAAACTTGGGTACCATTATTTTCGAAGATCATCTACCTCTTCTTTAGGTTGATTATAGCATTCATGTCGTAAGACCAATAAAATCCCAACAACGAAGGAAAAGGATTGCTATCATCAACGATCTCAATAACTTCAAAGTCGACCGTTACGCTGGCTCCATATATATCTACATGTATCCTCTGTAATCGCCCCATAGGAATGATATTTTGTTGATTTTCCATCCTCAGCTAAATTGGTGACCATTGCTGCTTAAAACTTCCCATTATCTCCCTTCTCTATTTCTACAGAACATTAGAATCTAATCCTAGATCCAAAATGACTTGATCCATCTCAAAATATTCGATCTGCGCAGTCAACTGCATCTATCGACCGATTCTTTTCTTGTTCTTGTATGCCTTATTTACTACACATTGTTCCAGTTGCAGCTTTTCCTTGCGATCATAATTATCTATCAGCTCCTGTAACCTTGCTACAACCTTTTGGTCCCTTAGTGATTTCATACACATTTGTAAGAAGGATGCCAAGATTGACTGATCAACTTCCTGTACTTCAGTATCCTCCTCAGGCTTATTTTTCAATGGAAATAGTTGTCTCTTTGTGGTTGATGTCAAATCTTTATGAGTAATAAATATATTCTTTGATTGGAGGCTTATGTGGTGTAGATTTTTAGATACATAATTTGGAATATCCACAGTCTTCATTTTTAGTCTACGTTTCGAGTCTAAATCAACCCTCATCATTAGATGATGAGTCTTGATTTAGACTCAAAATGTAGGCTAAAAATGAAGACTGTGGATATTCTGAATTCTGTATTTGAAAATGTATTCTTTTATTCCATGAATGTCTCTTTCTCGGGCTGCACAATAAACCCAACATTCTCATCTTCAACTTTCCTTACCCATGTCTCCGTCACAGTCCTCTTTTCTTCCACGCGGTTTCCTCTAGTATTCACACCAATGCGCGTTACTATGTTAACGTTAGGATCATCCTGGCGCAGTTCAACCCTCATCATTTTTGTATTCTGAGCCGACTACTGGTTGTGATTCTTCTGTATTTCAGCTAACAAGATGGGACAATTCGATTTCATGACCAAATTCTTGACAATACTTACAAGAAGCCGTAGTAGGATTCTGACAATCCATGGAAAAATGTCTTGGTTGTCCAAAATTGTAGTATATGATCTACCCTATTCCACAAACTGTGTCTCCTCCTTAGCCACGCCCTTGGCCTTGTAAAATTCCTCACATATTCGGCGAACCTAAAGCTTCGTGACCTTCTACCTGAATTTTGTACGCACAAAGACTGTTCTGCATAATCATATCGTAGATATTACAATGTCATTCATCGTGTCCCACCGAACTACATAAATTGTAGAAAAATTTCTTCAGTGATCTGATAGAATTTTGTAACAATTGAAAATAGTCTGTGGAATGTTGGCCTACAACTTCACATATGCTACACCATACATGGGGACCTACTCTTGGCCCAACAGTTGATCCAGGCTTCAAAGGACTCAACATTACAACACCTAAATAGTCTCTATAAATAGGGCACTGCTATTTATAATGACCCTCTTATTTGGACTTGATACACCAGACTTCCGACCTTATATCAGTTCTAACCTCCTTTCCCTTCTTTAGATCCTAGAGCTCCATGTGCAAGCTTTCCAAACGAGTTTCAATATGTTACACTCTTATGCTTGTATTGGATACTGGAGAAGCTTCAAGCTTCATCGCAATCTCTAACTCTTCATCCTGTGTAAAAATATTCTGTTGTGAAAATGGAAATATGAGATGAGGAAACAACACAAAAATGAACCATTCTCTATGATATTCATCCATGATCTTGAAGAAAACTTAGCTCAATAGCATATTAAATCTCTGATCCACCTCCCACGCGGTCTCCCTAGCCAACTGCTTAATCTCTTTTATTTTTATGATACATTGGGACTGTAACTTGGGTTTCTTTAATTCAACATTCATTGCGGTCTTTAGCTCAGCCAATGTAGTATTCATATTCATCGTAACATATTTCATGTACTAGGACAATGCTCTATCTTGAAACACTGTAACCAATTGTTCTTTCATCATATTATCATCTGTAATATTCTTCAAACTCCATATCACTTCTACAACAAAACAAAATTGTTTCATATCATCCAATCCCTTAAACATAGGCACCTTAGGAGGTTGGGCCATGGTGAATAGGGGAAGTGGAGGTGGAGGTGGAGGAACAAAATGGGATGGTGTGATGATGGGGGTGGAAGGTTGGGGAATCTCTGTAGTGCTTTTCTAACTTTCATATTTAAATGATGGACTTCTTTGGGTAGTGGGGTTGCTTTCTCTTTCTTCAAACCCAAACAATGGACGATATTCAATTTCAATGTAAGTACCCTGATTTTTTTTTAATCTTTTACTGCTCCGCGTAGCACCGGGTTCTCTTTCTTTGAACATCAATCTAAGTGCATCCATAATATACCCTTTTCACACAATAGCATTCTAATCCAGAACTTCAGTGAATTGAAGTACTTACCTCTAGGGCCTTTGAAGAACTTGCGCTCTGCTTCACTATAGGACACAAAAGTATCAATCGTGAACTTAGTAATAAATCCTCCAAGGATACTATCGATCCAATAATCAACAACCCTCGTGATCTCGTTATCATTATTTTTCAGCTTCTCAATCAAACCTCTGGTCCATGCAGTTGGCTTAATATTGAAATGACTCATATGTGCAGCTAGCCTTAATATCCACTCATACAACTCACTATAAAATGATGCGAAAAAATATCATACTGATATGTATAGATATACTTATGTAACCAATTTTCACTAGAGACGCGTAGGTTTATGTTTTCTTGCACAAAAAACTCACGTTTCTTTAGACTTACCCAATCTTCAACCTATTGCTTAGATAGATTCCAAATCCAACTATCCCTTAGTCATATCCTGGTCCCGAAAATGGAACCATTTGTTGGCTTGATAGGGCCTAGACCTAGGTTCAAATGTGGCTGCGCGAACCAACAAAACCCACTATTACCGGCCCTTTCGGCAATGATATTCTTGTGCAAACTGAAGTCTCAGCTGAGGTAATGTAGGGGGATCCTAGAAATAGGTTTCTACATCCAGAGGGATAATGGATTGTGGATTTAGGTATTTTCTTCCTTGATAGGGCTTCAAAGAACATATCTATCAAATATACAAGCATTTTTCAACACATATGTTGAACTTACTGCCAGACTATGCAATCTTGTTTAATCATGCATAAAATAACATAAACAATCATAAACTAGACTCCAATATGCACTTACAAATTAAAACCCTTACCTACCATAGATAATCATAAACAAAAGTAAATTAAAACACATCAAAATAATTTAGATATATTTTCAAAGGTCTTTCATTAAGTGCTCATATATTTCTCATACATTCAATTCCAGCCTGCGCACTGAGCTGCAGGGGTTTGCGCACATAGCTGCAGAGTTCGTAAGGTCTCCGCACACTTAGCTGCAGGGGTCTATGAATGTAGATGCAAACTTCCTAAGGTCTCCACACACTTAGCTACATGAGCCTTTCCTTTGTCCCAAAACACACTCTCTGACTCAAACCAATCTTACATCCAAATTCATTTCATCAAATTTTACTTCTTCACTGCCTATGACTTCTATCTAGACTCCTTATATAAAATTTTCAATTACAATACCATGGTCAAAAACCATGGGTGGATTTGAAAGTTCAAAAAATATTCCCATTACATTACATAATAAGGTGCTTTTAACCCACCCAAATCCTCTAAGACTAAAAATGGACTCTGCGCTGTGTGCTCCAATCCTCGATCTGCGGTGTATTTCTCTACTTCTTTCTTCGAGGGGATCCCATGTACAAAAATTTCCCTTCCCGATCCTAGTTGGAGGTCATTGATTCCAAATAGCATGGTCTGATAAATAGGGAAATAGAGCAGTCTGATAGAATGGGTTATTCACACCGCTTGATTATTTGGGTTAATTATTTGGGTTTGGCATTTGTTGTGCAGGCCATTGAGGTGGCCAGAAAGGTGGTTGTAATGGAAGTGGTAGCATAGACTGAGTCTACTAAGGCAATTTCATTGGTAATTTGGGTTTTGTTATAGGATAAAGTGAAAATGATATGGGATATCGCTGTGTAGGCATGGGATAGGAATAATGAGAATGTGGTGGTCCCCTTCGTCCATGTTTCCAAGGAGGAGGGGACTTCCCATACTGAGAATGATACCCATGTTTCCAGGGAGGAGGAGACTTCCCATACTGAGAATTATACCCATGTTTCCAAGACTAAGGGTAATTTGTGTTTTTCTAGGGATAATGTGGTGCATTATAACCAGACAAATATGGTGCAAGTTTACAAATCATACATGTACTTACCTATCGCCATGATTTCTGTTATCCCACAAAATGCAATGGATCGGGTACTTAATGCTCTCCCTCAAATGATGCTTTTAGTCTTGGTATGGATGGGTATTCTTAAAAAACTATTATCACTTTTAACATCTGCATGACACTCACATAAAATATGTTTTTTTCAACATTTTGGACAATAAATGGATAATGTTTCTTGTTCTTCTACTAATTTTTGCTGAAATTTCAAAGAATATATCTTTTTACTAACAATATTCATAATTCCAGTTTTCATATTATCCATTTTATTTTCCAAACCAATGATCATAGCATCTGTAGATACAAATCTGCTATTTCTAGAATTTCTCCCGATTCCCTTACTAGATATAGATTTGTTTTGTGAGAAATTCCTGCACAGGTCACAAATTTGATCAAAAGGTTTTTGAGGTATATTATTTCTGGAAAAATCCATAAACCCTCATAGAAATAAGGTTCTAATAGTACTTAGATCAAATTAATGTTTTGACCTTTGAAGAATATATACTAATCTCTCCAAATAATCCTCCAAGGTCTCATCTTCCCCCCTGTATAATAGTAAAAATATCGTCCTACATATATCTTTTCTTGCAATATTCCCGATATTTATTCAAGAACGCCCTCTTCATTTTCTCCCAACAAGCTTTAGTATTCCCCACTAGTCCCATGATCCAGCGTAGCGTTGAATCCTTAAGAGTTGTAGAGAAACACTTTTGGTTATGGGCATCCAAGGAATAATCATAACTCCTACATAGTGTATCAAAGTCAAAAAGGAAAGAATAAATATCTTCATGCACTTTACCATGAAAATATGGAAGAAAAAATTGTGGGATGGTCTTCATTTGAACCATTATATGTGTATGCACAATCGGAAACCCAAAAGTATACTGCTCCTCCGTTGGATGGTTCTCACCAACCCCTTAAGCATACAAATATTCATTATCTGTTATGTTTCCTTATTTAAACAGACCACTTCCCACACACTATGAAGTTTGACCGTGGTTAGAATTTATCCTTTTAGTCCAAATAGTCTCCTTCTTCCCTTCTACTGGTTCTGAAATTCCTGAACTACTATCTGGAGAGTCTAGGTGAATGGTACTTGCGTGATGGGTTTATTTCTTCTTGGAATTCCTAGCTACATTAGAAGGCTCAACTTGATAAAAACTTTTTGATTTATCCATATTTCCTCTGCCCTTCTAGGGCTTCAAATTCTTACCTCTTGTAGTCATACATTTTAAAATAAATCAAACAAAAAATAATTGACAGAACTGTAAAAAAAATCTTATTAGAAGAAATCAAATTAAATGTTTCAACTAGCTCAAAAATATATGTCTACAAAACACAAATGAATTCCAAATAAAGTCCTTCAAGAAATAAAATAACACTACACTTAGAAAAAATAAAGTAGACTTACCTCTATTGTAGAAAAAACAAAAAAACAAAATTTTACCAGAATGTTTTAATGCCTCCCCAGGAACAACGCCAAAATGTGGGTGTCAGAATTGCACTTCAATTCCTCAACACGTAATTTTCAAACTAGGAATACGTAAGTTTCAATGCGTAGCATAGGTAATTCCAAATATTTTGGGTTCACTCTGTAAGTCCTACTTCTATCCCTGCAATTAAATCACTCGAGTTTTGAAAGAACAACTTTTAAAGAAATCATTTTAATTCTCTTCTTGCACTCGTTAACACAATGACACCACACCACTCCAGAAATTGGACTCTCACTCAAAAAATAGAGATCAAATTCTTATGGAAAATACTCCAAAAATAAATTAACTCAAAATTCATGCCACTCAATTAATTTGAAACAAATAAATAAAAAAAACTCGAAATATGTTTGAAACAAATATATTCCTACACTCAATTCATGTACTAAGAAAAAAAATAAACTTTTTTGTTGTACTAAAATGACCATGCTCTTGCACTCGACAATATAATATTCCTTAATCAACAAGAATACGGTGCTATCAATCCTTAAATCAAATGGTGCAAGAATGAAGCTTTCACTCAAATCAAGATAAAATGCCCCAAATCATCACATTCCTCTTCAAAGTATAAATTTCAAAATCTAATGGAAATTTTATCACACCACAATGAAAATATTAAACTCCTATGCTTGAATAAATAAATCACCTTATAAATATATTTTGATTATACCACCTTCCGGACTCCATAATACTATATCTAAAGGAAATTTCTGTGTTTGTAAAGGAAAATGTTTTGGAAAGAAAGGTTCAACTGTGATATTAAAATTGAACGGTAATGATATTTTGTTCCTGTACTTAGAAACCTAAGTGAAAATTTGATCAACAAGACCAAAGACATGATATAGATCTGAAAATTTCCAAAGAAAGATAGGTTTCCTTATGCAGTTACAATACACGTTTATCAGAATGGGGGTTCTTTCCCGCTTACTACAAATGAATATTTTTTAAAAGAGATCTATGTTCATCATCAATCAAGGTCAATATTAAACAGATAAAACCATGCAAACCCTTGTTCCTAACTAAAAGGTGATTTAAGAAAGAGATTCCTAGATCTCAATTCCTATTGTGACTTATAATGAACATAAAGAAATGATTCCAATGTAAATAAAAACAAACTTCAACATACAAAATCTCAGATCTGAGAACACTATTACTTTGTTCAAAAGAAAATAAATACACAAGGATATGTTCAATTTCATGTACATATAATTTATAAGCAACCTTCACACCAAATAATAATCACTCATTGTACCTATTACATAATAAAATAGTAGTGAGAGAATGAGTTGGGTTGGTTGGGCCCTAGCCAACTAGCTCGTTTCCCTTTTTAAGGAAAATAATTAATCTATGAGAGCAAGATTAACATCACAGGAAATAGGAAAAATAGATGTAATATATCTAGCTCCCAGAGGGATTGTGGGGATACAAATTATCAAAATAAAAAATCCAAAATTTTCTCGCAGTATTGCTACCCTACATTCTAATCGAACTTTAATTTATAAAACTACATCGACTCTCAGTCGTGTCAAGATAACAAAAAAAAGATGCAGTTGTTGGTAACTGGTCCCTATCTTTAGGAACCCTTGAATGCTCCATACCATTTACATGAGAACAAGAATAAGTCTTCAGAAGTAAGTGCATGCCTTTTCCTCTGATAGTTAAGATGGACTCTAAATTAATCTTCTCGAATCAACGGTTGTACATATCTAGTGCTGGAACTGAAGTAAGTGAAGGACTATCGAGATCCTGTACCACAACCACCTTTGAATTCTAATTAGTGATCATGTATTGCAAAATGATAAGATAATGTAAACAATAAGTTACATAGAAAAAATAGACCTATTTGACCTTTAATTAATATAGTCATACATATCCATTTAACCAAAAACCCATTAAGAGAAACCAAAAATACTTGCAGAGAGGCCTTATTCAGGTTGTAAAACAAAGGCTAGGGTAGGGTAATTTAGGTAAAAAATAGGACAATTACAACTACCAAAAACCATCTGAACCCTCGGTATAGGAATCTCATTCTTCGATCAATACGGAAAGAGAATCAACCATAATTTTGGCAACATCAATGAGTGGATATGAACGTGCCCACAAATTATGTCACTGAGATAGTGACAATGAAACAGGAAATATGTGAGAGCATTCGGCTATGGAAGCATCTAAAGAAAATTCCATCATTGTCTCATTTACATCTATTCCTGATAACCCTTCAAGATGGATAGACAGTCGAAAGAGAAAAGGAAAAAATGGAAAACCCATAAACAATCTTAGGATTTCATTCCAGGTAAAAAGAAAATGATTTGATTTAATATATATATATATATATATATATATATATAAACAATGGCATGCAAATCCTTTATAGTAATAATTCTCATCTAACAAAATATATTAATAATTTTATCCTTGAATGGATACCTTTTACATTTAAATCACATACCAATAACATGTAAGGGAAAAAATAACAAATACGAAATTAAAAAGTGTGATAGAATTTAATGTTATATTTATGTATATAATGTTGGATAAAAATTACAGTTATGTCTACTTAGGGTCATGAGGCAATAAAATCGCGAATTTTACACAACCATCGCTTAAATTGACTACAACTTTTCATTAACAAAATCATGAATATTTCATAAACATCACTTTTAATTAAATAAAACTTATAAATCTTGTTATGAGAAAAATGGTTAAGCACAATTTTCAAGATGTAATTTAGAACCAATGCAATGATAATAGATTAATGCGTATTGTAATTAATAAACGAAATGTCTGTTTTTGGGTATTTTTTTCTGGTTAGTTTAACTAAAATTTAATATATATTTTTAAAAACATGAGTTTAAGTTGTTTAATTTATAAAATTCAAGTGCCTCATGAGTTTTTTAGGGTGTTGAATCCATTTATGCATTAAAAAATGTATTTAAAAAAACAAATCACAATCTTGTTTGCAATTGTATCGGCATATTTTGGAGAAAAAGTCCATTTTATCTATAAGTTAGACTACACAATAGACTGATATTGTAAACATAAAAATTTAATTTTGAGTTTAAAAAGTAAAATAAAAACTTCAACATAAATATTTTTGTCTACACTATTAGTCTATTCTCATTGCATTTATTTGAAGTTGCAATAATCCCCACCAATCGTGAGTTTTGGGATTGCCTCTTGTACTCTTCCATTATTCAATCAAATCATATTATCCTAGGTGGGTATCTGAACTTTTCATTTGGTGAAGCTGAATCCTCGGGTCCTAGAGCAAGGCCAAATACGCTTACCAATTATTTTCATAATAAAATTGATAGGAGTCAAATGGTGGAAGTAGACCCTGTCAAAATATTACCCACATGGAGGAATTGTCATATAGGGAAAGATAAAATTGTGAAGAGATTAGACAGTTTTCATATATATGAAGCTACATTGGAAAACTTCCATTTTCTCAAGTAGTGGATTGGTTCAGAGGGTGTATCAGATCATTCACAAATTTCCCTGGAGATCAAGGGAATTTTTCCTAAGTTAGCCAGTGCTTTTAAAATGAACTCAAACTTGTTAAAATATGAAAACATCATCAACCTCGCCAGATCTCATTGGAAAATCTATATTCCTTTGAATTTTCCTCCATTTCTTACCAGTTTGAATCCAATATTAGTATTATCAAACAAAAATCAAGGGGATGGGAGAAGAAAAAGAAAATGGAAGTTGATCAGGAGCAGGAATCCATTGAGAGACAATTATAGTTAATCTATGGCAGAGAAGGTGGGGTGTTTGAAGGAAATGAAGCTAGAGAGGAGCTAAAAAGGATTGAAAAAAGGAGAAACAAGATATTAAAGGAAAGAGGTTGAATGGAGACTCAAAGGTAGGTTATCTAACTAGAGTGTGGGAATGAGAAAAAAAACATTTTCCATACACATGCAAAGCGAAGAAAAATGAGCAATACCATTTAGAGCCTAAAAAACAGGGATGGAAGAGAAGCCACTAAATTTGATGGGCTCGAAAACCCCGGGGTGATCTATTTTTAGAATCTCTTCCAAGAACCCGATGAATCCACCATAGCCAAAGTTTTTAGAATCGTAATTCACTTTCCTAGATTTGTTGAGGAAGAGGATGGTAGAGCTTTAATGGATGAAGTGTTTGAGGAGGATCTCAAGACTATTTTACACAATTTTCAAAGGGACAAAAGCCCAGGGTCAGATGGTTCGACTGTTGAATTGTTTCCATGTTTGTATGATATTATTAGAAATAATCTACTCCCACTCATTGAAGAATCCATAAAGGAAAAAAAAATTCTTCTTGCTTTCAACTCTACATTCATTGCACTAATTCCAAAAATTAACCCCCCTAAATATTTTGATGACTTCATACACATATAATTATGCAATGTAATATATAAGGTGATTGACACCATATTGGAACCCATTATTTTCTATGCTATCTCTAAGGAAAAAATTTCTTTTCTAGAAGGCAGGAAAATCCATGAAGAAATCCAAGCAACAGTAGAAGGCCTTCAGAGCATTAAGGTTTTGTTGTAAAATTCAAGAACCCCCATTTTCATACTTATTTTCAATAATAATTTTCATACTTATTTTCAATAATAAATGGGGACCCCTTTGATTTTTATGTTCATTAAAATTTTAAACTTTAAAAAATAAGGGAATAAATTAGAATCAGTTATCATATTTTCCATAAGCTTTCAAAATTCCATTTTTATCATAACATTATATTGGAGTTAAAAAAAAAACTTAGCACAATGCTAGAAGCTCTAATGGGTCTTACCCATAAATAAGTCTTACCCATAAAGAACAAATGATAGCGGTATTTTTTTTTATCGAAACCTCTTCATATCGTAAATTTTTATTTGTGTGACTTATGATACAACACAATCCCAATGGTTTATCCCCGATCGGTACTTCACTTAAAGATTTAATGAAAAATGTTTTGGTTTAAATTTTCATGAAACATTATTATAATGGCCCACAAGACCCACAAACATTATAGGATAACACGTCATATTAGAACCTTTCCTCATCGTAAATTTCTTATGGAGTAGTTTACGATATTCTATACCTCTGATATGTTGTGTCTACGATGCCATCCTTCACCGATAATATTTTACTCCCGATATAATTTTTTAATATTTTAATCCTTCATATCAGAACTCTTTTCATATAAGAGTTATTTCATCAGGCCATCCTTACAAACCCCAATATTCCTTATCCCCGATATTCTTTTCCCATCTATTATCGGAACCTCTTTGAATTGAACTAATCATTATATCAGAGTTTTTCTCATCCGAAGATCGGGATATCGTAATGCTTTAACTAGAATCCTTATGATATTGCTTCTTCCACTAAAGTAATGTGACTAGACAACGTGGTGGCACACTTGTACTTTCAATGATTGGGATATGGAGTAATGTTTCTCGAAAATCTAGAAAGACCATATTTAATTTGTTATCATTTATAAGATTTCATAAAAAGGGAAAGATTTCTATTGTCAATTTTATTGGCAAGAGGAATGAATATAGCTTATCTTTGTGTTTTTGTTGTAGGGTCACTCTGATTCTCACAGTACTAAAAAAATGTTGAAGGCAATGAAAGGAAAGAATAAAAATCCCACACAAAAACAACTTGTTACTCCCACCATGAAAGAAAGGGAAGATAATAACAATAATTGTGGACTATTTTTTGATACAGTCTTTTCAGGGGGTTATGGGCATTCATCTTGGGAGGAAATATATCGATATTTTTAAGATGAAAAGCCTAGGTTTACTCAGATATTAGTAACCACTCATGACTCTGATTAAGCTTCGGAGGCCATTTTCAGTGATGCCACCAATTCCTTCTTTCACAGAATTGCAGTCGGACCCAATATTTTTCCCTATACTGACATGGTATGATTGGTCATTGAGAACTTGAATATTGATGAAAATATAATTATCAAAAGAAAAGGCACATTCATCCAGTCATTTTCCAGTGAATATTTATGAAGAATGTACCATAGACCAGGCCCTCAAATGAAGTATGATAAAGCGTACAATGCATCATTTCTCAAAGAGAATGGGCATCCATTGGAGCACATAAAAGGATGGAGGAAGGATCCAAATAAGCATAAAATAGAATAAAGTGGTAAGTATGTTGTTTCCTCCCTTGTTGGTCCTTACTCTTAAATTTCCGTAATGATGTGTAGGATGTATGTTATGCCTAATGTACATAAATTATCAGACTATTGGATTCCTTTAATTGATGGTGCTTCTGAAGGGTATATATTTGATCCCGGGGGGGGGGAGGATCATTTCTAATAGTCTAGCTACCCACATCTTGGTTTTTAGAATTGGTTGTAATGTTTCTCAAAATGTATTTCCTCCTTTATACATGAGAACATATATTATGGATACCTTATGTTTCACCATGGATTTCTCATCCATGGGATGGAAGTGGACCTTACAAGACCCAAATCCTATGCATGTCTATCATGATATTATGTGGGATTCCAAATATCACTAGCATACTAACAAAATTTCCCATAGGGTTATGCTACTAATATATCATATAATATTCGATACCAAATCTCCCCGAATATCCCAAGAGGCTGAAAATGATCTTGTACGAGTAGGGAAATGGTTTGGAGATGAGTATTTCACTTACATCAGAGTATATGATAGTATGGCCAAACCCCATGCCTTACCATTATTCGTCCCCGATAAACTACTATGCAGAGATATTTCTTATCAAATTGTTGGTAATGGAATTTCTAAGGTTCAGAGAGAAGCCAATAAGAAGATGTGGCCCATTTTCCCAACTCAGTTTGGTATTTATCCTTTGGATAATTACAAGCATGCATTGATTTAAATCCATGCTATTAAAGCCCTAAATTTTCCTATAGTCCCAAACCAAAAATATGATCCTGACCAAGTTGTGAAAAAAAGTATAGCAACACAAAGTATCAGGAAATTTATGCATGAGCGTGATAACTTTGATGATTTATCTAAGAAAAATCCTTCTTATTCCATGGTGCTTTGATATGCTCAAGATTAGTTGAATCCTAAAGAAAATAGTCAATTTCTTCAATACATGACTTCTAGGTTGGCTAATCTCCCCATGGATTCATTGCGGGTTCCTCAGGAAAAAGAAGTTACTGAAGTAACTAATCTTACTCATTCTGCTGAGTCTTCTCACAAAAAAACTACTAATTTCTCTACCTCTTCTTAAATTGCGCAAGGCATCCCCGATTATAATTTATAGGAGATGTGGAATGAATGTATCCAAGCCTTGAAATTTGCAACTCCTAAATCTCAAGTTTTTTTTACCACTCCACATGCAAAGGTTCAAGAAATTGAAAGAATCCTGAACAAATTGTTAAGATGGTAATGGATGTTGGAAAGCCTTCAGATGATGAATATATAGAAGTCATCCTAAATTTTCCTTTATCCAAAATAGTTTTTAAAGTGGAAGAAATACCTCCTTTGGATATTTTCTACAGTCTGCAACACAAGGGTGTAGTAAAACGAGAAAGGAAAAAGAGAAGGTTTGACAAATATCAATATTTAGTGCCATACAAGGCATATTTTTAGGTCCTATGGAAAGGTTCAACTACTGCTATAGAGGAATTGGGAATACTTACCCAATTTTTCAAGGCTTATGCTTAAACCACTATTGACAAAGTTTCATAGGTCAAACAACAACTTAAAGAGAAAGAAGAAAGAATTGTTCTCTTGGAACAGAGTTTGGAAATGGAGAAGAAATATTTCTAGGAAATGTAAATATTAAGTCACAGAATTGCATCAGAGATTTGATGCTCTTAAAATTCAGTATGATACAAACTTGATACAAACTTGAAGGTCAGAGATGCAAAAATACAAGGGTTACAAAAAAAGATTCAACAATTCGGTGTTCATCTAGAATTAACTGAATTCAAGAAAGAAGAAAAAGAGATGAATACTCTTATAGCCCAACAACATATTATCTTTTTCCAGAATTAGCATTCATTCATGATCAATGAAAAATTGTGGAATCCTTGGTTAACCAACTTTCATATGTTAGGAATTATTTTGAATAAATCGAGGAAACTATTTCTAGTTTTCTCACTTGGTAGGAAAGTGAGGAAGGAAGATCAACTAGCCTACTTAAAATCAAGGATAATCACAAGGAAATAATCTTATGATAATGGGATATCCACCTCAAGAAAACAAAGTCTTTTGTTTTTAAAGACCATGATATTTCTAACTATATAACTGAAGAAGTTACTAATATTATGCTTCAATCCAATCTAATCCCAAGTTGTTCCCGAGGTGATTTACCAGATGTAAAATTCCTGACGAAAACGTGGCAAGAGTCATCCAGGAAAAGGGCAGATATCATTGATCACTTGTCCACAATTTATTTGGAATCACATTGGTAGTTCTTGGTCAAGCCTCAGTTAGTGGCTTATGCTCTGATGCTTGTCAAACACCACCACTCGTTGATGCTTCTAGCACTAAGGGATGTTGTTTTCACTAGTTAGATGCAGATCCAACCTACTACCCCTCCTGAACTGAAAAGTGTACTTGATATATTTTAATTGAAGAAGTGCGTTGGAGGAAATTCATCCTCCTAATCTTGGAAATTTTTTACAACTACATTCTAATGTTTTATATCTTTATCATTTTGTAAAAATACTATATATTGTCTCTCATTGATAGAGACATGGTTCTTAATTTTTGTAAAAAGAAAGTTTAAGTTGCACTAGTGTATCTTAATTTTTCTTAATATGAAGTTGAACCACCATATTTATATCATGAGTAGAGCAATGGTCTATCGTGTACTATTATCCATTGTCTATTTATTTTCTTAAAGTAGAATGGTGTTGTGATATTGTTCATGATATATGTATTGAAAAATATCTCTCATGATCAATACTAATGTGTCTGATTGTAATATTTTATCTATATGTGAATAACTAGATATTTATATGTGTTATGGTTCAACAAATAATTTAATTAACTATTTAATTAAATTAGTTTCCTTTATATGAATTATATTCATGGTTGTATGAGAATATATATTGTCATGGTAATTATGAAATATTTATTAAACACATATTGTAGCACCTTTCCTGGGATAGATAGATTAATAATAGTCTATATTTCAATCTTTAGGCATATTACAGTAATATATATTTAATCACTTTATTTTTAATTAGATTTCATAAAAAGGAAAATTTGTTCCATAACTCCAGGTGGAGCCATCATCCCAAACAGATAAGGAGCTTCTTTAGGTTCCCGACCAGGTGGTTTAATCAATGTTGATGTAGTCATTCAGGACCATCAACATTTTTGGCGCTAAAATGAGGGCCATTAGAATATGAATAGAAACAAAGTATTATTTGGAATCTAAAGGCCATTAAAAGATTCGTTCTCCCTCAAAATATTCACCAACTTCAATATCACACTCCAAATATCTGAATTCTAGATTTGAAGTTATATAATCAACTACTCAATCTCCTAGCCCAATTCCAAAATAGATCAGAAAAACTGCTACTTAGACAGAACCAACTATAGAGTTCCCTAAGTTACAAAATTTAATTCATAGATTGGAAGGAATTTTCATATCTAAAGAAAATAATTCTCAATCTAATTTATCTTAAATAAATCTTACTTCATCCCTTCGATTTTTCATAATTTTAATTAGATCCCAGGGTGAAAAACTTGGATTCAAGCCATTTGAATTCCCATTTCCCACTCATTGGAGAAAGAAAAATACTTCAGAAGAATAATATTAAGCTAGTGTGATTACCCCATCTTCTCCACCTCATACTCCTTCTATCAACCCCATTTCTTCTCAAAATCCTTTACCTTCTTCTTATCATCATTTATCTCCTACACCCACTCACATTCCTCTCTCACAAAAAACTAGTATTATTATACACAATAGTACTTTTGGGGCATCTTTTTTAACTATAATTTTTTCTACAACCTCTACATCAAGTACAAATTTTTCTCGGATCACTACTCAAAAAATGGCTAATCAACCATGGAATAACCCATGAGAAGTTGCTATGATACCACCCATACATTCTCTTCCCAAAAATCAAGAAATATGGTTACCTAAATTCAATCCAGATGATGGTCTACCCGCAGAGGAACACCTTCATAACTTTATGCTGGAAATTAATCTTACTGGAGTTTCAAAGGAAGATGTGTTTTGTAGAATTTTCCCCTATACATTTGAAGGATCAGCAGGGCCCTAGTATTTTTCTTTACTAGTTGGATCAATCAGAAAATGGTACACTTTTGAATAATAGTTCATGAAAAAGTTTGGTGTTGATCGAACTACTGCTACTTTGCTAAATGATTTATCAAATCTTAAAACTTTACAAAATGAAAAATCAAAGACTTCAATTCAAGATTCAACAAGTTGTTAAATAAAATCCTAGCTACTTCTAGATTTGGTGTAGATGTTCAAATTAAAGGGTATATCAATTCTCTTGCTTCAAATATTTCTATGTTTGTAGATAGAGCTCAAAAAATAGTACAGCTAGATAACATGAAAGAAGCTTTATTAGTTGAGAAGAGAGTTCTATCTCTTGAAAATAAATCCACTGCTGAGGAAAGGAAACAAACCAAGAAAGTAACTTTTAAAGAAGATCCCAAGAAAAATGTTTCTAAAGATACTTTTGGCTTGGAATGATTATATAAATTGCATAAGACAATGTCCAATGAGATGGTTGAAATTAAGAAACAAGTGGTTGAATCCTCTAGAAAATATTTCAGACCTTCCAAAAGGAATCAACCTTCACAATATCCATCACCAGACGAAATTTCCAATGTAGAGTTGGATGAGGATGAAGAAGAGGAGGAAGCATCTACTTTTTCCGATTAGCACTAAGAGGAAATAGTCAAATACCATGGATTATGTGAGTTGATTTTAACTTCAGAGAACGAAGCAAAAGAATAAGCTCTACTAGTAAATACTAGAACTACAGGATCAACTAAAGCTACTCCATCAAACAAGAATAAAAAAATTGTTGTTTCCCCAACTAAAGAGAAAGGAGCATCTAAGAAGGATCCTTCTCAATCTTCTGATCCTTCTCTAGGTATTTCTAATACTCCTCCATCTACATATACATCTACATCTACAAAAACTATGATATTTTCTGATATTATCGAATATAATATTGTCAAGGACATGAAAAAGACGAAGGAAAATATTTATTTATATGAGGTCAGCAAACTTAAGCAACAACAAAAGTTATTTCTCAATGAACTCAATGAAGTTCCTTCATGTCAATTACCTTCCATTGTTGTTACCTCAAGAGCCTAAAAGGGAAAACATAAACCTCTAAATGTCCCCGTTGATAAAATTTATCATTCTTATGCAATTTTAATTGGAGATAGATCCAATTCTAATACACCTCCAATTCTCATGCACAATTGTAGTAGAATCAGGAGCATCTTCAAATATTATGCCTTATTCATTTTTTTTGAAATTGAATGTTACACCTAAAAAGTATGTTGTACACATTGTTCAACTTGACAAAACAAAAGTCAAAGTGTTAGGAGAATTGAATGTTGTTTTGATAAGAATTTCATCAAACTCAAAAGTGCGTCAAATAATCGATATATTGGTTGTTGACATCCCCACGTTTTATGGTTTGATCCTAAGTAAGGATTGGTATGAGAAATTACATGGTTACATTACAATCGATTGGTAAGATATGTGGCTTCCTTATAATGGAAAACCCAACCAAATCCGTGTAGATAGGGAAAATCACATGAAATATTTTGTGACTGAATTGGATGAGGAAAATGAACTAGTAGTTTTCACTAATAACATCCTTGGAAATTACTCTCTAGAATCATTATTTGGTAATTTACAAGCACTAAACTCTCTGTTTCCAGTTTATTCTGTTTTATCTCAAATTGAAAATTTCTCTCAAATAGACTCATCAAAATGTATTAATATTGTAGATACTATTGTAAATAAGAGTGATGAATTGTTTTGGACTCTTTATTTTGATGGATCAAAATATAGTGATGATGCAGGATCCAGATGTATCTTGATTAACCCCAATGGAGAAAAAACTATGCTGTCATGTAGATTATAATTTGATTGCACAAACAACTTTGCTGAATACAGAGTGACTAGTACAAGGTTTGCAAAAGGCTATCAATCTTGATGTCAAATATCTTAAGTTTTATGGTGATTCATAAATTGTAATAAAACAAGTAAGGAACAACATACATTGTCCAATCATCTCAAACATTATCAAAGTTTCATTCAAGATTTTATCACCCATTTCACAACATTTAACATAAGTTCAATTCCCATATTGCAAAATTCTAGTGCTTACCTTTTAGCCAGTGTTGCATCAAAGCTTATTCCACCTAAAGAGTTTAGTCCTTATAGGTTTTCGATTGAGTTAATTTTTTGACCCTCCATTCCTGATAATATTACCAATTAGTGATGATGATAAGGACATCTTAAGTTTCTTAACTTCTGAAGGCTCTTGTTTAGATCATATTATAGATCAAGATGAAGCGACAAACAAATAAATAAGTCTTTTGAAGGAAATTATTTGCCTAATCATGTTTTCAAATTGGAAGACTTATATGATTTGAAAGGTATATTAAATTTTTTTACCAACTGCAACTCTAAAGCTATACTTTAAGATTTTAATTGGTTAATTTAGGGTCTAATGAAAAACCCCAAAACATCAATTTAGGTCTTAGACTTTCACCTACTTAAAGATCTTCTTTAACTCATTTCTTAACCAAATACAAATATATCTTTTCTTGGAGCTACGATGATTTGAAAACCTATGATACATCTGTCAATCAACACACTATATTTATGTTGCATAATGCAAAACCTGTCCAACAAAAACTTAGGAAGATTCATTCTAATCTGGAAAATCAAATTAAGACGAAAATAAACAAGTTGTTAAAAGCTAAAATTATAATTCTAGTCAAACATTCAAAATATCTTTCAAATATCATACCAGTTAGGAAAATAATGGAGACATTAGTATTTGTATTGATTTTAGGAATTTAAATAGGGCGGGTGAAAAGGAAAACTTTCCTTTACCACCAATGGAGAAAATTTTACAATTTGTTGGAGGTTATGAACTGATCTCCTTTTTATATGGATTTTTAGGATATAATCAAATTCTAGTGGTGGATCCTGAAGAAAGGATAAATACCATGTTCAAGACCAAGTGGGGAACATATGCATATTAAAATTTGCCTTCTCGATTGATAAATGTTGGAGAAAACTTCCAATGAGAAATGGATATAGCAGTTAGAGGTTTGATTAATAATTTTTTTGTGGTTTATTTAGATGACATTACCATTTATTCAAAAAATTGTAATGACCATCTTAATGATCTAAGAAATATCTTTGAAAGATGAAGAAAATTTGGGATTTCTCTAAATCCTAAAAAATCATTTTTCCTCTTAATGAGGGTAAACTCTTCGGCGTTATTGTTTCTAAGGAAGGAATTAGTATAGACCCATAAAGAGTGAAATATAAATTTTAGATTCCATTACCACATGATAAAAAGTCTATGCAATCCTTTATTGGTCAGATCATTTTTTTCAAATGTTTTGTCCTAGATTTTTCACAAATTGTTATGCCTTTACAAAACATGATTAAAAATAAGTCAGTCTACAAGTGGGGACAAATTGAGCAGATTCCTTTTGAGTCAATAAAGCATGCCATAATAGATGCTCCTTCATAATGTTGTAACTCCTAGAGACAGCCTTGAGTTGAAAAAGACCAGTTCCTAGGAAATCTTAAAATCAGAGGTTAAATGTAGACAATTATAAGGATGCCTCTGACAAAATATGGATAAAGAGAATAATGGTTTTGGTGGTTCAGGAATGGAGAAGACCTTGGAGTCTAATTCATGTGAATTAAATTATACTGCAAGAGGCCTAAAGAGGATGTATAGCTGGATGGCTTTCAAATGGGCCAAGTATGAAACAATGAGAAGAGGCTTTCAAAATATGCAGAGGTGTTGAGGAGGAACGAAGGAGAAATTTGCAAGAGATAGGCTTAAATGTCTTAAGGATCCATATCCCATGAAGTCAGAGGAAGCCGATGTAAGTGGAGTATGACCAACATTAGAGATTTGTGGAGCGCAAACTAAGGAAGCACAACAAGTTTAATGCATGAGCGTTATACATAAATGAATTCATGAATAAAAATGGATACTACCGACAGCTACATTACACGAATCATCAAAGAAGCAGAGCATAGAAATATGATTATACATAAACAAGATATTACTGATAAAAAAGAGACTAAAGATACATACTACTCATTGCTCCATCTAGAATCCAAATAAACAACATTGTATATCAGATTATATTAAAAACAGAGCTCCCAAAAATATATCTCAAAGCATAAATAACACAGTCGCACAAAACTACAACAAAACTTCTCCAAAATTCAGAACCTTTCTTTCGTCTCTGAACTCTCTCTATATAGAGTTCCTATTGAGGGTTCATGATCGAATAATCATTCACGATTGACCCACACATGTGAAATCAAGATATCCTAACTAACTTACTGAGCATGCATCAAGAATTCAGTCTTGTAATCAGAAAATCAAAACAGAATTGGGTTAAATCGAAATTTCACCAGAAAAACATCATAATCAAATAGTAAAAAGGAAAACATAGTTTTCCACGGAGGCAAAATTCTGGAATCTTCCTAAATGGGGCGGCAAGGAGTGGCTGTGAACAGGTCGGCAGTCTATCTTCCATCACCTGATTCCATATATTGTGGAAGGCCTCCACTCCCTCTTTCTCATGATTCACATTAACCATAATGAAACGACCAGTTGTGCTGCGCGTACATAACTCTTTAGAAGATATTTATTGGATCAACTGAATAAACCATAGCTATGTTTTTCCACCAAAAACCCATGCTTGTGCTTTAATTTCCAAAATTGGAGACTGGATTTCGAAGGAGGGCCTGTCCAGTTTATGGTATCGGATTGGGGAGGGGGGTGCGAAGTCACTATGGGATGTCACATAGCACCGGAGGAAGTTTCCTAAACTAGCCATTTTAGACACCCCCCCTGGGTGTTATCCTTCAGAAGGTGAGAGGGGTGTCGAAACTGATCATGAGCTGTTGGATGCGTGATATGGAGAGGAGATGAGGGGAGGATGGCAGAAGCGATAGTGGAGTTAGTTGGTCTCATTAACACTAAAAAGAGCGAAAAAAGGATGTGGAAGGGATATTTATGATGTGGCAGAAAGATGGGGCCTAAACTGATGTCGTAGATCACAAGTCATGGAGTTTTGTTATGAGCAGTGAAGGGTGAATGATAGAACTTTCGAAGTGTGAAGTGTGATGGAAGGAGGTGACGTGGCAAGGAGGAAGTGGGGCCGCCCGCGGATCGCAGATCGCATGTTTTATATATGAGCAATAGAAGTTAAGAGTTATACTTTGCGGGGCGAAATGTGCGGGGAGTGAAGAATGGATGACGTGGCAAGGAGGTGGGGTCACCCGCAGATTGCCAATCGCAAGTTTTATATATGAGAAGAGAAAGGTAAGAGTTATATTCTACAGGGAGTAATGTGCGATGGGTGATGGATGACATGGCGTGGCGGAAGTGGGGCCGCCTACAGATTGAAAATCTTAAGTTGCATATGTGAGTAGCAGAAGTTAAGAGTTATATTTTTCGGGGAGAGATGTGCAAGGAGCGGGGAATGGAACAAGTGGGAAGGAGGTGGGGCCATCTGCAGATCACAGATTGCAAGTTTTATTTATGAGAAAGTGGAGGGTAAATGGTATGAAAGGCAATGTGCAATATGAGATGAGCGGAGAGGTTGGCGATGTGAAAAGGAAGATGGTAGGAACTCTTTCACCTTTTGACTACGGGGCGTCCTCCTGACCTGTGCTTGAAGTGTTTGGCCTTTTCTTTAGCCATTCCTACTTTTCATTAGCTTAAATTTTGATACAGCCTTATTTGTTCAAGAGAACCACAAGCCAACATTGTCTCCATTGGGGACGATGCACTCATTCGAGTGTGTCTAGAACTCACAAACCATTTCCTTGTGTTCTTATTCATGTGCCTAGGATCATTGTTAACACCATTTTCAAACATCTTTAACCAAAAATAAAATAGGAATTCATGCAGAAATAAAAAAACGACATATATACACTATGAGGATATGTAGAATGGGCCATCATAGCATGCTATCAGTGCTAGAAGTGAGGCTTGAGAAACTGTCCATTGACAGGCATCTCAGGTGTATCTCCTTTCAAATTATCCAGTGCAAAATTATTGTTGCCTTTGACCTTTGCCACCCTGAATGGACCAAACCAGAGGGGGTCTAACTTCCCATGTTTCCCTTTTTCTACCCGCCTGACATCCCATCGCAGCACTAAATCCCCTACTTGGATTTCCTTGTATTTACGTCTTTGATCAAATAAGCCTTTTATCTTTTCCTGGTACTCTGTTAACCTGAGGTTTACCTGCTCCCATTTTTCATTCAGTTCCACCAACTGATTCATTCTCCCGATGAGTTCATTTGGTTCTTCCTCACTTTCTTGTAAAAATCGGGCCACAGGTAATGCGACTTGAATGGGGAAGACTATTTCTCTACCATACACTAGCTCGTAAGGGGAATTTCTTGTGGATCTTTTACTGGTGATGCGATTCACCCAAATTGCAAACTTGAGTTGGGAGTCCCAGTTATTTTGGTTTTCATTGATGGTATTTCTTAGAATCCTCACCAGTGTCTTGTTAGATGACTCTGCCAACTCGTTTGCTTGTGGGTAATACATAGTGGAGTGTCCCAGAATGATATTATAATGATGAAAAAATTTTATGAACTTAGTTGAATTAAAAGCCTAGGAATTATCGGTGATGATCTTAGCAGGGCATCCAAAACTAGCTATTATGTTCTCATCTAGGAACTTGATCACTGCCCCATATGTGTTATTCCTTGTAGGCACGACCTCAACCTGCTTAGTGAAGTAATCTGTGGCGGTGAGGATCCATCGATGATGATTACTATAAGTTAGGTGAATCTATCCAATGAAGTTGATTTCCCATTGTTTGAAGGGCTCTTCAATATGGTCTTAGATCAATGGGAGAGGTGCAAAACTTTTCTTTTCAGTGAATATCTGACACTTTTCACAGTCCCGGATGCGAGCATGTACATCACCAAACATCTTGGGCCAAAATAAGCCTGCTCTTAGGATTTTGTGAGCAGTGGATCTGCATCTGTAATTCCCACAACATATTCCTTCGTGGAAATCTCTCATCACTTCATCAACCTCCTGCTCTATTAGACATAGTAGTAAAATCCTAGCTGGGTCCTTCCAATATAGTCGCTGATTTTCCATAGTATACTTTTGAGATCTTAACCTCAAAGTGCGATACTTGGCCTTATCATAGTTAGGGGGACACCTCAAGGTTAAAGGGTACTCCACTATATATTTATACCATAAGGATAGTAGGTACTTTACATGTGTCTTATGTGTGGAAGATTCTATGCCCTGATGCACACCTGCATTCTCCTGTGCTTCTCCTCCTGTCATAGACATATTTATTCCCAGAGCTTGACAGTTGGATTCAGATAGAATTTTTGCTAGCCCTTTGCCTATAATGATTTTGGTAAGCTTTATCACAATCTCATACTCCTGAATCTTAGCTATCCATTTTCCCCTTTTTCCTTCACTGTCACCCTACACCAAGATATCCTTCACCGTTGTTGTGGGAACGTAGGCGGTTATGGCATATTGTAGCATATACACCCGAAATTCCTTTAGAGATTTGACTAGAGCATATGATTTGTTTTCTAGGATATTATATTTCAATTTGGAATCCCATAGGACCTGACTGAAGAATGCAATAGGTCGTTCATTCCCTTCATCATTCTTCTGTAGCAACATTGCAACTATTGTATGAGGATAGGCGAAAGATAAAAATCAGGAAGGACTTCCAATAATATGGACCCACCAGCACTGGAACTTCTTCAAAGGAGTGCTTGATCCTATTGAAATAATCCCTGGATTCAAGTGTCCATTTCACTTCACTATTCTTCTTCAACATCTCGGTGATGTTTCAGACGATCTCGACATGATTTGGAATAAACTTTCTAAAGAAATTTATTCTACCCAGGAATACTTGTACTTCCTTTTTGTTTGTTGGTAGAGTAATGTCGTTTATCACCTCCACCCACTTTGGGTCGATATTCACTCCCTCCTTAGTCACTATGTGCCCCAGTAACTTTCCTTCTTCCAAGGAAAATTGCAGCATTTGTCAAAGGTTCGTCGAAGATGCTCTATATGTTCAAAGTCACTCTTCGAGAAGACGGTGATGTCATCCAGGTAAATCACCACAAAATTATACTATTCTCATATGAAAGTGATATCCATAGCAAATTGTAATGTGGCACAGGAATTTATCATTACGAAAGGCATTCAGGTGTACATGAAGGAAGGTTCCCTAAGGCGTAGTGAATGTCATCTTCTTTTGGTCTTCCGGGAGCACCGCAACCTGATTATATCCTGATAAACCGTCCATCATGAACATGTGGGAGGATCCCACCACCTTTTGCAAGATGTGGTCCATCTTCGGGAGGGGATAATTGTCTTTGAATGAGGCTCTTTTCAGATTGCAGAAATCAACACAAAGCCTGATTTCGCTGTTCTTCCTCACGGGTACTAGGCTCGCCACCCATTTGGAGTACCTTAGAGGGACAATGATCTTTGCCTAAAACAACCTCTTTATCTCCTTTTCAATAGCTGGGAGAAAAATAGGATTGATCTGTATCAACTTTTGCTTATGAGGCTTAGCATCTTCTTTGAGTGGTATATTGTGTTGTATAATGTCAATGTCGATGTAATATTCCAAAATAGGAAAAGCAACAATACTAAACATAAAAATGGAAAATAGAAGTGAATATCAATAAAACAAGATGTGAGACAAATATGGAGCCATTTTATTATTAAAATAAGAAGAAAATAGTACAATAAACATGGGAACAACTCAATTAATCAAGGCAAACAAGCCTCCAATGAATACATATGCCAAAACATGAAAGGTTGCTGCATAGAAGAATGTCAGAGAATTAGTACAATGTAGTACCAGCGAATATTACTGCAGCTAGAAAATGTAATAACATGTATCTATTGATACAAGGCTCAAAAATTTCCATAAACAAATATCTATACTCCCAAGCACATTTCCAAGACAACCGAGAAAGGGTTTCCGGAAATACACAAAATGAAAAATGGTGATTTAGAGCCTTATGACTGAATAATCACTGCAATTGAATAACTAGAAGGAGGTGGCTTAAAATGATATAGAAATGTATGGAAATCCTCCAATAGACTCTCCAAGTGAAAGGCTGATCCCTTCACTGAAAATCTAACCCTCCAAATGAAGCATTGATCAACCCTCCTCTACAAATTCTCTCTGAAATAATGCAATCCTTGAAGGACACTGTGTTATAGGAGGTGGTAGTAGCTGGGCTTGATGCAAAATGATGAAATTATGCTCCAGGACCTTCCTTGTTGGCCTCCCAATGGAAAGGTTACCTCTCCACTGAAAAAAAAAAACACATAAAATGGCCCTATCAATCCTCCACTCCCTCTTCCCTGCAACACAACAGAACCCTGGAAGAAACTGCACTGTAGATGAAGAATGAAGCTAGCCTAATGCTGGAATGTGGATATGTAGCTCAAAAACCTCTCCTGAGTGGGCACTCGAAGTCCCCTGAGGATGAGGGTGGGATTCCTGCTCAGGAAAACCCTTGTGCTAAAGAGCACAACAGACTCCGCTAAACAGCTGAAGTGTGCAAGGAGTCATAACAGACCAAAAACATAACAATAATCAATATGAATTCTATGGCCATATTCCCCCTCATTATATGCATTATGAGCCTTCTGACCTTGGGCCCCACTCATTAAAGCCACTAATCTCATGGATACTTCCTCCCTTTAACATTGAGTTGTCTCTCATTAACTATCCACTCCCTCCATACCAGCGCTGTTGATTTGGTCAAACTTGACTCCATCCACATGCTTCATCCTCTATTCACACATGAGGGTGCTTTATCCAGCTAATAAGATTCTCGTTATTCAAATTAGGAGTGATTTTATCCTACGAAGGAGATTTGTGGGTCTCCCTACCCTCTTATTCCTCTATCTAAGTAGAAAAATAAAATTTTAATATTCCAACTAGCTGAAAGATAATTTGGAATATTACAGTCCCCCCCTCCTGAATGTTGCTTGTCATCAAGAAACTGTAAAGGTGAGTGTTGAAAAAATTATCCTCCTTCCCTTGTGACACCACCAAATGATAAGCTCCCTTCATGAACCAAGTGTCCTCCAATCAATCCATCCCTGAAATTCTCCTCCCAAGTGCTCAAGTTAACCAAGTGGCTCACCTCATAAGGAAATAAGAGATCTCATGTAGCAACCATATATTGTCCAATGTTCCCTCTGGAGCATGAGGCATAAGAAGTGTGGGGAATCTCATTCACAATGGGTAACTCTAGTCCATGTTCCATCCCTCCAATAATGCCAACAACAATGATAAAAACATATCTCATAAACATATGGGATCAAAATCAAAGACACACTAGCTGCCATATGATATACCAGAGAAGGATAATAGTCCCTCAAGTGGAACCAGTGTAGTATTACTCCTAATTTCCTCAAAATATGGTATGATCAGCGGTTTCCCAACCACTTTCTTGCTGCCACAATCCTCTCACATGCCTAGAGAAGGTGAATAATGTGTGGCGTCAACTAAGCACACCTTGAGTAAGATATCATTTCCCAAAAATCTCCTAGGGAGTGGCCATCCTCATCGCTGCATATGGCCCCAAATGGACCCAGAAGTCTATAGGAAAGAGTGCCCACTTTTGGAGAAATGATTTGTACATGGATGGAAAGGAAATACAAATACTCAGTTAGCAGACCATTAGGCACAAAAACATAGTCCTTACCATGTACCTTGAGCAAGCTGGTGAAGTAGCTCATATATGGGCCTCCCCTCATTCACATCGGGAAAGGAAGTGGTTGTGACAAATCTGCCAAGTATTTGTGTCTCTCCCATTCATCTCATGATATGCTGGTGCATCTCCTCTTTGAAGCCTTCCCAAGTGAATCCCCCCATTATAGTATGGTATGCTCCCATGAAATCAGTGTGGTTGGAGAGAAAAACCTCATATTTTGCATGTAGAAGCTTCCCCTTGATCTTAGAGGCTCTAGTTAAGAAGATCCTACTCTGATAATAAATGAATCCATCGCTCCCTACATATCTCTCATCTGACAACTGACTATCAAGTACTCTGCATGTGAAGAGATCCTTGGAGTATTCCACCAACAGCTGAGATCTCCAATAAGGATCTATCCCCAACAATGACAACGCTGCTGGTTTGCAAGGTAAAGCACATGACATGTTGATTCTCTCTTATTTGACATATCCCATGCCAAATTCATATGACGGGATGCTACTATCCTGCCTCTACTGCCCCTCCTGTAGCTGCTCCTGCTCAAGTAAAGGTTGAATTTTTTGGAGGTTAGGCTTCCGTAGGAAGCTATCACCCATCCAAAACCTTCTGAGTTTTTCCAATGTATGTATGAGTGTCCACCACCCTCTACCATATGTGGAATATTCCTCCCTATGTGGAAGTATCTTCTGGTTCTCCTTGCACCATGATGGTGTCGTCATCCTTCCCTGAAACATCTCCTCTCAGCGCAAGATGTTTGGTGAGAGTTGTTAATACTGATATTCTGAGAATGTATCCCTCCTCCTTGAGCCTACCCAAGACTCTCTGTGCTGTACCAAGTCCTCCCAAGGTCCTCACCCCTCCTGTATCTATGAGTGGTGCAACCTGTTGCGAGACATCTCTCATGAACTCCTGGTTCGGGGGTCTCCCTAGTGAAATGCCTCTACATAGTAATGTGTCATGGGCCAAGGTCATCTGCATAAATGAATGGAATGTTAGGCCCTTTCTTCCACTGCACAAATCGAACTCTATATTCTGTGTGGAAATTTTCTGAGAGGGATAAGTGTGCATGCTCCTAATCACCTAATGCTTGCCACTCTTTTAATCTATCCACTCCATCTATAGAGTCTCCCAATATGTGGTGACCTTCCCCAAAGTAATTAACCACTTCACACCAAATATCACATTTGTGTTAGGGATATAAACCAAAAATAAGTGATCATTCAAGGTGTATGTTGCCATGGTGACAGATAATGCTGGAACATACTTCATTCACTGCATGGTTCTAGCTCCTGCGACCAAAACTGAAAATCCCTCAAAGTCATCAGTAGGTATTGACCTCCTATGCACTAACTGGGCATCAATAAAGTTGTGGTTATCCCCACTATCAATCAACATTGATACCTTCTGATCCTGAATGGAACCTCGAAATCTCAAAGTCAGATACTTGGGTACTCCCCTCGAAGATGCAAGGGCCCCTCCAACTGGAGTAAATGCCCCATTCCCACCTTCTAGTTGTGGGTGATCCTCTCCTGCTATCCCAACGCTATGACCTACTTCTGGTTCCTCTTCTTCCTCCTCTTCATTATCAGAGAATACCTCTATATAGTGTGCCTTCCCTACTGTATATCTATGTCTGGGTGCCCATGGTTCTTGG
This sequence comes from Pinus albicaulis, assembly GCA_034641835.2. Taxonomy (NCBI): domain Eukaryota; kingdom Viridiplantae; phylum Streptophyta; class Pinopsida; order Pinales; family Pinaceae; genus Pinus; species Pinus albicaulis. Next base: position 534,452,517 of record CM076581.1, on the reverse strand, counting down.
CATGTGAAGCAAGGCTTCTTTGTGCTCAAATATCTTCGAACATCATCACTAAGAGGTCCTTTGTTTTGGCTCTCCTTTGAAAGAGGAGCCTTCACATATTTCCCCTTTGATGGAAAAGTGGGCTTTTGCTGAAATGGTGCCTTTGCCCTTGGAAAATCATCTTGTAGATCTCTAGCCCTTTCAAAAACATCTTGAAGGGTAGTTGGCTTGGTTGATTTAACCAACCCATGTAGAGGCTCTACTAGCCCATCAATAAACATATAGACACTCCTAGCTACAGATAAATCAGGAACCATAACAGAAAGTTTTAAAAATTTAGAAATGTAAGTTTATGGAATACCTGACTATTTGAGCTTAATTAGCTTAATAAAAGGTGCCTCCGGGTCTCTTCGATCAAACCTCTCCACCAACCTCCTGATGAAATTTGAATATGCAGTAACATTGGCATGCCCTAATGTAGAAATACCATGAAACCACCAATCATATGCCTCACCCTCAAGGTGCAGTGCTACTATTTTGATGGCTACCATCTCCAATACTAGGTTTAACTGGAAGTAGATGTCTAGCTTCTCCACCCAAGACTTGGTTGTGCATATGAATGACCCATCACAAGCGGGCAAAAATAATCTACCCATAGTCCAGTGAAGATCATTGTTTTGTATGAATCCTCCACCTCTATTGTGATTTCGGGGTCTTCTGTTATCCTTGATCTGAAAAAAATCATGAAAGCTCAAATGATATTTGAATCTATGAGATTGAGACTCATACTCAAGAAAGTGATCTTCAAGAGTTCCTTGCTCTTGAGATCCTCCATTTCCCACTGTTAGAAATGTAGGCATAGTATAGTGTTGGGAAACTTGTTGCCTCATTGGTTGATCATGCCACTAATGTGAAATGCTGGAGCCTTATCCATGTAGAAGCCCTTTAGAGGATTCCTTGTGTCTATCCATCCTCATCTCCTTGATTTCTCTTGCAATATCTTGCATGGTTTAGAGAAGATGCTTGGGAAACTTCTTGTCATCCTCTTCTCCTGATATGGGAGTTTTTCCCTTGTCTTCTCTATTATATGTATAGTCATATCTTAGGTTTCTATTGAGATACCTCTTCTCTCTTTCTGTGAGAGGATCTCCTTCTTCTAATGACATATTGGCTGAAATACATAGGCTGAGCCAAGATTATGCTCTGATACCACTGTAATATTCCAAAATAGGAAAAGAAACAATACTTAGCATAATTTTGGAAACTATAAGTGAATATCAATACACTAATATGTGAGACAAATATGGAGCCATTTTATTATGAAAATCAGCAGAAAATAAGTACAATAAACATGGGCACAACTCAAATAATCAAGGCAAATAAGCCTCCAATGAATACATATGCCAAAACATTAAATGTTGTTGCATAGCATAATGTAATAACTGCAATTGGGAAATGTAATAACATGTATCTACTGATATATGTCTCAAAAAGTGTCAGGAACAAATATCTATAATCCCAAGCACATTTCCAAGGCAAATCAGAAAGGGTTTCCGGAAATATGCAAAATGAAAAATGGTGATCTACAGCCCTAGGACTGAAGAATCAATGCAACTAAATAAATGGAAGGAGGTGGCTAAAAATGAGATATAAATGTATGGAACTCCTCCAATAGACTCTCCAAGTGAAAGGCTGATCCCTTCACTAAAAATCTAACCCTCCAAATGAAGCATTGAACCCTCCTTTACAAATTCTCTTTGAAATAACGCAATCCTTGAAGGAAACTATGTTTTAGGAGGTGGTAGTAGCTGGGTCTAATGCTAAATGATGAAATTATGCTCTATGACCTTCCTTGTTGGCCTCCCAATGGAAATGCTACCTCTCCACTGAAAAAAAACACAGAAAATGGCCCTATCAATCCTCCACTGCCTCTGCCCTGCAAGACAACACAACCCTAGAAGAAAATATGTTGTAGATGAAGACTGAAGCTGGCCTGATGCTGAAATGTGGATATGCAGGTCACAAGCCTCTCCTGAGTGGGCACTCGAAGTCCCTCGAGGATGAGGGTGGGATTCCTACCCAGGAACACCCTTGTGTTAAAGAGAACAACAGACTCCGCTAAACAACTGAAGTGTGTAAGAAGTCATAACATACCAAAAACATAACAATAATCAACATGCCTTGTATGGTAGCATTCCCCATCCTTATATGAATTATGAGCCTTCTCACCTTGGGCCTCGCTCATTAAAGCCACTATTCTCATGGAGACTTCCTCCCATTAACATTGTGTTGTCTCTCATTAAATATCCACTCCCTCCATACCAATGTTTTTGATTTGGTCAAACTTGACCCCATCCACATGCTTCAACCTCTATTCACACATGAGGGTGCTTTATCCAGCTACTAAGATTCTCCTTATTCACATTAGGAGTGATTTTATTCCTACTACGGGGATTTATGGGTCTCCCTACCCTCTTATTCTTCTATCTAAGTGGCAAAACAAAATTTTAATATTCCAACTAGCTGAAAGCTAATTTGGAATATTACATTTGAAAGTATTCGGATCCTGGTATGACCAGGCGAAAACATCTTTGTATGATTGAAACAACCTGAGGTACTAATCTTGGTATTCTTCAGGGACCCATTTTTACAACTTCACCACCTTCAGATCTTCCCCTGTCCTAATATTCACATCCCTAACAGGCTCGTCGAGGGCCAATTTCCTGGGGTTCACCGAGATATCATTTTTATCAAACAGTCTCTCCAATGGCACAAGACCCCTGGGAATGACATTTCCATTTAATTGTAAAACACGGTGCCCAACCAATGTCTCTTCCCATCTAGTTTTTGGTTCTTTAGTATCATCCTCGGTGACTGATTTGATCACCAAATTTTAGAACTCGCCCACCATTTCCATAAAACAATTGACCTTCTCTTCATCCTTGAAGACTTTCCAATGATTTAAGTTGTCTGGAATGGAGGGGTGGTGTCGCACTTCAACCTCATATCTAAGCAAGGGATTCAGTGGGGGGTGGAAATTACTAGCAGCCACAGCTAGTGAGTCTGTCATTCTATTCTTATCCCTCGACATGAACTGAATGTTAAAAGCATAAAATAGGTTCTCAACCAAATCCCATACCTCATTCTTGTAAGCTATGAGCCGTGGGTGTTTAGTTTGGCATTGGCTTGTGACTTTCATCAATACAAGATTTGAATCTCCAAACACCTTAAGGTTCTGTATGTTCATGTTTCGTGTTATCTGCAATCCCAAATATAGTGCTTCATACTCAGCTACTTTTTTTTTGGCTTCAAATTCCAGTTTAAAGGAGAGGGGAATTAAGCAACCTTGAGGTGATATCAAGAGTACCCCAGCCCCGTTTCCTTCTCGTGAATATTCTCCATCAAACTGCAAGGTCCAATTTTTTTTTTCTCTCTGCTCATAGGATTATTCTATATTAGAGGACAGGACTTCATTTCTTGTAGGAAATTTTCATCCTCCTCAAGCATAAGACAAGATAATTCACCCTCCTTACAATATACCAGAGAGTTTTTCGAAGCGTCAGCTTTGGTGACCATCTTCAGAAACCTATATTCGTGGTATAATATTATCTCCTCCCCACCGAATACTAGAATAGTGGTGTAGGTGAGATCAAGTTTTATTGATAAAAAAATCTTGGAACCTAAGAATCTAGACAACAAAATTCCAAACTGAGCTGGGGTATTAGCTACAACAATGTCCATTACCACACTTTTGGTCAGAATTTGGGCTAAATTTACTACCAGATATTTTATCATACCCAAGCACTTCACCCTCTTGGAATCAAAATAATACAGGTCTTTATAAAGCCTTGTAATATGCAACCCCAATTTCTCCCTTATAGACAATGGCAACAGGTTGTGTGAAGCCCCACAATCCAGCATGCAATTGTGCAAAAATAGGTCATGTATCACTAGAGTCACGTAGAACAGGGGAGTGGTTGAGTCCTAATCTTCTAAATGAGGTCCAAAAACTACCATGGGTCGTTCTTCTTGGAGATTGAGGCTGTCAGGCAAGGAGATTACACCATGGGGCAGCATGAGTTGGGACACTTGAGCCTTGTATGAAGGCTTTTTTAGGAGCTCGATCATGGGAACCGGGATCTTGACCTTATCTAATTCTTTCTGGAGGTTAAAGGTTGTGGGAGGTTTTTTGGTAATAACTTATTTGAAATTCTCTTTAGGAGGGTCGAGCAGTTTTAAGGGTATAACTGTGGAATTCTCATTTTTTGGAGGATCAGAGACTTGATTCGTGGAAGTGAATGTAGCGGCTTTATGAGGGGCATACTCTTCTAATGGATTTCCCCCCTTACTAGAAAAACAAGGAGGGGTCTCTTCTCTTGATTTTGACTCTTCATTTTGTTCTTGCACTCGGGTTCTCTTCCTGGAGGACCTAAGATAATACTTCTTGTGGAGTTGAGCTTGCATGAAATCCATGAACTGCCTGCAGTAATTGTCAATATCTTGGTCCTCTGGAGGGACTTCCTTCTCCTCTTTCTCCCCTTGCAGGGTGAGTTCACCTTCCTCATCATCAAAGTAGGAAATTAATTGATCTTATTGGTTGTCTGTGACTTCCTCAGCCTGTCCCTCCACTCCCCCCTCCAAGTACAGAGGAGGTTGGATATGATCTTTTTGTTCCTTCCTTTCATGCTGAAACAACTATAGAGGGGACTTATGATACTGGGGATTTAACCCATGGTTTGGAATCATTTGGTTAGGACAAGGAGGGGATGTTTTTGCCTCCATTTCAAGTTTAATCAAATTATTTTAAAGGTTCTTGATTAGCTTATTCATTTCTTTCATTCTATACTCTTGTGATTCCCTCTCTTGATTTGAAGTAGAAGCCTCCTCCCTATTTTTTCTTCTGGATTCATGTTATGTCTTCCCCTTGAATTTAACAGTAGAAGAAAAGTTTGATTCTACCTCCAATGCATCAATCTAGATCTGATCCAGAGATGTGAATTTTCTTTCTCTTAGGGTGAACCCAAACTTTGGTTCAAAGGCTCCTATGAAGAGCACTTTAGCAGCTTCTTGGGGAGGCTTTATCTCAGTAGGGAGATTATTATAGAGCATATTGAACATATTTATTAATTCTGTTACATCGTCATTGTGTCTCTTTTTAAGAGCGTTGAAATCTGTGAGAACATATCCATGATCCCTCTTTTCTCCCCATTTTAGTGTGAAGAAATTCTCCATTTATTCCCAAGAGGTGACTTTGTTATCAGCTAGAGAATTGAACCACTTTCGAGCCTCTCCATCCAAGGATTGGAAGAAAAGCCTCAACACCACATCTAAGATCTCTACATTCACGTTCTTAGAAAAGGCGCATAATTTTTCAATATGTCTCTATGCAGAAGTACTATCTTCCTCGGTGAACCGAGGCAGGAGGTTTAGATAATATTGATGCATATCATTCAATACTTGGGGTAGAGCTAACAGAGCATACTTGTTCATGAGGAAGCTAGGCACAACCATGAAGGGTGGTGGTGGTAAGTTCTGAGGATGATTTGGCTGTGGTATAACAGGTATATGCTGAGTAGAGGTTTAGATATTTATCTGTAAAGAGATTTGGAGTGCTGCAACTTATTTGACTTATTTAGCCTTGGGATTTGGGTGCGAGGGAGGTAGAGAAGCATCAGCGGATTCAGCTTCATCTTTTATGGCTGAATTGGCTAAAGCAGAGGTTTCTGGAGGATACTCAAGTACATGGACTGTGGAGCTAGGGCCGTAGATGTCAACTTTCTAAGATGAGGAAGGTGAATCTTCTAGAGAGAATGAGGGTAGGTCAACCTGGATGGGCTACTTCTCCTTAAATATTCTCTTAAATATGATCTTTTCGGGATCATATACAGAAGGGATTCTCTGTTGGGATGTATCTGATCGAGTATGACGCCTTATGTAAGCCATAATTACAATTGATTTGAACTTTGATAATAGTGGAGTCACCAAGGTGAGGGCTATGCAACTATCAACCCTTCGTGCTCACCTGATTGAAGGGTGAAGACAATGTCATACCCGAGGGAAAATATTTTCAAATTTGTGTCCCCAAAAACATCTCCAAAAAGAGACAGCCTTGATTTGCAAAAGACTAGTGCCTAGGACATCTTAAAATCAGAGGTTAAATGTAGACAATTATAAGGATGCCTCTGACAGAATATGGATAAAGAGAATAATGGTTTTGGTGGTTCAGGAATGGAGAAGACCTTGGAGTCTGATTCATATGAATTACATTACAATGCAAGAGGGCTCAAGAGGCTGTATGGTAGAGGCTTTCAAAATATGGAGAGGTTTTGAGGAGGAACGGAGGAGGAATATGAAAGAGACATGCTTAAAATTCTTAATAATCCATCTCCCATAACTGAGAGGAAGCGAATGTAAGTGGAGTATGACCAAAAATAGAGATTCGTGGAGCGCAAATTAAGGAAGAAAAACAAGTTTAATGCATGAGTGTTATACATAAATGAATTCATGAATAAAAATGCATACTATCAGCAACTACATTACACGAATCATCAAAGAAGCAGATCATAGAAAGAATATTATACATAAAAAAGAGATTACTGATAAAAAAAGAGAATACAGATACATACTACTCATTTCTCCATTTAGAGTCCAAGTAAACAACACTGTATATCAGATTATATTCAAAACAACTCTCCCAAAAATGTCTCTCGAAGCATAAAGAACACAGTGGCACAAAACTACAAAAAAACTTCTCCAAAATTCAGAACCTTTATTTCATCTCTGAAATTTCTATATACAGAGTTCCTATTGAGGGTTCACGATCAAATAATCATTCACGATCAACCCACACATGTGAAATAAAAATATCCTAACTAACTTACTGAGCATGCATCAAGCAATCACTCCTGTAATCAGAGAATAAAAACATAATTGGGTAAAATCAAAATTTCACCAGCAAAACATCATAATCAAACAGAAAAAAGGAAAACATAGTTGGCCACGGAGGCCAAATCCTAGAATCTTGCAAAATGAGGTGGCAAGTACTGGCTGTGAACAGGTGGGCAGTCTGGCTTCCATCACCCAATTCCATATGTTGTGGAAGGTGTCCACTCCCTCATTTTCATGATTCACATTAACCATAATGAAATGGCTAGTTGTGTTGCATGTACATTGCTCTTTAGTGGAGATTCCCTGGATCAACTGAATAAACCATAACTGTGTTGTTCCGCCAAAAACCCATGCTTGTGCTTTAATTTTCAAAACTGGAGACCGAATTTTGGAGGGGGGCCTATCCGGTTTATGGTATCAGATGGGGGGGGGGGTGTTTGAAATCACTGTGGGCTGACACGTAGAACCAGAGGCGGTTTCCAAAACTAGCCATTTCAGATCCCCCTGGTGTTATCCTCCGAAAGGTGAGAGGGGTGAAAAAACCGATCATGATCTGTTGGATGCATGATATGGAGCTGAGATGAGGGGAGGATGGAGGAAGTGATAGTGGAGTTAGCGGGGATCATTAACACTGAAAAGAGTGGAACAAAGGCTGTGGAAGGGCTATTGATGATGTGGTGGGAAGGTGGGGCCCAAAATGATATCGCAGATTGCAACTCGGGGAGTTTTGTCATAAGAAGTGAAGGGTGAACGATAGAAATTGCGATGTGAAAAGTGTGATGGTGGGAGGTGACATGAAAATGAGGAAGTGGGGCTTCCCATGGATCGTAGATTGTAAATTTTGTAAATGAGCAGTAGTAGGTAAGATTTATACTCTACGAGGAGAGATGTGCGGGGAGTGGGGAATGGATAGCGTGGGAAGGAGGTGGGGCTGCCCGCAAATCACCAATCACAATTTTTATATATGATCAGTGCAAGGTAAGAGTTATATTCTGTAGGGAGCAATGTGTGATGGGTGATGGATGGTGTGGCGTGGCGGAAGTGGGGCTGCTCGTAGATCGCAAATCGCAAGTTTCATATGTGAGCAGTGGAAGGTAAGAGTTATATTCTGCAGGGAGTGATGTGTGAGGTGCAGGGAATGTATGACGTGGAAAGGAGGTGGGGCCACCCATAGATCATAGATCGCAAGTTTTAGTGATGAGAAACTGGAGGTTAAATGGTATGATAGGCGATGTGCGATTTACGATGGGCGGAGAGGTTGGCGTTGCAAAAAAGGCAGATGTTAAGAGCTCTTTCACCTTTTGACTACGGGGCGTCCTCCCGACTCGTGCTTGAAGTGTTTGGCCTTCGCTTTATCCATTATATATTTTCATTAGCTTAACTTCTAATGGGGCGTTATTCTTTCAAAAGAACCACAAGCCAACACATAACGTCGCATGATTTTTCCAAGGAATTTGTCTTATACACTTTTGCCTCTGAGTAGTCTTATGAAATAGTTTTGACACAACCAAATGATGAACAAGTTGAAACTCCCATTTCCTTTTTCAGTTCTAATCTACAAGTAGAATAATTAAATAATTCAGAGGTAGAAAAATAAGCCTTTGCAGTCTTTAAGTCAGTAAAACACTTTAGAAGTTTTCCCATAAAAACACACACTAAAGTGATTGTACCCTTTCCAACAGTTAGACAATTGCTTCTTCAAAGAGAATTAGGAGAAAAAAGAGCTAATTGGGTTACGACCTTGCAAGAATATGATCTAGAAATTAAACCTAATAAAATATTTAGAGGTCAATTTTTTTCAGATTAATGACTGGAGTATCTGATAATTAACCTAAGGAAGATTTAGGTAGTAATATTCAAATCTCATAGGTATGTCTTACTGATATTGAATCTAAATATTGTTGGGCACTAATATGACTCCTAAAAATCAACTTAATCCTATCTTCATTAATATTATCAACATGGGATTCATATTTTACTTCAAGGCTATCAGCACAATCTATACAAAGATAGAGTCTTAGATTATAAAAGTGTGCAAAGAAACCACTACAAAATAATTACAAGAAACATGACTCTCATCTACTCGCTATAGAAATAAACTATTCTTAACAACAAATAATCACTTATATTTCTATCTCCTTAAGATTCGTGGAAGAAATATATGCTAAATCATCAATCACTTTATTCATTCCAAAATACTTCAACAAACCATGTCCATAAGGAAAACTATTTAATCAAACAATTGCTTGGAAATCTTGCTTTTCTGAAATAACTTAAGAAACTCACACAATCACACTATTTTGGTGTGTTTGGTGCACGTATGTACGAAATCACACCAGTTTAAGGGGTGTGGTTTACCCCTTTAAACTATTGGTAACAGGAAGAAAGAAGTGGAGTTAATGAGCATACTAGATAGAGGAAGAAGAATGAAAATGTAAACTAAAAACTAAAATAAAAATAAACATAAATAAACAAAAGCTCTGAACGATTCAAACGACAACAATAATGCAAATGGTGGCTCTAGGCCTCTCTTATTGAGCGTTGGTAGTAAGAAGAGTGATACTTTACCCTCTTGCCAAAGGGCCCCTAGACAATGGTTCTAGGTCCCGATGCAAGGATGTTTTTATCCCAAGCTTGCCTCGGTGCAGTCTCCCTCTCTCTCTACTGTGTGGACTGAGCTTGTTGGGTGGCCAATAAGTGAGTCACCTCTATCTTCAGCTCCGGATCACACACTGCTGGTATTTCTTGGGAAATTCTGGCCAACATAAGAATGTGATCACCCATTCTTCATCTCATGGTGGCTTTATATTGGAGATTTCAAATCCTCCTTCCCTCTCTTGGTACATGGAGGATGGTGACCCAAGAGAGGGGTATGATTCCTTTGTGTGCTCCAAATATTCCATTGTGTGCTCACATAGTGTCTAAGGAGGCGTTGGTGGATGTCCTTAGGCAGCTTCAAGTAAGGAGTGACTTGTCCTTTGCTCTGTGTGGTCTCAGATAGTGACATTTTTCCACTCTCAGGAATGTGTGCATATCGGGAAAAAGGGCGCACAAAAGTCGCTCTTCTCGAAGGATAATGTGCGCAAATAACATTTAAGACTAGTTCAAATTTGATTTTCCTCAAACCTTTGAGATTTTTAAATACTTTCTGGATTCTGTAATGTATTCTAGCCCTATAAATACTTTGGCCTAACATTAATTAATGCCATATTCTGCTGTACGATTTTCCAGTGTTAACAGTTGCCCCCTAATGTGTGAGGTCTAGGAAGAACTGTATAGCTGAAATACATTATATTTTTTTTTTGTATCGTGCGTAGAGAGAGAGAGAGAGACTTGCTTGAAGCCTTGGAATTGAAAACACCCTACACCATTTCCAAAAATGAACATGGCCTAAGGGATCCATGCAAGCAAATAAAATTTACAATACATATACAAAATTTCAATGAGGCGGGCATGTCGCATGCTCGTGACGTTGTGGCTAGTTAAACAAAATTGACAAATATATGTTATGTCTATGTCACTACTATGGTAGTGATGTTGGCGGTTGTTGACGAAGACTATTGACGCCCTCAAGGGCGTTTTTTTCTTTGACAATAGGTGGAACGTGGCACCCATATGCATAAAATTTGTATGGCATATAACTGTGCATTATACACATAGGTGTTGGTTGGGACCTTCCCGTGTAAGTATTGTTGACAGAGACGTTTATGGAGGCACGGGTCTTCGACAGATCTTATCAAAGTGCAGTGGTTGTAAGGTATGATACCATCTTGACATGAAATCTTTTGTCATAGTCGAATGTCAGCAGAATTGGTGACATCTGTGGACAATGATGTCTCCCACAGTGCCACCCGAGGATGCCCCTTTGTATGGAGAGGGGTTATCCAAGGTACCACTTCCTTTTTTTAATATGAGTGTTGAAGTTGATAAAAAGGAAGCCTCAACCGAGTGAGGGGTCACTGATAAGAGGGATCAGGGACCTGGATGTGGTGGGTTTAACATAGGCATGTTGGCGAGGGGTGAATGAAAACTGATGATGGGGATTCAGTGGCTCAAGGTCAGAGTATACTTAAGCAGCTTGGCGACAGTCATAGTTATTTCTGAAGGGGAAATCCCTAGAGTTGGTAGGATTTCTAGGGCGGGTGTAAAATGGCTATGAATGTCATGATGGTTTATGCGTTGGGGTGAAATACTCCAACCAAGGGTGTTTAGGGACTGTTTCCATAGGAGAAAAGATGAAATGAGAGGGTGAAGGGCCGAAGTGTACTATTTGCGGTCTTTGTACACTTACCAAAAGAATAAAATAATGGGGTTTTTTTTGTACAAAACATAGAGATGGGTACCCAAAAACATGAAAGTGTTTGCTCACTGATGTTGTGAGGAAGGTGTTTTGCTGGGGGTGGGGGTCCCATTAGTTGGTTTCATGTGTAGGGTTGATGAAGTGGACGTAAAAGTATCGCAGATGGGATTATGCTGGTAGAGGTATGATGGGCCATAAGCAAGGCACGGTGGTGCGCTCTTTATCAGCTTGTACAAATTGGTCATCTGGGAAGGGGGTTTCAGTTTGTATGGTAAACTTGACCTTATGCATGATGGATGGATGGGCACGAGGTGCTTCCTAGACTGAAGTGGTATGGCCATGGCGTCACTTATGTTGTGATATATGGTCTATTGTGGTTGATGAGCGCCATAGAGGGGAGGCTCTACCAAACAACGTAGATGTTTATCATGTGCAAGGTGAGGTGATGATAAACATGGTCGGATATGAGGACCCTATGGTTTATTCCTGATGGAGAAATGATGTTAGGATATGATGATTTTTCTGGGACTCTATCATGCTAGGGGTAGAATGATACCTGCTTTGGAACTTTCAAGGGATAATGTTGTGGATTGTTTGCGAGCTTTTCCTACAAAAAAAACTACCTCAAGTGAAAGCATCTTCTTTTATCAAATATTATTAAAAGTCATGAGCTTTAAAAAGGAAGATGAGAGAGGGCATACCTACCGACGCTGATTTTTTTTTTTTTCTTTGGAATGAAAATATGTGGCATCGCTTCTGTTCATCGTGGAGTGATGATTACGGTGCAATTTATGGTTCGTAGAATGGACCTTCTGTGACGGATATATATTTTTTGACCGGGTTACTGCCTCAGGATGAGGCGTTGAGGTATCCAATCCCTACAGGGAGAGTGGACTTGGATAGATTCCAAAGGAGGCATTATGGTGGGGCGCCTCTTACAAAGGGATGAATCAACATTACATTAGTTACAGATGTGGCAAAGTGGTGTGCTCTAGCAGTGTTTGTGCAACTCGTAGGGTCGTTTTCTCCGCATCGGGTGTCCGGCCTGCAGGTTGGATTTTTGCACTGGCTGAGGTCCAGGAATTTTTTTGATTTTTCCCGCTTTTGTTTTGATGGTATGGTGTCGAAACTGAACAAGGTCCAACATGGATCTAAATATTTTTCATATGCTAGTATCTTGTGCAACATCATGTATGAGAGGGTAGTGCTACTGAGACCAGTAGTGGTGGTGCCTGTTGGGGGGCCACAATAGCCATGTATGAGGAGGTGGGCTCCGTTGATGCCGCGAGGCGGTGGTGGCATGGTGGGACGTTATTGTAATGCCATGACATAGGCCTGGTTTGAGGCCAACCCACAGATGTTCTTGCCATACCCCTATTTTGGTTTTTTGGTTTTTTAAGTTTGTGAGGGATGAAACTGATCAAATACATAAACTGGATAACAAGATGTAGATAAATTGGGCTATGGGGTCAAACGGGTCAAGGAAGCTAATGAGGCGATGATGTAAAGCTGCTGTAGGGCCGATTTGATTCACAATAGAAGGGATCTCCGAGAAAAATGGATTAAATGAACAATAAGTTGGTGAAAGACAAGGGATTTCAAGTGCAAACTAGTTAATAGCAGACATAAACATGTAATAGCAAGCCATTGATCATGCTAGGAATAAATATAAGCTAATCAATACATAGAAATCAAACATTCCAGCCATACATAGAGGTATATGACCCTCTAACTTCGGGAAAAGGCTATCAGACTTTGGGGAAAACACATGAGACAAACTAACAACTCATAAACTATGCCGGAACGCCTAAACATAGTCTCTAAGTTATTGGGCACTTGGACAAATAAGTTTTCATAGTTTTAGGCAAAGGGCTAGATCGGGACTAGGCCTCCTTGGTTCAACAAAATGATCAACAAATCAGTCAAAGAGAAAGTTTTATGGGCAGAACTATGGGCAGCTGATAGGTAGGTAGGGAAAACCATACATCCTACTCAACATACATGGAACTGATGAATAAAACTTAGCAACAACACCTTAGGTTACTAAAGAGCAGCTAAGAATTCTTTGGCATAACTAAGGGAGAAGAAAACATCAAGCTATGAAGATTCAGGGATTTTGAGGTGCCTCCATGGGCATGTCTCAAAATCAATCTTTACTGATCTATAGCAGCAAGAAAAATAAAATATGAGTGAAAACTAGAAGACAAAACAACATTAAGAAGCACTATACCATTCTACCATGTCAAGGAATCCATCAACAAGCCTTCAACATTCCTCAAAAGCATCCAGGAGGCAATCCAAACATCATAACTCAAGTGTATTCTTCAAAGCTCATATGACCAATGCATTAATTCTTCTCTCAAGTTCAGCCTCTGATTTACAATGAGAAGTATGGGATAAATAGGCTAGAAGGAGGAAAACCTCATGGAGCAACTAGCTATCCCATTAGCCAAGTCAAAATATCTAAATTTGCCCTTGTGGCTTTGCAAAGCCCAAGGCACAAAATATCTAATAAAATATCTAAAAAATTGCTAAAAACGGAAATTATATTGACTTTACATGATTTTCCCATGATAAAAATAGCCTAACACACATTTGGGAAAAGCAGATTTTTGGAGTTCAAAAATTGCAAAAATACTTCATATTTATGCCTGAAAAAGGTCCTCTGACTTGCTGGATGCAAATGGAAGGCTTCCTGATGTCAAAATGAGGCTCATGATGGCTCGTTGGAAAGCTCTCTGTGTCTGCTTTCCAATGCAAGTGGAATCATCTCGATCTGATCTCTGAAAGTCCCTCAAAACTGTACCTGTGTGCAAAAACCCAGAAAATAGCAGGCTGCTGATAGGGCGGGCAGAATGTGCAAAATGAGGCTGTTTTTTGCCAATTTGAGGGGGCGAATGATTTTCAAATGCCCTGAAAATCGTTGGAGAGCTGCTCATGAAATTATGGAATCCATTGGTATCACCCTCCTCCCTTGACGACTCTTCAAACTGAAATGGCGCATTTATGAGTTTTTGGCAAAAACCCCAAAAATGCCAAAAAACAAAAAGTTTTCGAAACAGGCCCCAAATTGGCATGGATGACCCTCAAGGGTCCATGGAGACATGTTCCGAAGCTGAAGCTAAAATATCGAGGGCTGATGTGCGTTTTGCTTCCTTCCGTGCTAGGCGCCTCTCCTTCAATTTCTTCAATTTTTCTTGTGCTACCTTCAATTTGCGCCGGGCGAATTGGTTTAGCTTCTGCAAGTGAAGTGTTCTCTTTCTCTGTAGCTCGAGATCCCTGTTTGCCTTCTCAAGCTTGGTCTCCAAATGCTGGTTAGCCCTCTCAAGCCAAGCTTCCTTGTTTTCCTCAATTTCCCGCTCAAAGAGGGTAGTGAGAGGAAAAGCTTCGAATTGAGCTTGTTCTTCGGCCTTCTGCTTCTCCAAAGCTCTCCTAAGCCCGATGGTTCGAGGCCTCTTTCGCCTAGGCTGGTCCTCCTCTTCCTCATCATCAAATTCGCCAATAAGCTCTTCAATTCTCACTTGCGCCCTTTCCGCCTCCTTTTTGTACTTGATGGCCCTTGCCTCATGAATGGCTGCATGAAATTTCATTTGTTTGTTCTCAACCTCCAAGAATTGATTGAAATTCCTTGCCCTTTGGAGATCTTCATGTAAAACCTCAATTTGCCCTTCTTTGTGAATGAGGAGGTTCTCAAGGATGCGTGCCTCATTGTCGCTGTCATCGCTTGGGATAGGGATGACAGCTGATTCACCTCCATGCTTGGCGCTTTCTCCAATTGTACTTTTGCCTTTGAAGGCCAATCTAGCGCTCTTTCTCCTTGGTAAGCTAGGAGTTGTTCTTTTGGGCAATTTCCCCTTCTTAGGGACAGTTTTGGTCACCATTGAGGCGGCAGCTTCAGCTTGCTGTCCTTCCTCAACATCCTGTCCAGCTTGTGGCTCAAAAGATGTCTCAATTGCTTGCTCAACCTGCTGCTCTTCAAACTCTGTCCGCTGCTGTTCCTTTTCCTGTACTTGCTGCTGTACCTCAACCTCTGTCTGCTGCCCTTCTTCCTGAAATTGATGCTGTTCATCAACCTCTAGCTGCTGTCCAATGATATCTAACTGCTGCTGTCCCTCAAAATCTGGCTGCTGCTCATCAACCTCCTTTTCTCCCTGTGGCTCACTGCCCTCTCCTTCTCCTTGTGTACTTGGCTGCCCAGTGATCATCTTGAGTTTTTTTAGGGGTAGGCCTACTAGATAAAGGCACTGGGCGACGGATAGGCTGAGTCGGGGACACATGAGCAGGAGGAACAGTGGCGAAATCGGCATGGCTAATGAAGGACTCCCATGAAACCCCTTTCTTCTCCAACTGGTGCAAGAAGATGATTTTGATCAAGGAATGATGAAAGAGAGAAGAGATTTGCCGAGGTGGAGCTTTCTTTTGGACAGCAGCTGCCATCTTCTCTATGCTCTTGGACAAAAAGTATGGAAGGTTTAATTGCTTGCTCCTGGTAAAATGCATCAACAAGCGAACATGATAAGCAAGATTTGGCTAAACCTCCCTTCACAAGTGAAGTATCTCATTATGGCCTTCATCAGTGGCGCATAACTGTCAAGAAGATAGGAGAAAGGAAAAGTAGCAGTGATGGTCTCCCTATGTTCCGGCTTGATGAAAGGCTTATAGTCCTCCAAATCAAGATGTGCTTGTTTAAACCATTTTTCACCATGATACGGGATCTTGGTAGCTTTGGATATATACATTGGAGAAATTTTGAAATCAAGATCTGCAAGCTGGAAGTGTTTGTCCTTGAACCTTAAAGCACACAAATGTGTAAGTGGTGAGAAACTCTTGACTTCCTCTATCCTTTTACAGAAATCAAGACAGCCTACCTCATGGAAATTGAAAAGTGCGGGGATGAGCATTGATGTCTTCCTATGGAGATAGGCTCATATCTCTTATGTTGTCCGCCTTTGTGATCTCGCCTTCAGGAGGCATTCGGTTAACGGGCTTGAAAGAATTCACCTTGCCTTCCAATATACGAAGAATGTTTTCTGGTTGAGGCAGGCCACTGTTTTTTGACGGTTATGGACCTTGTGATTGTGAGGCTTTCCTTGAATAATCATACCCACTTATTATACAATCTTTGAAACTTGGACACACTTTGACTCAAATCCTTATTAACAATGGCACCATGTGTAAGAAGCTGCTTTGTAGATTTCTTTAGGAAGCCACCGATCTTAGACAAATCCTTGTGACCTTTGATTAGAGCTTCCTTGCTTATATTTCTTTGAAGCACAACATCAAGTATAACCACCTTTTTATAAGTTTTTACCTTGAATTTTGCCCCTGTTATCAAACTTCTATGGAGACCACACAGTGGGAAAAGAAGAGACTCTGTGGTTAGGTCAAAATAGCCCACTGTGTCAAGAGGAGAACTTTTCGCTGTGACCCTTTGAGGGGTCAATCTTTGCCTTTATAACTCTTGCCCTTCTTGTTTACTTGATCATCGGTAAATGCCCAATCATCGACAAATGGTCAATCATCAACCAAAAACCCTGTTTCACCTTTGGAAAACTCTGCCCAACAACTCTCAGAATGACAAGGTAGTGTAGTGACCAGGCAGACTTAGTTTAGGTGAAAAAGTAAATGCAACAGTGGTTTCAGGAAACAAACTCTCTGTTTTATGAATTTAAAAGGTTCACCAAATACCTGTACCTCTGTTTTCAGTATTAACCTCAAACACTAACCATTCTGTTTTTCAGAAAAAAGGACCTGTTTCCTCCTTCAGAATTCCTCTGTCAACAAAGCTTCAGATTGATATAGTATAGTGCAGGGAGAAAACAGACTTAGTTTATTGTAGAAATCAACGCAGACAGGGTTTAAGAAAATGTACCCTTGGTTTGTGAGTTTGAGAGGTAACCAACAAAATATCTGCACCTCTGTTTTTTACAACTTTGATATTAACTACACCTTTATACCTATGCCTCCAACTTCTACAGCTTCACACCACGGAACACAGGGTTTTTAAACTTGAAATTTTAGATTTTTCGAGCAAAGGGGCAAAGTACCTCGTGAATTTTAAGGCGAAATCCTTAGGATGGAATTTGAAGTGCACCGGAACCTTTCAAAACAGGCGCGGCAACCCTTGGAGCAGAACCCGTCGCGCCGGAGAAAATGCCGGGTGGAGTTGTCGTGCTGTCGGGCGGGCACCTACAGGCTCGTCGCGCCCGCCTACAGGCTCGTCGCGCCCGCGTTGACACCCTGTGTATTTTGGAGCCCAGGCTCGTCGCGCCACCTGCCAGGCTCGTCGTGCCACCCTAAAAACTGTGCAGAAGACCTCAAACTGTTTGAAAAGCTGTCGTGATGCTTGGGAGCTGCGGCGATTTGCTTTTTTGGATTTCACAAGTGGTTTATTATTCCTCCATTTCATTCTTATGACATGTTCAAAATGTCAAACGGTCACTTTGAATACATATATCTGCCCCTTTTTAAATGATGCAAAATAGTATTTGTATCAAGTTGCCTTTCAAACAATGGCAATCTTCCAGATCTGCTTTCCCTACTCACGGAATGACATACCTGTTCTCACAAGAGAGATATCTCAAAAAATTTCGACTTTTTCTCTCTTTGGGCGCTTTTAGGTGACAATGTAAACGAAAGTCAGGTCATTTAAAAACTGTCAAAGGCACACTTCCCTGTCACTGCTTTTGCTGTACTGTATATTCGTGCTTAAACTGTCCTTTAGGATGGTGACCATTGTGTCTGCTTTAGGGAATATAAACAATGATAATTAATTAAAAACAAATTCCTTTCTGCCTAATCATAGGATCATATACCAGTTTGCCTTCTTATTTGAAAAGATAAACTTGTAAAATATGAAAACAGGCTTTTTGGCACACAGTCTTTATTCTATTATGCTCAGCATTTCAAATCCCTTTTGTCAGTAGCAACATTTCATGACTGGACCTATGTTCGCTGCCTCCTTCTCTTGGTGATTTGCTAGTGAAGAATGGCTATTTCATAATGCACTAAAATGTTGGAAAAGTTGCAAACACCTCTTCTCGAAAGGCGCCCCTTTGAACTTTTGACATATGGTATTGTCTTGCTGCTTGACCCTTTCTTTAAGGAGAAAATCTTCTTTTTGATATCAGTGGCACACGTATGCTCAAAATTGTCTCTTTGTCTATTCATAGCATTGCATACCTGTCATTTGCCTTTTATGACTCAACCTTAGTCAACATTTACTTCTCTAGTTGCATCTTTTCACCCTAGACTTGTTTGTTTGCTCAGAGGGATTTCCCTTGATTTCTGGATAGGTGATCATGAAATTCCTTTAACCCTTTTTAAGTCAACTGCTCCTTTGGCACTCAAGGCATAAAGTATGTTCAACCTTTTCTCCTTTCTGCTGGATGAGCTGTTGACAGGTAGCTTCTTTGAAGAGGGAGATCAATACATTAGTATCATAGACAGTAATAACTTCTTTATTCAATTTCTTTGAGTCTTTTCCCTGCATTTTTGGACTTATTAGTTTTCAACAGCCTGCAATGATTTTGGCCCTCTGCTCATATATGGAGGAGGCTCCTCATCGGGCAAAAGTGGTGGAAAGTAAACCATTTTGAACAACACCAATCTTAGCATCTTCATTTGCAAACCTCACTGTGTTTTTGAAGGAAACCTAGCCATAATGACACTGTTCTAAGGTTGCTGAGATATTTGTCACTTGGCTTGTTCATCTCATGACCTGGTATATTGACCAAAACTCTTTGTGACCATGAAGGTCAGTGTTTTCTTGAAGAACCAAGAACCTTCTCCTGCCTGTGTAATGGCATTGATTAACATCTGTTCTATTTGATGTTGCACCAAAACAGGCCTCTTATGATTTGGATGTTCACTGATGAAATGGCCTTCTAAAGTTTCAACCATTTACCTGACTTGAAAGTTTCGGATGATCTCTTTTATTAGGCTAAACTTCTTTTCCTTTGAGCTTATCATACTTTCACTACAATCCTGTTATGGTTAGCAATTACATTCATGAAACCTGAAGATATTGTTTCATTGTTTCAGACAGGGCAAACCTGGACTTTTGTAACCCTCTGAGTCAACTCTGACCTGCGCCCTCTGCTTATGGATGAAGGAGGCGCCCTAACCCTCTGCTTGTAATGAAGGAGGTCCTGAGCCTTGACAAATTTACCATTTGCTGAGACAGTGGCAATCCTTTTTCCTCTGATTTTCATACTGAAAAGAGTTGTAAGGTCCTGATTGAGAGCCCTTTGTTTTGCAGCTTCATCTCAGGCTTCATAATACACTTAGAAGCAGCTGTTCCTCTAACTGTAAACTCAAACATTTACTCCATGAGATGAAACATATTTCTTGTTTTTGAAGAACCATAGAACACAGTGAAAAACCTACTAGTCAGCTTGAGAATGGGCTTTATGCAGTGCTGAGATCTAGGGGGTGTGAGTGGCGCGACTTAAGGCTGTTTGTCAACTTCATTTGCAAATTAAGGGATCGGTCATGGTAGGTCTGCTGCAGATGGGGACTTTTTTGGCTTTTTGATGATTGCCAAAGGTGAAATGTCCTAAACGCCACTTCCTAACATAGGGTAGACTTCTGAAACAGATGTGGATTTGCCCTTTAAGGCTGATGGGCAGGTCAATAAGGCTGAAGCTAGATAGGATTGTGATATGAGTTTTTTTGATGTTGCCAGGGGTGGAATGAATAGGTAGGAAGGCGAAAAAAGTTTTGGGAGGGTTTTCTGGATGACATATTGACATAAGGAAATCAGTTTCTAGAAAACTCAGCTGAAGATATAGTCATCACTAACATGTAAAAAATATTGATGGCTAACAGTGGCTCCATTTGGGGAGGGCAGCTCCTCGTCAGGAGGTGTCCAGAATTCAGATTTTGGATTATGAAGACCAGTGCCTTATCCATTGGCGCAAAATTTACCCTTCTCTTGATGTTATTTCTGAAAAGTGTCAGCATGTTTAACATCAATGATACCTCTACCTACCCTACTATCTTTCCTAACATTTTTTCTTCTGTTTGGTGCATTTGAACTAGCAGCCTTTAGACAATGCATATTTTTCTTTTTGCAAAATGAAACTATCTACTTCTACTCTTATATCTGCCGGGAGTTCAGATTAAGCTGATGAACTCCTTCATTTCTCTACCTAAAACTAGATCGACTGTCAAGATTAAGCGGTTTGACAGGATTTCATTCTCTAATCTACAACATGAAATTTAAAAATGACCAAATCAGGATTAGGCAGTCTGATTTGTCATGCATTTGCGGCATAAAAGACAAGCCGCACACAAATGTTATTCTGCAATAAAAGGAAACTAGAGAAGCGGGCTAAGATGTACAATGTGTTTTTCATCCCTCGCTTCTCTCTTTGGTTCTGTTTTAAGCATGTGGAACCAGAATCTCTCCCTAATCTAAGCTCTGTGATAAGTCAATCTTACACAATGTTGACTATCTTGACACTCACTAACTTATCGGCAAATAAATTTAAACATGCTCAGCTATGATTAGGCTAGATAGCTGAACAAGACATTGAAGTACTAGTAGCGGCATTTAGACTTGCTCGCTTTCCGAAAGACTATTTTTTTGGAACATGGGGCCTTTGTTCTATCTTCACTTGCCCTCTTTTCTGCTTTTTACTGTTTTTGACTTTCCTATCTTTTATTGTTTTTGACTTTTTCTATTTTGTCAATATTTCAAACAATGGTATGTACAATGACTGAAAGTGTTTCAAACTCAAAAATCTTGGAAATGACGGAATTTCAGCATCTTATCCTCGTAAGGATCTCCTCTCACCCTTGGCCCACTTAACTCTTGAAAAGAAAAGTTTGGGAAATTTTCTCTCTCTAACATGACATAGGGATTGATGCAAGAATCTCTAAACAGCCCAGTATCCTCCCTCTGTACCTCTCTGAATATCTGATTTCCACTCCTTTCCTTACTGTATGCTTTCTTCAGGTAATGTATGTACTCTTGATAATTCTTGAAATAGATAGTGATATCATCAAGGTATGCAAAAACACAGAAGTTTAAAACTGGGAACATGTCTTTCATGAACAGTTTCCTGATATTGGGTGGTTTAGCAATTTTGACCTTGAAAACAGATTTACCTCCCGCAAACTGGAAAAAATCTTTAAGTTGTCTACTTTGTAAAGGAATTTGATGATTATGATTTGAAAGATGATCTTGTAAGAATACATCATTAGAAACATTTTCAAATGGTGAATCGCGATCTTGAGTAGAAAAAACATGATTTTTGTTATATGGAAATGCAGTATCATTTCTAAAATCAAAGTAGATTCTGTGGCCATTATTTTTTTCCTTGATCATTTCAGTTTGTTTCAGTTTGCTGTGTTTGTTTTTGTTAAAGTTGTTCTTTGGGGAAAAGGTGGTGATACAATGTTTTCCCTTGTCTTTCCTGTAGAAACTAGTATTTTGTATGAGATTCCTGATTTTAGCCTTTCTAAGTTCTTCATGAAAAGACAAAATATGAGCCAATTTCAGTAGTTCAGGTATGCCGGGATTATAACTGTCACCTTGGCTCATCAAAAGTTTATTTGGCAATTTCTCAAGATTTTGAGCGACTGAGGTTATAGTCAAAGTTTTATTTGCAGTAGGAGGGTCACATGATGGTAAATATTTGAGGTATGGTAGAAACATTAAACTCCCTTTCTCCCGGGTTCCAAATAGGTTTATGATGTGAAGGTCTTCTAAAGCTTTTACCCGGAAGAAATTTCCACAAGTTACTGCTGGCATTTGATTAAAGCTAGAGCAATTTGCTTGATAGTACATGAGAGTTTGTGCTTCTTGTTCTAACTCTACTTGGGAGAGAGGAAACTTACTTTCTTCAAGGCACAGTTGTTCATGATCATGATAGTTTTGAGTGTCCAGCTCATCATAAGGTATCAAGGACAACAGATGTGGTGGATCTAAGTCTATATCAGCTTCTTCTGACTCCTCCTCCAAGTTTACATCAATATGCATAATGAAAGAGTTTAAGTCGGAGCGCAAAGAACACATTTGAATGTTATCGGGCCTATCTTGACTGCTAATCATGTATTTCATGTGTGATTCGCGGTAGAGTATCCTGGTCTGACCAAACACAGGAATGGTGGCATATGACATGTCTAGTTGGATATTCCCTTGGAGTTTGGCTCCCCAAGATCTGGAGAGAAGCATCCCGTACTTGGGAGGAATATATGCCACTACTATTTCCATGATTAGATGTTTCGCGGGTATTTGGGCCAGACTAAAACAAAGGTCTTTGATCAAACCCAGGCATTGGACTCTGCTTGAGTCAAATGAGTACAAGTCTTTGTATGGTCTTGTGATTTCCAAACCTAATCTTTCCATTACTACCTTTGGCATAAGATTATGCGAGGCACCAGAGTCTAGCATGGCATTGTGGAGGATTTGGTCGTGGATGTTTAGGCTAATGTAGAATGGAAGAGTAGCTCCCTCTTGGAACTTTCCCTCTACCTTTGGACCAAACAATACTTCAGGAATGTCATCAGTGAGATTAACAGTGTTTGCATCATTTCCTAGATTTAAGACTTTTAGTACTTGGGATTTATAAGAGCTTTGGGCAATGAGTTCGGTAAGAGGCATGGTGATTTTGATCTTAGCGATTTCACCTTCAAAGCTAAAAGGCATTTGAAGTTTAGATATGTTTGTTTCAGCTTTTTCAGCTAAGACCTTGTCTATGCTCTGAGTTTGTTGACCCTGTTTAGGGATTTTGTTTGCCATAGTTGTTTTGGTGACCTTGGTAGAAGTATCAGGAGTATATGAGATAGGACCAGTTTGGGTGACTCTAGCTTGGCTTTGATCAATCTTTTCAACCTTGATTTTGTCACTGCTTGATGCTTTTTTGAGGATGGTATCTGGAGCTTTAGCAGTATCAGAGTTACCTCTCTTGACATTATCTTGGTTTCTCTTGCTCCTAAGGTCATATTGCCTGTGGGCTTCTTCAATAGCATTTTGAAATTCTATGGCCGGGTCATCAAGATCCTCATAATTGGTCTCATCTTGATCAGGCGAAAAGAAGGCTTGTTCTTCTTCGGTGAGGTACACCTCACCTTCATTGTCAGACCCTATGAGGTTTAAGTGATGTTCATCAATAGGTTCTGAGTCCCTATCATCTTCTTCTACATAGTTTTCATTGAATGGTGGCCTGATCTGTTGGTCATTATCCCTTGGTCTGTTTTGGGGCTGTTCCCTCCTAAAGTTTTGGTTTCGGTTTCTGATTGGAGGGTTTGGCTGGTTGTCTCTAACAGGAGATTTTTCATTGATCTTTTCCCACATTTTAGCCATGGATTTGACTAAGTCATCTATTATGGGATCTAGGGAAGGTGACGAAGTGGAGACCTCATCTCTATATGTGACCTTTCTTTCTGATCTAGTTCTAGCTCTTTTTTCAGCTAAGTTGGCATCTGCTTTTATGGCTATTTGTTGCATTTCTTCCAAGGTGGGGGGATCCTTATCTCTCAAATGATATGTCATGTCCGGATCAAAACCCTCAGGAAATTTTGCCAAAGCTAAACCAAGTGGAGGTTTGAAATGAGGGGGAAGGGAGTTATATACACTGTTGAACCTAGTACAGTAAGCTTGGACACTTTCCCCATTCTCCCGTTTTAGATTGTTATATTCTGACAGGATTTGAATGGGGTTTCTTCGAATTTCCCACCTATTTCTGAAGATTTGATGTAGTTCTGGGATATTATGGATACTGTTTGGAGCTAAGCTTTTGAACCATGCTTTGGGTTCACCACCAAGACTTTGGGCAAATATTCTCATTCGGACAGTCTCGTCTTGTACCTCTAAGTATTCATAAGCATCAGTCATTCTACTTATATGCTGTTGAGGTGTGGTGGTATCTTCTCCAGTAAAGTGTGGGATCTTGTCTTGATATTTGTTTGGGAGAGGAGCTAAAGGTGGTGGTAACACCAAAGGTGCGTACCAGGCTGCCATGACTGGAGCTAATGGATGATGCGCAAGATGAGGACTGGTAGGCTGAAATGAAGTGGTATGAACAGTGGTGGTTTGACCGGGTGTGGCGGATGAACTTGGACTAGTGATCTGGTTTTGAGCAGATCTGGGATGATAAGAGCCAAACTGATAGAGAAGCTGGAAATCAGGAGGAGTGGTGGGTGAAGCTTTTCTACTAAGACTCTGTGGTGGGCTTAGGGGTTCAAGATCGTCAAAGTCTATCCTACTATATGATTTGCTTCTGGGAAGAGTTTGTGATGGCTCTGGTTCCAAAGGTGAATCTAGTAGGCTAGTGCGAAGTTTAGGTACAGATCTTGTTCTACGGATGAATCTACCAGAAGCTAGATGATCAGTTTCAGAAGCTTGCCACAGAATCTTCTCTGGGTCATCTACTATGATAGGGGGATTTGGGTCTGGATGGGATCTGGTATTGATTCTTCGGGAAGCCAGATTTTAGATCCAAAGTTTAGAGAGAATGGTATTGGTGAATGTTTTGGATGAGTGATTTTTCTAAAGTTATACTAAGGCGAAGGATGGTCAAAAATAGAAGGGATGGATTAGTGGAGTCGCCAGGTGGAAATGGATTGTTTTTGTGAAAATAGCTATGGTCTACCACTAGTAACTAATCTGAGAATGTTTTTGGATTTTATGAGTTTTCTGTGCAGCCTATGGTTATTTAAAGTTTTCTAGGTTTGTTTCAACACTTTGCTAGGGTGATGGGAACAAAAAGAGTTTACTCTAAACAATGAATCTATGGACTGCTTGCTTGTTTATGGTACCTAACGGACCAAAGAGTCTATAAGAGTTTGCTGGACTATTATGTACTCAATGTCTTACCATCTCCTGCTATGTTAGTGAGTGATGGGAAAGGTCTATCGGATGGAATTCTAAATTTAGCAAGGTGGTAAGGCTTACTAGAAGTTAGTGGAGTCGCCAGGTGGATTTTTAGTTGTTTTGAGGTATATTTGTATGGTCCACCACCAATACTATCAAAAACCAATCTAAGGGAGTTTTTGTGGTTTTTTCTAAGTTTTATGTGCAGCCTAGGATGTAAGAGTGTTATAAACCTGATTCATCACTTTGCTAACATGGTGAAACAGAGAGTTTACACTAAATGATTCTAAAGGCTGATGGTATGAGTTTAGGATTGAAGGACTAAAGAGTCTATAAGAGTTCGCTAGACTGTCATGAACTCAGTAGGTCCCACCGTGATCGCCATTATGTTAGTGTCCCGTGATTTGGCCGATTGGCTAACCAAATGACGATGTAACATCAAACCAAGCTTTGGAGCCCAAGGACCTAGCCTTCCTGGACTCAGAGAGGGCTCTCTCTATAAGTGTAAAAGATGTCGGTGTGTTTACTTGCGATGTTCTGATATTAGGCTAGTTATGAAGTATGTTTTTGGTTTTTTTAGTTTTTAAGTTTGTGAGGGATGAAACTGATCAAATACATAAACTGGATAACAAGGTGTAGATAAATTGGGCTATGGGGTCAAACAGGTCAAGGAAGCTATGAGGTGATGATGTAAAGCTGCTGTAGGGCCGATTTGATTCACGGTAGAAGGGATCTTTAGGCAAAATGGATTAAATGGACAACAAGTTGGTGAAAGACAAGGGATTTCGAGTGTAACTAGTTTATAGCAGACATAAACATGTTATAGCAAGCCATTAATCATGCTAAATGCAACTATGAGCTAATTAATACATAGAAATCAAACATTCGAGCCATACATAGAGGTATAAGACCCTCTAACTTCGGGAAATGGCTATCAGACTTTGGGGAAAACACATAAGACAAACTAACAACTCATAAACTACGCCGGAACGCCTAAACACAGTCTCTAAGTCATTGGGCACTTTGACAAACAAGCTTTCATATTTTTAGGCAAAGGGCTAGATCGGGACTAGGCCTCCTTGGTTCAACAAGATGATCAACTAATCAGTCAAAGAGAAAGTTTTATGGACAAAACTATGGGCAGCTTTATAGGTAGGCAGGGCACACCATACATCCTACTCAACATGCATAGAGGCGATGAATAAAACTAGAAACAACACCTTAAGTTACTAAGAAACGATAAGAATTCTTTAGCATAACTAAGGGAGAAAGAAAACATCAAGCTATGAAGATTCAGGGATTTTGAGGTTCCTCCATGGGCATGTCTCAAAATCAGTCTTTACTGAGCTATAGCAGCAAGAAAAATGAAATATGAGTGAAAACTAGAAGACAAAACAACATTAAGAATCACTATAACATTCTACCATGTCAAGGAATCCATCAACAAGCCTTCAACATTCCTCAAAAGCATCCAAGAGGCAATCCAAACATCATAACTCAAGTGTATTCTTCAAAGCTCATATGACCAATGCATTAATTCTTCTCTCAAGTTCAGCCTCTGATTTACAATGAGAAACATGGGATAAATAGGCTAGAGGGAGGAAAACCTCATGGAGCAACTAGCCTCCCATTGGCTGAAATCAAAAATATCTAGAATTTGCCCTTGTGGCTTCTGCAAGCAAGGCACAAAATATCTAATAAAATATCTAAAAAATTGCTAAAAACGGAAATTATATTGACTTTACATGATTTTCCCATGATAAAAATAGCCTAACGCACATTTGGGAAAAGTAGATTTTTGGAGTTCAAAAATTGCAAAAATACTTCATATTTATGCCTGAAAAAGGTCCTCTGACTTTCTGAATGCAAATGGAAGGCTTCCTGATGTCGAAATGAGGCTCATGATGGCTCGTTGGAAAGCTCTCTGTGTCTTCTTTCCAATGCAAGTGGAATAATCTCAATCTGATCTCTGAAAGTCCCTCAAAACTGTACATGTGTGCAAAAACCCAGAAAATAGCAGGCTGCTGATAGGGCGGGCAGAATGTGCAAAATGAGGCTGTTTTTTGCCAATTTGAGGGGGCGAATGATTTTCAAATGCCTTGAAAATCGCTGGAGAGCTGCTCATGAAATTATGGAATCCATTGGTATCACCCTCCTCCCTTGACGACTCTTCAAACTGAAATGGCGCATTTATGAGTTTTTGGCAAAAACCCCAAAAATGCCAAAAAACAAAAAGTTTTCGAAACAGGCCCAAAATTGGCATGTATGACCCTCAAGGGTCCATAGAGACATGCTCTGAAGCTGAAGCTAAAATATCGAGGGCTGATGTGCGTTTTTCTTCTTTCCGTGCTAGGCGCCTCTCCTTCAATTTCTTCAATTTTTCTTGTGCCACCTTCAATTTGCGCCTGGCGAATTGGTTTAGCTTCTGAAAGTGAAGTGTTATCTTTCTCTGTAGCTCGAGATCCCTGTTTGCCTTCTCAAGCTTGGTCTCCAAATGCTGGTTAGCCCTCTCAAGCCAAGCTTCCTAGTTTTCCTCAATTTCCCGCTCAAAGAGGGTAGTGAGAGGAACAGCTTCGAATTGAGCTTGTTCTTCAGCCTTCTGCTTCTCCAAAGCTCTCCTAAGCCCGATGGTTCTAGGCCTCTTTCGCCTCGGCTGGTCCTCCTCTTCCTCATCATCAAATTCGCCAATAAGCTCTTCAATTCTTACTTGCGCCTTTTCCGCCTACTTTTTGTACTTGATGGCCCTTGCCTCATGAATGGCTGCATGAAATTTCATTTGTTTGTTCTCAACCTCCAAGAATTGATTGCAATTCCTTGCCCTTTGGAGATCTTCTTGTAAAACCTCAATTTGCCCTTCTTTGTGAATGAGGAGGTTTTCAAGGATACGTGCCTCATTGTCGCTGTCTTCGCTTGGGATAGGGATGACAGCTGATTTACCTCCATGCTTGGCGCTTTCTCCAACTGTACTTTTGCCTTTGAAGGCCAATCTAGCGCTCTTTCTCCTTGGTAAGCTAGGAGTTGTCTTTTTGGGCAATTTTCCCTTCTTAGGGACAGTTTTGGTCACCATTGAGGCGGCAGCTTCAGCTTGCTGTTCTTCCTCAACATCCTGTCCAGCTTGTGGCTCAAAAGATGTTTCAATTGCTGGCTCAACCTGCTGCTCTTCAAACTCTGTCCGCTGCTGTTCCTTTTCCTGTACTTGCTGCTGTACCTCAACCTCTGTCTGCTACCCTTCTTCCTGAAATTGATGTTGTTCATCAAACTCCAATTTCTTCACTCTTCTTCACGGGAGTGATCTTTGTTCATGTCGTTACATTTCTTCTGTATCGATTATATCCAACCGCTGCTGTCCCTCAAAATCTGGCTGCTGCTCATCAAGCTCCTTTTCTCCCTGTGGCTCACTGCCCTCTCCTTCTCCTTGTGTACTTGGCTGCCCAGTGATCATCTTGAGTTTTTTAGGGGTAGGCCTACTAGATAAAGGGACTGGGCGATGGATAGGCTGAGTCGGAGACACATGAGCAGGAGGAACAATGGCGAAATCAGCATGGCTAATGAAGGACTCCCATGAAAGCCCTTTCTTCTCCAGCTGGTGCAAGAAGATGATTTTGATCAAGGAATGGTGAAAGAGAGAAGGGATTTGCTGAGGTGGGGCTTTCTTTTGGACAGTTGATGCCATTTTCTCTATGCTCTTGGACAAGAAGTATGGAAGGTTTAATTGTCTGCTCCTGGTAAAATGCATCAACAAGCGAAGATGATAGGCAAAGATTTGGCTAAACCTCCCTTCACAAGTGAAGTATCTCATTATGGCCTTCATCAGTGGAGCATAACTGTCAAGGCGATAGGAGAAAGGAAAAAGTAGGTAGTGGTATCCTATGTTGAAGCTTGATGAAAGGCTTATAGTCCTCCAAATCAAGATGTGCTTGTTTAAACCATTTTTCACCATGATACGGGCTCTTGGTAGCTTTGGATATATACCTTGGAGAAATTTTGAAATCAAGATCTGCAAGCTGGAAGTGTTTGTCCTTGAACCTTAAAGCACACAAATGTGTAAGTGGTGAGAAACTCTTGACTTCCTCTATCCTTTGACAGAAATCAAGACAGCCTACCTCAGGGAAATTGAAAAGTACTGAAGGATGAGCATTGATGTCTTCTATGGAGGTAGGCACATATCTCTTATGTTGTCCGCCTTTGTGATCTCGCCTTGGAGGCATTCTGATTAAAAACAGGCTTGAAGAGTCTGCCTTCAATATATGAAGAATGTTTTCACGGATTGAGACGGGGCCACTAAAAAATTTGCTTTGTGAGTTATGGACCTTGTGATTCAACAAGGCTTTCCTTGAATAATCTCTTCTGCACTTATTAACCACAATCTTTCAAACTTGGTTACACTTTGACTCTGAATCCTTCTTAACAATGGCACTATGTGTAAGAACTGCTTTGTAGACTTCTGTGGGCACAGTCTTGAACAAATCCCCTTTGTGACCTTTGATTAGAGGCCTGCTTGCACTTATATTTTTGTTTTTTGAAAACAAACTTCGAAATTATAACCCTGCTTTTCAAAGTTTTTACCTTGAATTTTGCCCCTGTTAACAAACTTCTATGGAGACACACGATTGGGAAAGAAGAGACTGCATGGTTAGGTGAAAATGACCTTTGACATGTCGAAGAGGAGAACTTTTCGCTTGTGACCCTTTGAGAAGTCAATCACTGTCTTTATAACTCTGCCCTTGATGTTTATTTGATCATCAATAAATGCCCAATCATCAATCAAATGCCCAATTATCAACACAATACCCTGTTTCACCTTCAGAAAACTCTGTCCAACAATCTTCAGAATGACAAGGTAGTGTAATGAACAAGCAGACTTAGTTTAGGTGAAAAAGTAAATGCAACAGTGGTTTCAGGAAACAAACTCTCTGTTTTGCGAGTTTAAAAGGTCTATCCAAATACCTGTACCTCTGTTTTCAGTATTAACTTCAAACACTAACCATTCTGTTTTTCAGAAAAAAGGCCCTGTTCCTCCTTCAAAATTCCTCTGTCAACAAAGCTTCAGAGTGATATAGTATAGTGCAGGGAGAAAACAGACTTAGTTCAGGTGGATAATCAACGCAGACAGTGTTTTAGACAATGCACCCTTTGCTTGTGAGTTTGAGAGATAACCAACAAAATATCTGCACCTCTGTTTTTGACAACTTTGATATCAACTAACACCTTTATACCTATGCCTCCAACCTACTTCACACCACGGAACACGGGGTTTTTAATGAAATTTTCGTTTTTCGAACAAAGAGAACTACAGATTACAAAGTACCTCGTGGTGCCCAACTGTTGCAGATACAGCTTGGGGATGGAATTTGATTACGGAGCCTTTCAAAACGGCGCGGCAACCCTTGGAGGACGAGAACCGTCGCGCCGGGCCGCCGGGTGGGTTGTCGTCTTGTCGAGAGCGAGGCACCTACGGACTCGTCGCGCCGCCTACGAGGGCTCGTCGCGCCGCGTTGACACCACGTGTGTTTTGGAGCCCGAGGCTGCAGCTTTGCGAGGGCCCGTCGTGCCGCCCTAAAACTGTGCAGAAAACCTCAAACTTGCTTGAAAACACGTCGTGATGCTTGGGAGCTGCGGCGATTTGCTTTTTTGGATTTCACAAGTGGTTTATTATTCCTCCGTTTCATTCTTATGACATGTTCAAAATGTCAAACGGTCACTTTGAATACATATATCTGCCCCTTTTCAAATGATGCAAAACAATATTTGTATCAAGTTGCCCTTCTCAAGCTAATGGCAATCTTCCCGGATGCTACTTTCCTACTCACGGAATGACATACCTGTTCTCACAAGAGAGATATCTCAAAAAATTTCGACTTTTTCTCTCTTTGGGCGCTTTTAGGTGACAATGTAAACGAAAGTTAGGTCATTTAAAAACTGTCAAAGGCACACTTCCCTGTCACTGCTTTTGCTGTACTGTATATTCGTGCTTAAACTGTCCTTTAGGATGGTGACCATTGTGTCTGCTTCAGGGAATATAAACAATGATAATTAATTAAAAACAAATTCCTTTCTGCCTAATCATAGGATCATATACCAGTTTGCCTTCTTATTTGAAAAGATAACCTTGTAAAATATGAAAACAGGCTTTTTGGCACACAGTCTTTATTCTATTCTGCTCAGCATTTCAAATCCCTTTTGTCAGTAGGAACATTTCATGACTGGACCTATGTTCGCTGCCTCCTTCTCTTGGTGATTTGCTAGTGAAGAATGGCTATTTCATAATGCACTAAAATGTTGGAAAAGTTGCAAACACCTCTTCTCGAAAGGCGCCCCTTTGAACTTTTGACATATGGTATGTCTTGCTGCCTGGCCCTTTCCTCAAGGAGAAAATCTTCTTTTGATATTAATGGCACACATATGCTCAAAATTGTCTCTTTTATCTATTCCTAGCATTGCATACCTGTCATTTTGCCTTTTATGACTCAACCTTAGTCACTGTTTACTTCTCTAGTTGCATCTTTTCACCTTAGCCTTGTTTGTTTGCTCAGAGGGATTTTCCTTGATTTCTGGATAGGTGCTCATGAAATGTCTTTAACCCTTTTTAAGTCCACTGCTCCTTTGGAACTCAAGGCATAAAGTATGTTCAACTTTTTCTCCTTTCTGCTGGATGAGCTGTTGACAGGTAGCTTCTTTGAAGAGGGAGATTAATACATTAGTATCATAGACAGTAACACCTTCTTTATTTCAACTTCTTTGAGTCTTTTCTCTGCACTTTTGGACTTACCATTTTTCAACAGTCTGCAATGATTTTGGCTCTCTGCTTATGTATGGAGGAAGCTCTTTCATCGGGCAAATGTGGTGGTAAGTAAACCATCTGAACAACACCAATCTTAGCATCTTCATTTGCAAACCTCACTGTGATTTTGAAGGAAACCTAGCCATAGTGACACTGTTCTAAGGTTGCTGAGATATTTGTCACTTGGCTTGTTCATCTCATGACCTGGTATATTGACCAGAACTCTTTGTGATCATAAAGGTCAGTGTTTTCTTGAAGAACCAAGAACCTTCTCCTACCTGTGTAATGGCATTGATTAACATCTGTTCTATTTGATGCTGCACCAAAACAGGCCTCTTATGATTTGGATGTTCACTGATGAAATGGCCTTCTAAAGTTTCAACCATTTACCTGACTTGAAAGTTTCAGATGATCTCTTTTATTAGGCTAAACTTCTTTTCCTTTGAGCTTATCATACTTTCACTACAATACTGTTATGGTCAGCAATTACATTCATGAAACCTGAAGATATTGTTTCATTGTTTCAGACAGGGCAAACCTGGACTTTTGCAACCTTCTGAGTCAACTCTGACCTGCGCCCTCTGCTTATGGATGAAGGAGGCGCCCTAACCCTCTGCTTGTAATGAAGGAGGTCATGAGCCTTGACAAATTTACCATTTGCTGAGACAGTGGCAATCCTTTTTCCTGTGATTTTCATACTGAAAAGAGCTGTAAGGTCCTGATTGAGAGCCCTTTGTTTTGCAGCTTCATCTCAGGCTCATAATACACTTAGAAGCAGTTGTTCCTCTAACTGTAAACTCAAACATTTACTCCATGATATGAAATATATTTCCTGTCTTTGTAGAACCATAGAACACAGTGAAAAACCTACTAGTCAGCTTGAGAATGGGCTTTATGCAGTGCTGAGATCTAGGGGGTGTGAGTGGCGCGACTTAAGGCTGTTTGTCAACTGCATTTGCAAATTAAGGGATCAGTCATGGTAGGTCTGCTGCAGATGGGGGCTTTTTTGGCTTTTTGATGATTGCCAAAGGTGAAATGTCCTAAACGCCACTTCCTAACATAGGGTAGACTTCTGAAACAGATGTGGATTTGCCCTTTAAGGCTGATGGGCAGGTCAATAAGGCTGAAGCTGGATAGGATTGTGATATGAGGTTTTGATATTCGACATGGGCGAACTGGAAAGGTAGAAAGGTGAAAAACGTTTTAGGAGGGTTTTCTGGATGACATATTGACATAAGGAAATCGGTTTCTAGAAAACTCGGTGAAGATATAAATCATCACTAACATGTAAAAAAAAATGCGATGACTAACGACACAGGCATGAGTCTCTGTTTAGTTATGTTGGGGGCACACGAAAGTATGTCTAATATATTTCTGCATTTTTTTTAGTATATATGTGCCTGTGTTTTTACAGGCGGCTTGTTGAAATAATTTTGGTTGCTCGTGTAGATGTTGGCGAGGTAGATAGGCTGCCCACGTGGCTCGAATGGTGGGCCACGGTCTGCGACCTCGGGGTGGTCGAGAGGGTGATGCGAGGGTGGACCGAGGTGGGTGGTGCTGGCGGACCTGGTGGTGGTGTTGGCCCTTCTAGAGAAGGTAGCAGCTCAACTTCTAGAGAGGTTACGACCGAGCGAGCTCATGCTGATGCGACAGAGGCTCACATTGCAGAACTGACAGCTTAGGTCTATGCTCTTAAGGACTTCCAAGGTCAAGTGGACCACTTGACCCAGGGGATGCCTGCTTGAGGTTTCATGGAGGACTTCGAGGAGGTATGGTTAGAGATTGTGATGGCCCACGAGAGGGATTATCGGCCCACTCTACGTTGGGTGGTGATCGAAGTTGCGACGACAGCTCCAGTGGTGGTACCGGAAGTAGTGGTGGGCCTAGGTGCCCTCTTGAGGGGGCACCCCCCTAGAGTATTTTTTTACATAGGGAAAGCACCCGTTATGAGGATGCTTCCCTTAATTTTTGATGACTTTTGTATCTTTGAGCTAGCAGTTGGGCCAGCGACACAATTTTTGTACTCAGATATACACATTGTGACATATATATATGAGAGATATTTTTGCGGCTCTACATGATATATCACCTGTTTCAGTTTATGTGTTATGTTATGTTGATGGATATCTATATTTTTGGTTTTATGTATGATGGTTTATTCACGATGCATTCTAGTTTAGGATATTGTTATATATGTGATCAACTATTTGGTTTTGACTCCTTGGTACATGTGTAAATGTGATATAGTCAAATTGTCTATTTAATCTTTTGGCACGTAAATATTTTCTAAATAGATGTGTATCTCTTGTCTCAAATGTTTGGTTTAACTGCGACACTACTAACTGGGAATAGAGGTAGACATGCCTATGGCATATGCCCTGATGGAGGGCGTCGCACATAAGTATGATAACGACATCATATTCTGCCTAGTTGTTTGTTGCTGAACCGATGCACACCCCGTTTGAGCAGAGAGAGGATCGGTCAGGGTGGTAAATGACCCAAGCGGCTATGGTTAAACTTTGAGACCATCTTGATGCTCCATCATCAAATCCGAAATAGGGTTCATGTTGGTGGTCCATGGTGATACTTTGGGTACTTTTAAATAAGTATTTGGGTCAAAAATCTTGAGTGGCGATATTTTGTATACTTTCACTCTAGGGGAAGGGTTGTCCTGGCCCTTATTGGTGAAATTTATTGAGGTAAAGGCTGTTGACAAGGTTATTGAGGCAGGTCTCTTCCAATTCCATCAAGATGTATGCCCCCTATCGGAGGCAATGTTTAATGATGTAGAGTCATTTCCACAAAGTTTCAAGCTTTCCTGGCCCTAAGGCCTCTTTTGTGACATCGTAGCAGAGGACTAATTATCCCTCAGTGAATGAATGTAATGTTTCAAAATTTTTCCTTCAATAAATTGGAACATTAGATTTTGATAATTTCACTTAAAAGTTGAATAATTGGGTAAGGAGGCCCAATGAAAATAAAAACATGGATAAAATCCCTCTAGTATGAAAGGGGATCAGCCTTGGAACTATATTTCACACCCTCATGTGTGAAAGGAGACATTTGCAAAGAGGCTTGGTTAAGTTTGACCAAGTCAAACAGCGCAGGGTATGAGGTGGAAAGCACTACATGGGACAACGTAGAGATAGAGGAGGGAATATTCCTTGAAGGAGGAAACCCTAATAGAGTGGGACCCATGGAGAGGGAGCTCTCATGTGTTTAAAAAGAGGGCAAGGCAGCCATTGTTATTCATGCTTATGATTCTTCATTTCATTGTCTATTCAGACAATTGTGCATTCTCTGCTGCTTAGCAAGAATTGTCGAGGAATACTTGTTTAGAATTCCTCCTCCTTTCTTGAGAAGCATCTTGAAGGAGTTGTATTGATTTTTCTCACATCTAGGCTTGAGGCCAAGCATCCTCCTCCAGGACAGCGTTATTGCTGCAGCAACATAATTCTGTGTTGTAGGGTGTTGCAGTGAGAAGTTACAACACCTCTTCCATTGCTTGTTTTTCAGAGGGAGACTCTTCCTTTCCTTTGAAGGATTAGTTGGGAAGCTTTGGAGCTTATTTGTAGATCTTGTCACTTTTCCAACTCAGTCTATTCCACCTACAGTGTAGTTACCCTCTTAGACTGCGTTATTTTCATAGAGCACTTGCAGTGAGGGCTTGCAGGTTGATTAGAGGGTGAGATCTCAAGTGTGAGGATCAACCTTCCACTTGGAGATCCATTGGAGGAGGTTTACTTCAGATTTCTCATCATCTTCAACCTTCTCTATTGAGTTCCAGATTTGAGTTGCAACAACTGCCCAACAACTCTGACATTTTTTCCATTTTGTGTATTTCAGCCAATCCCTTGGAGGATTGATGTATTATTGTTTCTAAGGGTCAAAAATTTTCTCCCCTATTTTATTTGAGCCATATCTTGCCATATCTTTCAGTTATCATGTAATATGGAGCAATAACTTTTATAAACTATGTTATCTTAGCCTGGGTTTATGAAGAAATAGCAGTGGTCTTATATTTCATGTACTTGTATTGTTGAGGCTTGCATTGCCTTTCTTAAGTGGATGTTTCCTCAATAAATTGTACCTCTTTGCTGCTATAACATTATTTTTTGGCTATCTACATATTCTTGTCTCACAACTCATAAAATAATGTTGTCTTTCCATGGTATGCTCATGTATTGTTGTAGCCCCATTCCTTGGGAAATTTCTGAAGGGAACTAGGTGTGGGAGGCTTGTCTCACTACCCTAGAAGGATTTCTTTGGTCCAAACTCTTGGATTTTGGTCTTAGACACATTGGTCTAAGGGATCTAGGTCTTGGTATCAAATCCTACTGCCTCAATTTCTAGAAAATGCATTTTCCAACCATAGATTGCTAGCCATTCCAGATTGGGAACATTATAGTGGTGTTAGGGCAACTTTCTTGGCTCAGCCTGTGAGTCTAAGCCCAAGAAGATTAGAATGTTGAAGAAGATGAGATTGCTCTTATCATTATTCAGATCCAAAGAGAACCTCTCCAAGGAGGTCAAGGAGATTGAATAAATAGAAGAGGACGGACCATGCACTTCCTATTCTCATCAAGAAGAAGACATTGAGCATGGAAGACACTTGGATTATTAGATTCTAAGTGATTACCTTGTTGAGTATAGATCTCAACCTAGAGCCTTCAAGGAGACTCTAGATTTTCCTCATTTCATCCAACTAAAGGAAGAGAAGAGACCCTGTAGCAAAAGAGGAATCAGAGGCAATAGATTTCTATTGTCTACCTTTGATGGGTCATCTACTGCAAGAACTTGCGTGAGAGAGTTGGAGGAATTTTTCCTACTACATCCTGTAGCAGGGAAATAAGCTGTTGAAATCTCAGCGCTGCACTTCGAGGGTGAAGCCTATGATTGGTGGAGCAACCACTTGAGCCATGCAAGGGTGAAAATTTTTGCAGAGTTCATCCAAGGGTTGATCAAAACCTTTGATGGTGAGAGGGAAAAGGAAGGGAAGATCACACCACCACTTGAGGAGCCTTGTTATAATGCTATCACACTCATGGAGGAGCAGCCACATGCATCAATAGTTGGATCAGCCAACACTTTTGAGGAGGGAAATATTGCAGCCCTACAAGAAGTTCCAAATTCCCATCAAGGTATGAAAATATTTCCACAATATATTGTTGCAGAAAATTATTTTTATCAATGTGGAAATTTGCTTTTGAATGACCAAGGGTCAAATCACACTGCTACCATAGAGTAGCTTGGTTGCACTGTTCTATGCAACATGGAAATATTCAAGGGAGAAAACCATCATTCTCATGAACCATTGTTGGATTGTAAATCACATTTGAGGTTGGGGTTTGAAGGCTTAATGAAGGATGGTAGACATCTTGGAGTGAGAAACCCTTTCTCCTTTCAAGATGACACTTTCTCAATGAGCTCCCCTCAGCTCAAAGAGGAAATTCTACTTTCAAATCCAAGACCTCATTGGTTTTGGAAGACTATTTTTGAGAGGGAGGTCTCAAGAAGAGATCTCATTAGAGGTGCACTTCAACACACCATGGAGTGCGATGCTTTTCTTTCTTTATCACAGGAGTAGATAGAAGATGGAGGACATCTTTGGATGGATAAAAACTCTCTTGATTGTGTTGGAAATTCCTTGAGCCATACACACCATGATGGGAGGTTTTTTCCTACCACCTATTTGGGTCCTTATAGAGTGTCATTGATCCTTGAGAAGATTGCATTCCAAGATCCCATGGAGTGCAAAGACATAGATTTGGTTTGGGAGAATGGTAGCCCTCATGGGAGGTGTACCAAGATGAAGGAAAGGAGAATGCATCCACAAGGGGTTGAGTGGATGTGGTTGATTAGCAAAGAGCTGGGAGGCTACTTGCAAATATATGATACCAGGTAGCAGGAGGCTTGGCTGCACTGGTTGCTCTTGAAAGAGTTTGGCCATCACTTGGCATACACTCTTCCTAAGAGTAGAAGAATGGAGGAGAGATGGCAGGATACTTGCATCATTGGGCAACATAGAGTATCTATGCAAGGTGTTGATGTGATGTTCATATCATTCATTGTGTCTTCATCACCTGAGTTGTATGATGGAAGTATGGGAATGCAACAAAATCTTCTGTTGCTTTGCTTGTTCTCAGGAGAGAAAGAGCAGATTTTCTCTTACACTTTGCATGATGTTGCAGGAGGAGGAGATGGAATTATATCCTTGGTCTTTGATGAGTTGGAAGCACTTCCATCTTGGGAAGTATTCCATATTTTTTGCAGCATTATTAGAGGAGTCTTTTGCAAGGATCATGTCAAAGAACAGAGCTTTGTATTCATAGGAGCTTATTTGCATGAGCTCACAGCACTGTCACTTGGGAGTAGAAACATATGAATGAGGTGTCCCTAGGATCACTTCACTTTGGGTGCACTTGGTGAACAAGGATGAGGTAAGGATGATAGAATAGTGGACATAGGCATCTATCACTATGACATATTATTCTTGACTTGGGTTTCCAAGCATGAGGAAGAGGATCTTTTTGCATCACATGGTACATTCCTCTATATAGCATGCCAGAACACTATGGAGGACTCACTCATGGATCCATGTACCATATTACTTCCTACATATAGTAAGAATTTTTTTTATGCATTCATTGATTTTCATACTCTTACCATTACTGTGCAGTGCATTGCTTCACAAGAGGGCAATCTTGTCATATTGCTCCATGATCATTATTGGGCCAATCTACATGATGGAGGCAGCCATATTTTATGTGGCCTTGGGAAAAAAAATTATTCTCACATGTATGTTTAGCTGTTACACCCAAACATTCAGCATATGAAGACATGCATGATTGACCATGTAAAAAGAAACATTTTTCCTTGTACTTTTATCAAGCAGCAGCTTGTAAAACTGCGTTGTACACATCTAGGAGATTGTTGGTATCTTCAAGCACCACATGAAGCCATCATTATTTCCTTCATTTTGTTGCTGATAATGACTTCATTTGCTGATAAGGATCAGATTTGTATGAGAAGCATGATTATGAGAAATACACATGAATTGGATGTGTCCTTGAGTGGGGAGAATTCCCACATTTTCTGCACTACATGTTATAATGGGAGCATGGGAGGAGATATGGCCACCACAGCCACATGTTTGTTCTCTTTTGAGGTGAGCCATGAGATTGATATTCATCCATTTTACAACCATGGGAAAGTATTTGATCATGTATTGTTGATGCATTCAGCCATTTACTATTCATTAGTAGATGTGATGAATCTTGTGTATTACTTGCCATGTTCTTTTCTGAGATTGCCGTGGATGAGACTGTGCTGGGTCCTCTTGAGATATTGTTTGTATCATGCATAATCATGTAAAAATTGCATAAAAGTTCTCATTAGGATGTTATATGATGACCCCATCCTATTCATCATGGATGGATTATTTTGGGCTAGCTTGTTCTTCAATGTTGGAGGAGAACTCTTTGGAGGATTGTTCTCCACTTTTCAATTTGAGGGAAATACTTTTGCAGCCCAGGATCAGCACACACTCTGAAATTATAATAAGTGGAGAGAAGGATAGCTTAGGGTAGGGTATGATGCTTACCATGTTCAGATTTTCAGCCCACCCTCATTTCCAGAGCTTGAGGTGGAAGGAGATTTTTAGGAGTTGCCTTGTTGGGAGGTGGCTCATTTTGTTTGGATGATTGCTTTGGGATGGAGGATCCACATGGGGAAGATGTTCCTAATCACATTTCTAACTCCATGCCTTGAGTGGAGAATTTCCAGTTCTATCCTTGTAGTTTCTTGAGGACAAGCAATATTTGGGAGGGGAGGACTGTAATGTTCCAAAATTTTCCTTCAATAAATTGGAACATTAGATTTTGATAATTTCACTTATAAGTTGAATAATTGGGTAAGGATGCCCAATGAAAACAAAAATATGGATAAAATATCTCTAGTATGAAAGGGGATCAGCTTGGAACTAGATTTCACACCCTCATGTGTGAAAGGAGACATTTGCAAAGAGGCTTGGTTAAGTTTGACCAAGTCAAACAACGCATCGTATGAGGTGTAAAGCTCTACATGGGACAGCACAGAGATAGAGGAGGGAATATTCCTTGAAGGAGGAAACCATAATAGAGTGGGGCCCATGGAGAGGTCGCTCTCATGTGTTTAAAAGGAGGGCAAGGCAGCCATTGTTATTCATGCTTATGATTCTTTATTTCATTGTCTATTCAGACAATTGTGCATTCTCTGTTGTTTAGCAAGAATTGTCGGGGAATACTTGTTTAGGATTCCTCCTCATTTCTTGATAAGACTCTTGAAGGAGTTGTACTAATTTTTCTCACATATAGGCTTGAGGCCAAGCATCCTCCTCCAGGACAACGTTATTACTGCAGAAGTATAATTCTGTGTTGTAGGGTGTTGCAGTGAGAAGTTACAACACGTCTTTCATTGCTTGTTTTTCAAAGGGAGACTCTTCCTTTCCTTTGAAGGATTATTTTGGAAGCTTTGGAGCTTATTTGTAGATCTTGGCACTTGGATAACTCAGTTTATTCCACCTACAATGCAGTTACCCTCTTAGACTGCGTTATTTTCATAGAGCACTTGCAGTGAGGGCTTGCAGGTTGATTGGAGGGTGAGATCTCAAGTGTGAGGATCAGCCTTCCACTTTGGAGATCCATTTGAGGAGGTTTACTTTAGATTTCTCATCATCTTCAGCCTTCTCTATTGAGTTTCAGATTTGAGTTGCAGCAGCTTCCCAACAACTCTGGCATTTTTTCCATTTTGTGTATTTCAGTGAATCCCTTGGAGGATTGATGTATTATTGTTTCTAAGGGTTAGAGCTTTGCTCCCCTATTGTATTTGAGCCATATCTTGCCATATGTTTTATTTATCATGTAATATGGAGTAGTAACTTTTATAAACTACGTCCTCTTAGCCTGGGTTTATGCAGAAATAGCAGTGCTATTATATTTCATGTACTTGTGTTGTTGAGGCTTGCATTGCCTTTATTGAGTGGATGTTTCCTCAAGAACTTGTACCTATTTGCTGCTGTAAAATTATTTGTTGGCTATCTACATCTTCTTGTTTCATAGCTCATAAAATAACACTGTCTTCCCATGGTATGCTCATGTATTGTTGCAGCCCCATTCCTTGGGAAATTTCTGAAGGGAACTAGGTGTGGGAGGCTTGTCTCACTACCCTAGAAGGATTTCTTTGGTCCCAAATCTTGGATTTTGGTCTTAGACACATTGGTCTAAGGGATCTAGGTCTTGGTATCAAATCTTGCTACCTCCATTTCTAGAAAATGCATTTTCTATCCATTCCGGATTGGGAACATTACAATGAGCGAGGGGTGATGTGGTGGTCAAACGATGCTTTTACCCTTTTCTTGTGGGCCTCATTGTGTTTCTGTGACTGTCGTTGATTTTTTTTAACAAGTTCTAGTTGTACTAGGCACTTCTCTAGAGGCTGGTTGTCGTCAAGGAGTTTGATGGTGGGATGAAAATTTGAGATCTTGTAGAAATCTATGTAAAAGTGCAAGGTACCTTGGTATTTTGTGATAGGAATAAGATGGAAATACTGGGACTAGGAGACGACAATAATCCTATCACCAATATGTGCTGATACAAATAGTATATGGTGGATTGTGTCATCAGCATTTGGCGGGGGAAGAATCTCTGTAATGGGATTTTGTATGAGCTCAAGGTTGGGTTCCCCACTAGGATGGTCAATTTCTGGTGGGTGGAAATTGTGCCTACCACAGAGGTGCCTGAATGTTTCCATTAGTGGTCATGACTCTGGTGTGTGATTTTGGGCAGTGCAGATGGTGCACAGGGTCATTGAGCCAACGAAGTAGATAGTGTGAGATTCTACACTACTTTTTTTTTCCTGATGTGGATGCTTGGAAAGGGTCTAGTGTAGAAGAGGTTGTCTTCTACTTCCATTTCCGTATTGTTGGCTTAGGTGTGTCTAATTATTTGTTGGAGTGTAGACTCAGCGCAGCTCGTGATGCTCTCAGTTTGGGGAGGTGCACAAATTTAATCATATGGTGAAAGTGTGAACAAATCTTGCAATAGGTGCGTGTGATCTTCTCTTAGTTTGATAGAATTTTTTGAGGGAGAGAAGAGACTATGCAGAGACTATTTGCAAGGGGCTTCAGTTCTCTGCATTGGTTGACTCGGTGATAATTTAGATCATAGTCTGCATGTTAGCCTAAGCTTAGTCGGGGTTACACTTGGTTGGTGTGTTGTCTTATCTTTATTGATACACCATTGTGGGGGTGGGGACATTGACCCGACGATGTAATTTTTATGCCATTCCCGGAGGTCGTCGTGTCTCTTCTCTATGGTATTAATCATGTCGATGGTGGGAGGAATTTGCTAGGCATAAGTACGGTGCTGCTCATAATGATTGCCATGACATATAAGGCAAATTATCCTTGATATGAAGGTTTTGTCAGGCTCAGTTTGAGGTCTGGCGGGGAACCAACGTTGGAAGGCTACTAAATCAGGGCAATGGACAACTGCATGATTTGTCTTTTTTCATAACGTAAATTTTGTTCGTATTTGTGGAGGGT
Source organism: Pinus albicaulis (assembly GCA_034641835.2). Taxonomy (NCBI): domain Eukaryota; kingdom Viridiplantae; phylum Streptophyta; class Pinopsida; order Pinales; family Pinaceae; genus Pinus; species Pinus albicaulis. Next base: position 534,410,165 of record CM076581.1, on the reverse strand, counting down.
GGTTAGGGGTAGCTAGGGATTCCTTGATCGGTCACTCTTCAACATACAGGAACATGATGGACCTGCTCATCACATCTTCTTGGGTTGTGGAGTGCAAAATAGTTGGGGCTTGCCGGAATTGAGGGATATAATGAAAATTTTCCAAAAGGTGATTGTCGACACATAATGGACATGTGAATTGTGCTACGCGTAATCCCAAATAGTAAACCCTTTCTATTGGATACCATCTATGGATGAGTTCCAGGGCTGTGCATTCTTCAAGGAAGTGACCTCGTTCATCGCATAGTGTACAATGGATAACAGGCATGACTGGGGGTCTTTCTAGAGCCCTTCATTCTTCCTGCAGGTATAGGATGGTACAAGGTTCATTTCAGGATGCCTGGGTGGAGGGATCCTCCTGATAGGATTGCTCTATTTCATGTAAGGCATCTCTATATCGCGGGATCCCTGGGAAATGGTGGGTATAATGCCCGTAGTTTACACAGAGGGTGCATGCGTGATTGGTATGTAGCACTTTTCCGTTACCTTTTGTGGTAGGTTCTTTTTTATGGGAACGCGGTGTCACGATGTCTATTTTAGAGCCAAGGAGTGGTTTTAATTCATCCAGCTCTGGACAGATATGGGTAGGGTGACCTATTATGTCACATATGGCGGAGACTGGTGATTCTCGTTGAATAGTAGGGGACACCATATTCTTTCCTCACTTTTCAATTTTCCTAGCTGTGGTCACTGGTTTTGCAATGGGAACTTCCTTTGCAGGGGTGGTCTCAACTGTGTCTTGGACGGGTGGGGGCTCCTTAGGACTGAGGGGCTTCAACCCTGTGGTAGTAACATGGGTGGCTCCTATTCCAGAAGGGGGAACAAGGTACCAAACTAGGAATGCCAACGATATGTTGGGTAACACCAATGTTTCCAAAACCTGCTGGGAGACAAAGCCAGATGAGGGGTAGAGGAAAGGGGTTTGGGAGGTGGTGTAGGCTAGGGAGGCTACTATGGCCTATGCCTCGGTGTCATTATTTCTTGTGTCCATGTCCTGACTAGCTTCGATGCTTGATGTGGACATCATGCACACCGAAGCCCCTGTGACCTCTAGTGATGACTCAGGGATAATGGGAGGATCTCTTAGGAATGACCGTAGAACGGACAATGATTTGAATTAACCAAGGCCATATTATTGGTACCGTGAAAGTGTATTTGTGTATGTACCTACATAGGTTAGGATTAAATCCGTGTTTTTTAGGGGACGCTTCTTGCTGTGCGCCAGTTGGTCTACATTAATGATGTGGTCCTCATGGGGGAACATCATAACGTAGAAGATGGAGGAGGCTATGGCAGACATGGCATACATATAACTCCGCCCGAGGAGTATATTGCAATCCAAGTGAGAATCCAAGAATTCAATGTCTATGTGGATTGTCTTTCCAGCTAGAGAGACTGGGACATTTTGGTAGAGGCCGACGGGGGTCGAGGGACAAGCGTCGTATGCTTGAAGCATCATGAATGAGGGTTTTACTTTGGGAGAACCTAACTTCTGCCAAATTGTTTTGGATATGATGCATGTGGATGCACCCTTGTCTATGACACATCGGTGGATAGTGATATTCTGCACCGAAACTCATATATGGAAGGAAAATATGGAAGGAAGCCGAGGGGTGGCTTTGTATAAGTCAAAAGTCATTAGGCATGTATCTCCAGGATCGATAACACATAACGCGGAAATTAGGGCTTTTCATTATTTCTGGCATGATTGCAATACTTCCAAAGCTGACATAGAAGCGGGAGATTGTGCTAAATCATCCACGATACTATAATTATGGGCCGCTTTGGAGTAGTTTCCTGCTCTCTTGTTAGGTCCCTTTGCCATTTTTGGCAATGGTTCTATAGGCATATTTGAAATGGTCAAAGGTGCAGTCGGTGCACTTGTACTTGCCCCTAACATATTGGTGACTGGTGGGGTGTCGTAGTTGCGTTTCCGTGTTTGGAAAAACATATCTTCTCCATTCATGTAGATTTCATGGCTGCTTTTCTTGGAATCGTCTGTATTTTGCTGGTGAGTGCTAACTGTCCCTTGGTTGGGGAAAGGTTTTTGCATCACAACTGGTTGTTGGGAAGATCTTCCTTGTCCTCAGTTACTCTGTAGCTTCTTTAGGTCAGGGAGATCGTGACAGTGGTGACTATAGTGAACATACTCACCACATATCGAACAAGAATGGTTAGTTCGAAGAGGTGGCCTTTTTCTTTATCATTGGGCATTGCTTAGCTCCTAGTTCTGATTCCGGTTGGAGTTGCCTCCAGCATAGGATCATAGTGGGCATTGTTGGTTTCTACCCCCCTATTCAGGGTTCGCTTTTGGCTTGTTTTTGGAATTTTTATTTAACACATTAGGAGGGTAGTTCTCCTAATTATATTGGTTTGGTTGGTTTTGGGACGGTTGCACAAAGTTCACCTATGCATTGTTTTGCATAGGTGGGTCATGTGATAGGGACTGAGCATAATGTAGTCCATGGTTTGCGCCTAACTTTTGGAGGGGATTTCTTCCGTCAGTGTTTATTTCTACATACTGATTCCCCTGAGCTAGAGGGTAAGCTTCCTTGGTGATACGCTGGCGCCCTATTGGTCAAATTTTGTTGAGGCATATGATGACTTTGAAAACCGGGTTGAGGCACGTTCTGGGTAGAACTGTATGTGTAACCAGGGTTTTGACTGCTGCTGCCTAGGTAACCTTGGGCCATTGACCCAATTATCTCGTTTGCAGAGTTCGACACACCTGGAAATTCTTCATAATTTTAGAGGCGCAGGGCATTAGGCAGAATTTTGTAAATGTATACTAACTACGTATAAATCAGCTCAAGCGTTTGGGCTTTTCTGATTGCATCCTCTTCGTATGTGGGATTCTACTTCGCCACATACTTTGAAATCTATGTTGTAAGAGTTTTCAAGAAAAAATCTAAGAGCACCCAGTCGTCGAGTTTAGCTTTACATAAATTGCGATGCTGCCTCCATTCATGGAGATGGTCCGAGATATGGATGGCAGGGGTTTGTCTAAAATGAGTCAGTAATTCCATTCCGAAATCATGGTGAATGGGTAATTGAAAATATGTTAGGAATGCGGTAGCGAGGGCGCTAAAGGTTCCATGTGAAGCTGAGGGTTGTTCCACATACCACTTCACAACTACTCCTATAAGAGTATGTTGAAATAATCTCAATTGAGTAGTGTTGTCAATGATACTGTTTGATGAGAACCACAGGTGAAAGGTCATGACATGATTACCCGGGTCCTCTGCTTGCTTGCCTTCTAACTTTGGTATATCCAAAGGGAGCTTTGTGGGCATGAGAGGCGATGTAGGATTGTGTACGATGGGGTAATTTGTTAGCTTGGTTAAATCGGGCAGATTGAACGAAGCTAGAAAAGGTGATTGAGAGGTTGATGCCATTGCAATGTGTGAAGACAATAATTTTTGGTTAGAATGAGGGTTAGTTTGGGATGTGCCCTGTTGTGTATTCAGTTGGCTTCCCGTATGGGATGCACTCCTCTATCCCCTAGGGGTTTTGGGAGGAGTTGTATGTGGTGTGGTGTTGGGAGACCGACTAGGGTTCCCAACTATGACTGCCTCGATAAAGGATGAACTGATAATAGTGGCAGTGTTTTGTCTTTGACGCATGAATGGCAAAAGACCTGGAACCATTCCCGGTAATGGGGGGAGGTCCAAAAGATGCCTCGATCGACAAGGTTCCGTTGGGACCTGTTAGGTGTCACCCAGGTTTGGTTTTGGAAAAATTTGAGAGGAAAGAGTCTATGATCAAAGAAAAATTCTTGTCACACACATAAAAGAAGGTAAAAATAAAATAAATTTATCTTTAAATTAATCTATGTGATCAAGCAATCGAAAAAGTGGTTTTTGTTCATTTTCATATGATACTTAAAATCCTAGAAGACCTATGCATCCTGACACACTCAAAAGTAACTGGGCCTTGAGAATATTTCTTGTGAGTGCTAGCTCAAAGTCCCATAAGAGCTGGTGATGCCCCCAGTCAGCCAAAGAGAATGCACCAAGGTAAGGGTAGAGGGTCTAGCGCTTGCCTGCACCGTCACCTATAGGGTAAAGGTTGCCCTAGTTTTTGGCCACTAAGAACCACCATCCCATGTGAGCGTTTAAGTCTTGGGCTTCTTGGTAGTCGGCTAACAACCAAGTATCAGCCGGGTCAAGTAGCCCCAACTGATACCGCACGCATTGCACCTAAGCCTAACCCCCTCTGAAGTAGGTCTCTGTCGCACTCTGGTTTTATTTTCTGTGCGTTGATAGGTGGATTTAAAGCTCCCTAAATACACAACTTCTATGTTTCAATATGAAGTATGATCAAGGTGGCTTATTGGATGCCTACTCCCTTGATCCTAACTTAAGCTACAAATTCTTTTGTGGCCCATGTGGGGAAAATTTAGTGAGTTTGGTTAAGTTAGTTTTAGGTGTCTTTGGTTCGCTTAGTGGGTGAGTGTGTGTGAGCACAAATTGGACAAGCACATAGTTTGAACGTGTGGATATCGATGATCCTTTACAAAATCCCCTATTTAAACTATGTTGTATTGTTCCTGGCTCAAATGGAAAACATGTGCGGATAATGGGCCGCTTTCAATTTTTCCTAGTTAATCTATGTGACTAACTATAGGGAGATGGCGAATTGTGAATATGGAGTGTTCATATGCTTACCTAGGATCACCGGAGGGTGCAAAGGTAGAAGAAATTACTTGCTCTTCTATACACAATTCAATCCTAGTCCCGAAATTCCTAGTGCAAAAATTCAACTAAACTAAAAAATTTTACACTAGAAAAAGAAAACTAGCTATGCATGCGTGGCCTTGGGCCACTTACTTGGGCTAGTTATCTAGGTGTGTAAGTACCAAAATTTGCAAAACATTATTTTTTTTGGAATGCCAGTTACTTCCCCCCCCCTACTTAAACTATGTGCGAACTTTGAAAAAATCAACTTGAAGTAAAACTGACACTAAGCCTACAAAAATCAGCTAAAAGTGAGCTTTAGAAAGTTGCGGGGTACCACAAGCAGTGCTGGTAGGTGTATTAGGGGCTGCCAAGCACCTTACAAGCAGGAAAAAATAGAAACTAGGGAGAAATTTCTCATTCTGTAATTTACGCGCAAAAGGTTGAAACAGGTGCACTCTCTTCGTGCGGGTTAGATTTGAACACGCGCCCTACACGTCTGTGAGGAAAAAACACGCACAAAATCCTACAAGAAATTTTTTTTTAGGACCTGCTCTTCTTCAACTTGTCACTTGGGATGAACTAGGGACTGCAAGAGAAATTAGGGGACATTTAGCTCCACTCCACAACATAGATAGAGGTCTCCTGCAAAAGAAGGAAAAACCACATAAACTTGGTAATAAAATGTTAGTGGAGTCACCAATACTGTTGTGGTGTGTTTGGTGCACGTATGTACGAAATCACACCAATTTAAGGGGTGTTTTTACCCCTTTAAACTATTAGTAACAAGAAAAAATAAGTGGAGTCAATGAGCATACTAGATAGAGGAAAAAGAATGCAAATTTAAACTAAGAACTAAACTAAAACTAAACATAAATAAATAAACAGAAGCTATGAATGAGTCAAACGACCACAATAATGCAAACGGTGGCTCTAGGGACCTCTTATTGAGCGCTGGTAGTAAGAAGAGTGATACTTTACCCTCTTGCCAAAGGGCCCCTACACAATGGTTCTAGGTCCCGATGAAAGGATGTTTTTATCCCAAGCTTGCCTTGGTGCATTCTCCCTCTCTCTCTATTGTGTGGACTGAGCCTGTTGGGTGGCAAACAAGTGATTCCCCTCTATCTTTAGCTCCAGGTCACACACTGCTAGTATTTCTTGGGCAATTTTGGCCAACATAATAATGTGATCACCCATTCTTCATATCATGGTGGCTTTATATAGGAAATTTCAAATCCTCCTTCCCTCTCTTGGTACATGGAGTATGGTGACCCAAGAGAGGGGTATAATTTCTTTTTGCACTCCAAATATTCCATTGGACTCCTTTTGCATAGTGCCTAAGTGTTGGGTGTGGGCTGATTTTCTTCTACGATTCGGGAGATCCTTGTTTTAGGATGTATACCCAGAGTAAAATTGTACGCCCTTACTTGCTTGAGGTCGAGGAGCGGCGGTCCCCGATGGGAATTTCGGGGCAACGCCCCCATAAAACAGATGTAAAATTGCCTTGTAAAAGTATAGTAATTTCTAGTCAATCTGGGCTGTTCATTAGGCAAATGATCTGACGGTAGAAGTTATGTTTAGTTTAGGGTTTTTTCCCTAGAAGGCAACCCCTCTCTTTTATGAGGGTATTTTATTGTGGCTGTGTATTGTATGTGTATTCTCGGAGTGAGAAACGGAGATGGAGTCTATGAGAGAGAACAGAGGATATTACAGCGGATCTGCTATAGGTTTTGTCTCTTCATTTTTTGCTGGATAATAGAAAGGAAGGACTGGCTGTTCGGGGTGGACGTAGCCCAAACTGGGTGAACCACGTATATCTGTGTCTCTGGTTTTATGTGTTTTGTGTGCTTGTATTTTACGCATATTTTATGTGTTGCATTGCTCCATAATATATAATTTTCTAACAACTGGTATCAGAGCCGAAGGTATATTTGGCTAATAAAATCGCAGGAAAGAGGGGTTCCTGGTTCGAGTGAGAGCAATGGCGGAAGATGGTAAGTTTAGGGTCGAGAAATTACTTGACCAAAACTTCTTTGTGGAAGATGCAGATGGAAGATTATCTGTATCAGAAAGATCTATACCTACCATTGAGCGGAAAAACAAAGAAGCCAGCGACCATGACAGACGCGGAATGGAACATTCTCGATAGAAAGGCACTTGGAATAGTACGGTTGTGTCTTGCGGCGTCAGTCGCCTTCAATATTTCGAAGGAAACAACAACAGAGGGTTTGATGCAGACGTTGGCGAAACTGTATGAAAAGCCCTCGGCCTCAAATAAGGTATTTCTTATGAAACGACTATTTAATATGAAGATGTCGGAAGGTGGATCTGTTGCAGACCATTTAAATGAATTTAATACAGTTACCAGTCAGTTAAGTTCTGTAGGGGTAAACTTTGATGATGAAGTTAGAGCTCTGTTATTCTTGTGCTCATTGCTAGAGAGTTGGAATGGTTTAGTAATGGCCATTAGTAACTCTGTCTCTGGATCCAGTACTTTAAAGTTTGATGATGTTGTTGGTGCTATCCTTAGCGAGGAAATGCGACGGAAAAGCTCTGGTGAGACATCAGGTAATGCTTTGAGTGCAGAGTCTAGGGGAAGAAGAATGGAAAGAGGAAAGAGCTTGGGATATCGCAGTAAATCAAGGAAAGGCAGATCCAAGTCTAGATCAGGGATAGTGTGCTGGAATTGCGGAAAGAAAGGACACCTAAAGAAAGACTGTAGATCTCGGAAGGGAAAAGAAGGAGACACACATCAAGAAAACAATCATGAAGCAAATGTGATAGGTGATGTGTTACAAGATGCTTTGATTCTTTCTTTCGAAAATGTTACTGATTCTTGGGTTGTAGATTCAGGGGCTTCATTCCATGCCACACCTGATAAGAAATATTTTCATGACTATTTTCAAGGAGATTTTGGACAAGTTCGTTTGGGTGATGATAAACCCTGTAAAATTGTTGGAATGGGTAAAGTTCTTGTAAAACAACAGAATGGAAACCAATGGCTACTAAAGGAGGTAAGGCATGTTCCAGATCTGAAGAAAAATCTGATTTCAACGGGGCAATTAGGCAGTGAAGGTTGTGTGACAACTTTCACAGATAAAACTTGGAAGGTCACCAAAGGAGCCCTGGTAATAGCAAAAGGTGAAAAGGTTGGTACATTGTATTTATGCAATGGTATTTCTAACTCTGTTAATGCTTTAACTTCCAAGGGAGTAGATGCAAAATTATGGCACCATAGGCTCAGACAAATGAGTTAGAAGGGGATGAAGATTCTTCACTCAAGAAATTTGTTGCCGAGTTTGAAGAATGTTGATTTGGATTTTCGTGAGAATTGAATTTATGGAAAATAGAAGAGAGTCATATTTCTCAGAGTTGGGAAAGAAAATAAGAGTGAAAAATTAGAGCTTGTGCATACAGATATATGGGGACCTGCTCAGGTATCATCTCTCGGTGGCTCTCGTTATTATGTTACTTTTATTGATGATGCAACTAGAAAAAATTGGATTTATTGTATTCAAAATAAATCTGATGTATTTGATACTTTCAAGAAATGGAAAGCTTTGGTTGAGATTGAGACAGGAAAGAAGTTGAAGTGTCTCAGATCAGACAATGGAGGTGAATATTGCAGCAAAGAGTTTGATAGGTACTGTTCAGAGCATGGAATTCGTAGAGAGAAGACAGTTTCAAGAACACCACAAGAAAATGGTGTGTCAGAAAGGATGAACAGAACAATCATGGAGCGTGCAAGGTGCATGAGATTGCATGCAGGATTGCCTTTACAATTTTGGGCAGATGCTGTAGATACTGTTGTTTATCTAATAAACAGAGGGCCTTCAAGTTCCTTAGATGGTGGTATTCCAGAGGAAGCATGGACAGGTAAAAAGGTAAACTACTCTTTTTTAAAGCCTTTTTGTTGTGAGGCCTTTGTCCATATTAATAAAGAAAACAGAACAAGGCTTGAGGCAAAATCAAAGAAATGTACCTTTATTGGATATGGTGCTAATGATTTTGGTTATCGCTTATATGATTATGAAAATCACAAAACCATTAGGAGCAGAGATGTAATATTCAATGAAAAGGTCTTGTATAAGAATCAGTTGCAGGAAAAGAAACAGGAAAAAGAAAGCAAGGAATACGTGGTTCTTGATGAGATAACTAAAAAAGTAAAGGTGCCTGAAAATGATAATAATCAAAAACCACAGCAGCAACAACCACCACAACAGCAACAGGCACCTCAAACACCTGAAAGTGGTGTTAGAAGATCTACCAGGATAAGTAGACCCCCTGACCGATACTCTCCTTCATTATATTATTTATTGTTGACTGATTCTGGTGAACCTGAATGTTATGAAGAAGCAATGCAGGTTGAAAGCAGGAAGAAGTGGGAGCTAGCCATGGAAGAAGAGATGGACTCCTTGATGCATAACCAGACTTGGGACTTAGTCAGGTTGCCTGCAGGAAAAACTACATTGCAGAATAAATGGGTTTACAGGCTAAAGGAAGAAGATGGAGGAAAACAGAGGTACAAAGCTAGACTTGTGGTGAAGGGGTTTGCACAGAAGAAAGGTATTGATTTTTATGAAATATTTTCTCCTGTTGTTAAGATGACTTCAATCAGAACTATCTTAAGTCTTGTAGCATCGGAAGGTTTACATCTTGAACAGTTAGATGCAAAGAAAACATTTCTCCATGGAGATTTGGAGGAAGAGATATACATGCAGCAACCAGAAGGATATGAGGTCAAAGGGAAAGAAAAATTGGTGTGCAGGTTAAAGAAGAGCTTGTATGGGTTAAAACAGGCTCCAAGGCAGTGGTATCTAAAATTTGACAAGTTTATGTCTGAACAAGGTTATACTAGATGTCACTCTGATCATTGTGTTTATCTGAAAAGGAAAAATGATGGCAGCTATATTATACTGTTATTGTATGTAGATGACATGCTTATTGCAGGGTCTAACATGCAGGAAATAAATGTGCTCAAAAGAAAATTGGCAAATTCATTTGCAATGAAGGATTTGGGAGCTGCAAAACAAATCCTTGGTATGAGGATAACTAGAGGCAGGAAAAATCGCAAATTAACACTGTCTCAGAATGAGTACATAGAAAAGGTGTTGAAAAGATTTAATATGCAGAATGCAAAACCAGTTAGTACACCTTTTGCTAGCCATTTCAAACTTAGAAAGGAGATGTGCCCAAAGACCCAAGAAGACATGGATTATATGTCTAAAGTTCCATATGCATCAGTAGTTGGAAGCTTAATGTATGCAATGGTCTGCACAAGGCCTGATATTGCACATGCAGTGGGAGTTGTAAGAAGGTACATGAATAATCCAGGAAAAGAACATTGGATGGCAGTAAAATGGATTCTCAGATATTTGAGAGGTACCACAAATCAAGCATTATGCTTTGGTGGTTCAAACATTGCTCTACAGGGATATGTTGATGCAGATATGGTAGGTGACAGAGATAACAGGAGGAGCACTACAGGATATGTATTTACTGTAGGTGGAATAGCTGTCAGTTGGGTTTCAAAAATCCAAAGTGTTGTTGCACTTTCAACAACAGAAGCAGAGTATGTTGCTGCTACAGAGGCTAGTAAAGAAATGATTTGGTTACAAAGGCTTATGGGTGAATTGGGTAAGAAGCATGATATGAGCACGTTATACAGTGATAGCCAAAGTGTCATTCATCTTGCAAAGAACTCAACATTTCATTCCAGGACTAAACACAGACATCTCAAGTACCATTTCATATGGTCAGTATTGGAAGATGGAGAGTTGAAGCTGGAAAAGATACACACTAGCCAGAATCCTGCAGATATGCTAACAAAAGTTGTAACCAGGGAGAAACTGAAAATGTGCTCGGTTTCAATTGGTCTTCAAGGATGACGATGAAGATGAGAAATAGCCAGGTCCAAAGAGGAGTCATTGTCCAGCAAATGAAGCAGCGGTGGAGTTGCTACAATCAGTGTCCAAGTGGGAGATTGTTGGGTGTGGAGCTTTGATTTTCTTCTGATTGAGAGATCCTTGTTTTAATTGGATGTAGCACCCCGGGAGAATTGTATACTGCACACGGGGGTCGGGGGCCAACGGTCCACGTGACGGGGGATTTTGAGGCGTGTCCTGAAGCCAAAAACAGATGTAAATTTGCCTTGTAAAAGTATAGTAATTTCTAGTCAATCTGGGTCGTTCATTAGGCAAATGATCTGACGGTAGAAGTTATGTTTAGATTAGGGTTTTTTTCCCTAGAAGGCAACCCCTCGCTTTTATGAGGGCATTGTATTGCGGCTGTGCATGGAATGTGTATTCTCGGAGCGAGAAACAGAGAGGGAGACTGTGAGAGAGAATAGAGGATATTACAGCGGATCTGCTGTAGGTTTTGTCTCTTCATTTTTTGCTAGATAATAGAAAGGAAGGACTGGCTGTTCGGGGTGGACATAGCCCAAACTGGGTGAACCACGTATATCTGTGTCTCTCTGGTTTTATGTGTTTTGTGTGTTTATATTTTCTGCATATTTTATGTGTTGCATTGCCCTGCTCGTAATATGTAATTTTAACACTAAGGAGGTTGTTAGTATGAATATTAATGTATAAGCGTATAAAAGGCTCACTGGCAGCGCCTGTAAACATCCTAATAGCAAAGATGGCTACCAATATCTTTAGATTTGCAATTATTTGACCAAGATAAATGCTGCAAAATCTAGATCTATGCATTAAAATACATTAAGCAGTAAATAAAAGCAAGATTTGCTCCATGCATCCAATAGACAAGACAAGATTGTTTTAAAGAATTTTTGTATTTTTTGACACCTGGGAAGGGAACATAGAAAGATGTTACTAGTCCCCCTCAATGGGATGGGTTCTTGTAAGTCGTCAGCACTTTAGATCTAAAATCCCTCTCTCTTGATGGTGTATAAAACCCAGACAAAAATGGAACTCAAAGGGAGCTCACAAGAAAAATGGTAGCAAAATATGACAATGATGGTGGATCAAAGTCAGACCAAAAGTATAGATCCAGAGTGATGTTTAGGAAACAAAAGGTAGTGAGTGAATGGGAAAAACCTTCTATTTATAACAAAATATTGAGTTAGTCTAGATATTTGTGCATAATTAAAATACTATTAACCAAATCTAGATCCAATTTTTATGGAATATTTTATTATATTTGTTGGAGGGAAAAAGAATTTGACTTGGGTCAAATCCCTTTATTTGTAAATAATAATACATAAATGATTTATTTATTATTTTAAGGATGTGGTTGAGTAATAATCAAATAAATAATGATTTATTTAATTATTAATGAATGATTTAGTCAAATTTAACAAGGAATATTATTTAAATAAGGTTTAAATAATTATTCCTAGAAAATAATAAGACAAATAATAATTTATCTAATTAATTTTCCTGTTTTGGGTTAAATATGACCAAGAATAATAATTAAAATGATATTTAACTAATTATTCCTTGAGAAAAATAAAAAAAATGTGGATTTATTTAATATTTCCTCATGGGGTTTCCTGTTTAGACCATAAACAACTTAATAAAGGTGTTTTACTAAGTTATTTTTCATAGTGAAAGAAATTTTACTTAGGGTAAAATTGGTCTTACATGGTGTACTTAGGTCCATCTAATAGTAACAAGTTAGATGACCAAAAAATGGTGTAACAGATTTCCCCCCAGCGTGCGAGCGTTAGGAGCTAATCGTATGACCGAAGTACGTTGTAAGAACTCAATCACTAGACACCAAAGGGGAAGTCAGAGAGAGAGAAATATAAGGTAGACCAAAGTGCTAGAGGACAAGACCCTGAGGAGGTGACACTTATAGGTGCAACAATTATCTTTTATGAGTGAGTACTGTGCTATAGGTGGCAAGGGAGGCATACCTATGCCTGCCGAGACAAAGTACAAAGAATAATGCGTCCAGTAAACAAGGTACTGAACTATATAGTACATGTTGGCATAAATATGAGCTAGATAAATACATGATAATGGATCCCAGTATACTATGCCTGAGATAACATCGGGACTTATACATGTATATGAGTACATGAGATATAAATACAACCAAAGTGCCCTTGTAAACAAGAAAGGGCACTGAAAATATGACTGATACATGAAAACTAAAAGGCGTTACACCCAGCCGGTAGAACCGACATCATCAAATATATGTAGCTGCATCAAAGGCTATAATGAAGAGGTCATCTGAGCATGTGGGGGGCTACCTGCAGGGCCACCCCCTCATGAGTGCTGATACAACTCACACACACTCGGGAATCATCAAGAGTTGATGCTGCATCACTGAACCATCAAGTATATGGATCTCAATCATGCTAAAGGGAGCTGGAGCTGAGAAACAATCAAGTCAAAGGGTAATGAGAAAGCCTTTTTCCTGATCTGAGGCACCGAACAAGAGTGGAAGCTGGAACCAAGGTACACCGCCCTCTAGACCTGTCTTCTGGAATGAATGATCTAATGTCGATAGAAGGAGGTCTGCCATAGGTGAGGCAATAAGGAATCCTCAACTAAGGCATGAGAGAAAATAGTAGAGCGAATGACATACTCACACCAGGGATGATGAGGAAATGGGGATTAATGAGTAGCGGACGGACAACTTCCCTTGTTAGAGCATAAAGGGCATGGATGACCTGGTAGCGACTGACACAATATCAAGGAGGATAGGGGAAAGTAGGAATAGAGGCCATAATGTGCAACACGAGAGAGGACCCAAGCAGTGAAGGATGGAGGACTATAGCCTGATACAAAGGGACTTGGGATAGACTCCATGATGCGATGATGACTCAACTTGAATGCTCTAAACAAGGGTGACTCGATGATGCTACCACATAGAAAAGGTTTAATGGGGACCATAAAAACATGAGTACATGATGGTTACTCACAATGAAAATTGACATGAGAAAGGACAAGTATGGAGGAAAATTGGTGCCCCAAGTACAAGTGTTGCAAGTGAAGAAATTCGATTTTGGGAGTGGTGAAGTGACCATTTTTGGACAAAATGTGTCCTGGTGAAGTATCAAATCACAAAAAACTAACAGATACCCATTTGAGGGCTCGATGAGAGCTTTCCAACGGTGCAGATAGTTTTTCAAACTGAGCTATAGTTGTGCCACAGCAGGCAAAAGAAAAATTAGGAGTTTTATTTCAATAAGGCATCTTCCCTCCAAATTCATTCATTTGCATGTGGAGCTATGGTGAATGTAGAGAGGAGAGAAGGCCCTAAATCTTGTGATGATCGTAGCGGACAAACCGACTGTTGGAATCAAGATCCATCAGTTGCAGGTAAGAGGCCTAACCCTACTCTTTCTTTTCAGTGGATTAAAAGTTCGATTTAGGTTTCCCCGAGCTTAGGAACATACCACAACTCCTTTTCACGGTGGGTCACCTTTTGGGCAATGCGACCTAGGTAGTAGGTTTTGGGCATAAGCTACGACTGTCTGGTTTAGGCTTGAAAAGTGCGACCCTAACAGAGAGAGGGGTTTCTGTGCTATTTTTTGGCCTCGAACAGGTTTTGATGTTTGGATACGGTGTTTCCTATCGTACTGCTTTGACAAATATAATGTTTTTTTGCGGATATGGTAGAATTATGGATCAAATGGAGAGAGAGACCTAGTGCATTAAGGTCGGAAGATGCAGAGGATCGGGGTGTCGAAGTACTGCATTGGCCGGGTTTGAGGTCATTAAATGTTTGTGAAGAACCATGATGAAGGTACGGAGAGCCCTTGTTGGCCCATATTGTACGATTATTAGGGTCAAGACCATGAGGTCTTTATAGTGTAGGGAGGCACGAGATCGAGTTGATGGTCCAAGTTATATATTTTATAACTGGTCTCCCAGAACTTGGGATGGCGGGGAATACTCAACTAGTGTTACCGTGAGGGCGGAACATCATGGATTTTGTAGAGTGTCATTATCGACTAGGTCTCCATGTCAAAGGGACACAGATAGCCATTAGGTATATAGAGAGGTTAGATACCCGTGCTATAGCCGCAGTGGTGTTGCGGATCCTGGGCAACTAGGCACTCCACCACATCATTGGAGGGCAGATGATGCTTGTGGAGAGTGTGTGGAATGGGACCTACTATGGGTGGGCCCAGATGATGTTGTCGTCGTTGAAACGATAGTTGTCACTATGCAAGCAGCAAGTGAATCATGACTATGCATATGGTACAATTTTGTGCTCACTCTTATTTGAGAAGATCCTGACACTTCAACCTCGCATACGGCTCCAGTATGGTAGCCCAAGGGAGCCCAAGATGCACTGGTGGGGGCGACTATTGTGCAGAGGAGGAGGTAGGGCGGTCAGACAGGTGTTCTAACCCGATTTTTTGTCTCATTGGGACCAGATGCCATTGTACATAGACGAATATCCCTATAGTGGGATGAGTTATCGTGGGGACCCAAATTTGCCACTACCGCCTAGTCGAGTATGGGGGCTTGATGGTAAGTGAAAAATTTCTAATATTTTATGTGCATTGTAAAGTTTCATAATATTGTATATGGTACTGATTCTTTCACTTTGGGTATGCAGATACAGCACCGGTAAAACCAGTCAGGTATATGGGACGGCCTGCAGTATTAGGAACTGCTAGACCTAGTGGGTCGAGAACACCACAAAATGACAATGCAACCGCCCTCCTGGAGGATATCCATCGTAGATGTGAGAGGCTTCTGACCGGTGTTTCAAAGCGCAACTAGCAATACTTGGATGACCAATACATAGAGCCATATATTGGTCTACCCTCGAAGTGGCGAGGGGTCATGCGGTGCATGGTTATGGCCGGACAGGGGATGCGCGATCTACGAGCTGTAGGGGCAAAGCCATTGGCTCATGATCCTCTAGATAGTGATTAGTGTGTAGGGGCAGGTGGTACCCCCAGTTTTGATTTTTTTGTAACATGTGATGGACATGTCATATGTATCAGAGTTTATGGACTCCAAAACATTTTATACGACACATATTATGGATATGCATCATTTTGATGTTTTTATGTTATTATCTTGTGTTAAATGCATGTGCTAAATGCCAATATGGAATATTATTTGCAATGATATCTACATAGTGATTTTGTGCTCTAGCTACATGACTGAATGTAATGATTTCAAATTCACGCATCAATAGCTTCACTCATAAATATCTTCTAAAAAGGATAGGATTACACACATGATATATAACATTCAATTGCATGACAAGAAGTACGGAATCTAAATGAACATGAAGGTGGAGGATGCGATGGGAAAGGGCATCGGCTAATAAACCTCGCACTGCATCATATTCAGCCTGATTATTGGTGGCAGTACCAATGCATATACTATTTGAGAGAACAAGCAAATGTAAGGGGGTAAAAATGACCCAACCTACCGATGCTAGATTCTGGGAGTAGCGACTTACACCATCGGCATAACCGATATAAGGTGTGGACGGTGTTGGTGTCTCATGTTTTGATAGATTGGAAAATCAAAAGACAAGGAAACATCAGAACCAATATTTAGAGTTACAGGATCTAGTCCTCCTGTTCTCAGAGAGGGATCTCTCAAATTATTTGTTTTGAAAAGGTTTACCTTGTGTGCTTTGAGTATTGGTTTTAGACCAGTTATTAAGAGCAAGTGTTTGTTTGTTTGTTTGGTTGAAAGACATAAGAAAACATGAAACTTCTAGGAAAGATAGATAGAAAAGGGAAATGTATGATTCATTGGGAAATGGAGTCAAGAAGAGGTCATGACAAACTAATCAATGGATATGGGATATCAAAGGGAAAATCTAACTTGGCCACATGATCCTTTGGTTTTGTTAATGAGATGGACATCAATTATTTGGAAAGAGAATTTGAATTTTCAAAAAAGGGAATTTGAAAGCATAACTTGAACAATAAAGAGTTATTTGATAGACAGGGCTAACCATGAATTCTACAAGCCACACTTTAAGCAAATAATGACTTCAAAACAACTTTTAAAATGAAATCTAAGATTCGGGGAACACCCTATTTCCTCAAAGATTTTATTTCAAATGACTTAAAAAACATAAAAGATTCACTATTAATTACGGTCATAGAAGAGGGAACACCTAAATACATCTATGATCACAACTATAAAGACATTCAAAATAAATTTTCAAGAAAGGAGAAATGGCATGATCAAAACAGACCTCCTTGACTAACTTAAAACAATGGTACTTCAAAGGAAAACTTCAATAACAGATTTCAAGTGATAACAGACAAGCAGGGAAAACCGTAAATCATGCTGAAACCAACTATTTGAACTATTATAGAAATAAACAAGCATGAAGAATAAAGAGAGAGATTGAAGACTCTAAAATACCTCAGCAGAAGAAAACATAAAACATTGAAGGATGAACAGGTCTAAGGTGCTTCTAGGAGTCATTTCTTAGCCTAAAACTCTCATCCTACTGTAGTAAGCATTTATGGAACAAAATGAAAACCAGAGAAAACATAAAACAGTTCAGAATACTTCACCAACAGCCAAGCTCATGCATCCAATGATAGAGCCTTCTCAATAAAAAACATGCAACATCATCATCAAGCTTCCAAGACTTCAATTTCTTCTTCAACTTCAGACAGACTATGTATTATTTCAGAGAGTTTCAGTATTAAAACTAGTGAACAATCAACCAACCTGTATCTCATCTTCTTCGGAAGTATTTATAGAAGAAATGAGGAGGTGGAAGAGTTTATAATTGAAATGCAATAAGTTCTACACTAAATGCAACTCCTGGCCCCGAAAACCATGCAAGGCATGAGGCAGGAATGCATTGAATTACAACTCTGTTTCATTTACTCTGTTTATGATTTTTAACGCTGAATGGGTAAAAATATTGACTTCGAGGCCTATTTATCATTTACAATAACTTCATTGATAGTTTAAAATATCTTCTTTTGTTTGAAATAACTATTCAGTTGTCTTTAAACAAATATCTTCTGCTTCGGCAATAAGTGGGCCTTCTTTGATTGCTTTGAGGCTGTAGGTGGCTCTTTGGTAGCTGGGGGATTCAATTAGCCCCTTTGATGTGGCTCTGAGGTGTACTTGGATCTGATTCTTTGTTTCCTAAACATAGTGATTTATATTTGGATCAGTGTTTAGGCTTGATTAAACCATAATCTTCGTCTTTGACACTGATACGCTTTCATAATTGATGCTGACTGTGTTTTGCTATTTGTAGGGGCGCAGAGGGTTTTACTAGAGTATTTTTCTTAGAAAACCGATAATCATGACTTATCGATTCCCTTTAAACTTTTAATTATTCCTTTGAAACCCTTTAATATATATCAAAAGGCCGCAAGGATCGTCATCCTTGGCCAGTAATAGTGTAATCACCTGCGGAAAATTCTAACTTTATCTTCATTAAACCTGCACAAAAACACACAAATATTATTGAAATCTTGCATTTTATTGGTTTAAACTGCTTTGGAGGGTTTACGGAGGGCGGTTTGAAGCCGTGTGACAAAGAAAATGTAGTGGAAAAAGGGAGAAAACTTGGTAAAATAGCTAACCAGGTGAAGAAAGGAGTTTGGGCGCGATATTGAATAAGGGCTATTGGATTAGATCAAAGAACAAAGATATACGGTTGAGATCATTTGGAGGAATGATGGAGGAAAAATGAATTGGTGGTAAGGTTAAATCGAGACCGTTCGATCTCAGAGATCGATGGCTAGGATCTAATCTAGAGTTATATTGTGGAAGGAAGAGTGGTAAAGCAGAAAACCGACAACGGTTTTCGTGTTGCATTTGGGTGGTAATGTGGTTTTAGCTTTTGGAACGTGATATAGGTCTGCGTTCGACACGTGGATTTCTAAAACCGCCTATATCGCTTAAAAGTTGCATATTGTGGGATGGGCTCAAAAATTATGCGATATGGATTACAGGCCGTTGGATTGGATGATCCAGATCCAACGATGCAGGTAGAGCGCGATATATGAAGAGCTACGGGATAATAGAATAGGTGGGGTCCAAGTGACGTCAGCAAGCTCACCATGCAATGGAGGGGTAAAAAGGCTATCTGACCATTGAATTTCTTGGATAAATAGTTATAACTGGGACAAGGGAGAAATATGAAGAAAATGTAAAGGGCGGAAAGATGCATCTTGAAGACCTTAGATCTCTGAATATCGACGGTCAGGATTTATCTTTAAAACCTTTTGTCAGAAACAAGGATATAAAGGAATGGTAAGGTTTTCAAAAGAAAATGGAGGAGAAACACAAAGAGGAAAGGGCCCACTATTTTATATAAAGGAGGAAGGAGGATGAATGTGGGCCGTCAGATCAAAGAATGATCAACGGTGGATAATGGATCGCATCGGAAAAATGGGAAAAGGCCGAATCACTGGGTCGTTTGATTTTACGATGCACGATTAAGTGCTGGCCGTCGGATCGAGGTGAGAGATCAACGGTCAGGATTTAATCGGCAGGCGTGATGTCGGGGACTATGGGCGGAGCGCTACTAAATCTTAGCCATTGGTTCTTATGGATTTCAATGGCTAAGATTTAATCGCGGGATCGCAATCGGAGGAGGGTAGAGAAAGGTGCAATGGATTTTTGCGATGCGATTGAGTGAGAGCCGTCGATCTCAAAACTAGATCGATGGTCAGGATTTAATTGTGAAGGCCAAAGGCAGAAAGGCAAGCATTAAAAGGGGAGCAATATGGACCTTCGGATATGAGCTGGGTAAAGCAGATCAATGGTCAGAATCCAATCGTAGGGTTGCTAATCGGAGGAGGAGAAAAGAAAGCACACAACAAAAACTTGTGATGCGATTCTGTGTGGACCGTCGGATCAAGGTGAGATCGACGGTGGAGGTCGCCGTCGGATCAAGGTGAGATCGACGGTGGAGGTCGTGGTGGAAGCTGATAGAACAAAATACTATCGCATTGGAAAATTTATAAAAAACAAAGGAAAAAGCACAATCGGGAAGCTATGATTGCGATTAGCTCCCGGGGCTTTAGCACCTGGTCTCGGGCGTGGGTCATATGCGGAGAAAAGTTTAGGGGCTTTAGCTGAAAGGGGCTTAAGCCCTTAGTGCAAAACACTATTTTTTGGGATTTTTAAAGGATTTTCAAAGGATTTTTGGGGGTTCCGATAAGGTTTAAAAAGGAGTTTTAAACCTCATTGAAGGGAATTTATGATGGGAAAGAAGGAAAATGAGGGAAATAAAGGAAATTCAAGAGGAAAAGGGGGATGAAAAATGGAGGTTAATTTATGAGTGAAAGGGGGTAAAATGATGGCAAATGGGTTTTTTCAGCAGTCTTTTCTTCAGGCAAACAACAAATTTTTCAGGTTCATAAGGGAAACAGCAGTGAATATTAACTAAAGAATTAAAAAACTTCAAGGATGATAGGTTCTCAAAGGGGAATTATCTCTTGGAGTTTTTGAAGTACAAAATTAGCCACCTCTTGGTATAACAGAATTTATGAGTGGCTAACAGTGGCTCCACTTGGGGAAGACAGCTGGTTCTTTAGGTGTCTAGAACCTCAGCTGCAGATCTCTGGCTTCCATTCAACCAGTGCCTTAATCCACTGGGCAGCAACCCTTTCTTTTGATGATCTCTGCAGCAATTTTAAAAAATGGAATTATATCAAAACAACATGTCTACCTACCCATTCCTAATGATCCTAACATTTTTTTCTCCTTTTCAGAGTGCATTTAGACTGGAAAACTCTCTTCAACAATATTTTATTCTTTTGAAAAGAAAAAAAACTAATATAAGTCTACTCTTATTCCTCCATGAACTCAGATTAAGCAGTTGAGTTCATAAGCTTCTCTACCTATCTACTATCTATTAGGATTAGACTGTCTAACATATTTTTATTCTCTAAGTTCTAAAAAAAGAAATTTAAAAGCAGACAAGTCAGGATTGAACAGTCTAACTTGTTGTTGATTTATGGCATAAAAAAAAGCTGCACATAGATAATTATTTGCAGAAAATAAAATCAAAATGGTGAAGGCTTAAGATCTGAAAGTATAAGAACATCCTTCTCTTGTCTTCAGCTCTGTTTTTGACCTTTGTTTGAGTTGTCTTACATTCTTTTCTGGTTCAAGTTTTGAGCATATTAGAACCAGTTTATTCTATCCTTGGCTCAGGATTTAAACACATTAGGGCCATGCATCTTTTTTGAAACTCATAGGTTCAGATTTTGAGCTTGTTTGAACCTTTATTTTCTATCCTAATCTACCTAACTGATAAGCCAAGATTAAACTGTTTGGAAAATCTATTTCACTAACCTATCAGCAGTAAATTGAAAAACTAATTATTCATGATTAAACTGTATGAATAACCAAAAGTGTGTTTTTTAGTAGTGGCATTTGAGCTTGCACACTTTCAGATTTTGTCTCTCTTTTTGGTATGGGGTTGTACCTTTCTTGTTTTACAATCTGCCCTCTTTTCTCTTTTCTATTGTTTTTGTATTTTTTTTTCTAACTTTGAATGCAATGTTCAGACTATGATATTTACAATGAAAAATAAAATGCTTTGAAACTCATGACTCTTGGCAGAAGTAATGCTTTAGCATCCTGCCATTGACAGGACCTCCATATAAATCTTCTCCATTCAATTCTTTTAAGAAAAATGCATTGTGACCCCTTTCAGCATGAATAATATAGGGTCGTTTCCACAAGTTCTCAAACTTGCCATGTTTTCCCTTCTCTTCCCTTCTTGAATCCCACATAAGAAAAACATTTCCAACTTGGAAATTGTTTTCCTTAGTCCTTTTATCAAAGAGTTTCTTGATATTTTCTTGGACTAACTGTGTTCTTTCATAGACTTCTTCTCTGGTCTGCTGTAAATGAATTGTTTGGTTGATTCTTCTCTGCATGTCATTCTCTTCAATCTACACTTCTTGGAGGAGTTTCATGACTGGAACTCCTAATGAGGTTGGAAATACTGCATCCATGCCATGAACCAGCTGATAGGGGGACATATTTATTGATTTTTTTGTAGTTAATCTGTCTGCCAATAAAGCATGAACTGGTTTACTGTGCCATGATTTCTGATTTTCTTCTAACAACTTTTTTATGATATTGATGAGGCTCTTGTTGGAGGATTCAACTAATCCATTTCCTTGGGGATAGTAGGCAGTAGAATGGCCCAAGGTAATGTGGTATTTGTGACAAAAATCAATCATTTTCTTGGATTTAAAGGCAACATCATTATCAGTTATGATTTTTCTAGGACAACCAAATCTGGATAGGATATTTGTTTCAAGGAACTTGATAATGACAGAGTCATTGGAATTACTAGAGGGTAAAAATTCTATCCACTTGGTAAAGAAGTTAGTGGTAGTGAGGATCCACTTATGTTGGGCTGATGAATATGGGTGAATTTCCCCAATGAAGTCCAAGCCCCATTGTTGAAATGGTGCCTCAACAATGATAGGATGTAAAGGTAAGGGAAGGAGTTTTCTCTTGCCATCAAAAATTTGACACTTATGGCAAGACATGACTAACTTCTATGTGTCTGGGAAAAGGGTGGGCCAATAGTGACCAGATCGAAGGATTTTGTTCGTTGTGGTCTTCCAGTAGAGATGTCCTCCACATTCTCCTTCATGTAGCTCATGCATGATCTTTCCTGCATCATCTTCAAGTAAACATTTAAGCAAAATTCCAATAGCATTTTTCCAATATAATACCCCAACTAAGATGCAATAACTCAAAGCTTTTTGTTTCAAAAATCTAGCTTTAGTTTTAGACAAAGAAGGAGGGGCATTCAAATATAAAAGCACATAAATAATGTCAGCATACCAAGGAGAATTCAGAAATGTTTCTTCATTGAAAGGAGCAGTAGATTCTTCTATTTCTTCCAACACATCTACCATATTCATATCTAGTGCCTGGAAGTTTGACTCAGCCATGAGTTTGGCTAATCCCCGCCCTTCAATCAGTTTGGTGGGCCTAATTTCTAAGTCATATTAAATAATAGTTGCAATCCATTTTCCCCTTTTACCATCAGGGTCTTGACTTAGAATATCCTTGACAACAGTATGTGGAACAAAAGCAATTATGTGAGAGTGTAAAATATAGACCCTAAAGTCTTTTAATGCTTTCACTAATGCTGAGGCTTGCTTCTCCATGATGTTATATTTTATAGGAGCATCTCTTAAGGCCCTACTAAAGAAGGATATTGGTTGTTCTTGCCCCAAGTCATTCTTTTGAAGTGAAACCACAGCTATTGTATGCTCAGATGCAAAAGAAAATATATAAAAGTCTTTGGTGAAATCTGGACTAATCAAGACTGGTGTTTGAGTAAGAGCTTGTTTGACCAGTTCAAATGATTGTCTAGATGGTAAAGTCCATTTTACACCTACATCTTTCTTAAGCATGTTTTTAATGTTTTTTAATAGCTCAACAAGGTTGGAGATAAACCTCCTCAAAAAATTAATCTTTCCAATGAAAGATTGTAATTCTTTGAGGCTTCTTGGATGGCTGATTTGCAATATGCCATCTATCCTTTTAGGGTCTATTTTGATTCCCTCTTCTGAAATTATGTGACCAAGAAGTTTACCTTATTTGAGACCAAAGAGTGTCTTCTTGGGATTCAAAGATAAGCCAAATTTTTTACACTTCTCAAAAACTTTTATCAAGTGAATCAAATGTTCTTCATCAATTTTTGAGAAAACGGTTATGTCATCAAGGTAAATGATTATGAAATAGCCAATATCTTCAGAGAAGGCTATTTCCATGGCCCTTTGGAAGGTGGGCCCTTCATTCATCAATCCGAAAGGCATTTTGACATACATAAAGGTGCCCCAAGGTGTAGTAAAAGCAGTTTTGATTTGATCACTTTGGAGCACTAACACCTGGTTGTAACTCGAGAACCCATCCAACAGTGATATCCTTTTTGACCCAACTACCCTTTTAAGTATATGGTCAATCTTGGGCAAGGGGTAGTTTCCTTTTAGAGAGGCTCTCTAAAAATTTCTGAAGTCAATACAGAGTCTGATTTCCCCTAACTTTTTCCTTACAGAAACTAAGTTTGATACCCATTCTAAATATCTAATTGGTACTATAATCCCAGCATCATGCATCTTTTCAATTTCTGCCTTAACTAAAGGTAATAAAACAGGGTTTATTCTCCTTAGATTTTGTTTAAAAGGCTTTTGATTTTCCTTCAAAGGAATCTTGTGCTGAATGATGCTAGTCTCATAAGATTTTAGATCTTTGTATCCCCAAGCAAAAACATTTTTAAACTCTTTGAACAGCTCTATATATTGCAATTTTATTTGAGCTGGGAGAGTGTTGGACAGTTTAATCATCTTGGGTTCTGCTGGGCTGCCTATGTTATGTTCTTCTACATCTATTTCCACAGGCTCCATTCTCGGTTCTTTGGCTACATCATTAAAGTCGAAAAGGTGTTCTAAAGGTGTGAGACTTCTTGGAATTGTATCACTCTTGCATTGTAAAACTTCCAAGTCTTCTTGGTCTGCGTTATCAATTAATTATACTTCAAAAGGATTCTCACATTGATTTATATCAGCAGAATGCGTTATTTCAACTTCTAGGATTTGTTCAATATACAAACAGTTTTCTTTATGGTTGGTTTCTGATATTGGTATGGAAAAATCATTTTCTGATTTTAAGAAAATCATCTATGTGTTTGTCAGAATCAAACACCTGCCAGTGATCTTCGTTATCAGGCACTACAGGCCTGTGTTTTACCTTTACACTAAGTTGTTCATTTATCTCAGGTATTTGGTAGTTGCTGGAATTGAAAGTGAGTTCATTTGCTAGATGATTTTGTGCTCTAGGAATGAAAATGAGTTCATATTTTTCAAAGGTATTTAATAAATCAAGGGCAGCATTTCGATACTCTCTAAGTCTTAGGTTTTTAGCTGAGTATTCTCCTTTGATTTTTCTTATGATAAGTTCAGAGTCTCCTAAGATTGATATTTTCTGGGCTTGTAATTGTTTGAGCAACTGTAAGCCAAGGAGAATTGCTTCATACTCAGCAATATTATTGGTACATGGAAAATCTAGCTTATATGAATAACTCTGATTTGTATTTTGAATCCATACACCTGTCCCTGCACTTATTTTATTACAAGATCCATCAAAGTTTATTGTCCAAAGTATATTTGCCTCATTTTCATTTTCTTTTTGTTGTTGATTGCCAATGTTTTCTATCTGATTTGAGGGAAGTTCTGATTGTTCTGGTAAACTGGTCGGGTCTACGTTTCCTTTTCTTGTTGAGTGATTTCATCTTCATTGTACAAGATAAAAGAATCTAAACTTGATTGAATATAATAGATTGGAGAGTTGTTTGGTTTATCTATTTTACTCACCATGTATTTCATGTGTGATTCCCTATATAATCTTATGTTTTGGTTAAAAACAAGGATGGTGGCATAGGAAATGTCCATTTGAAGGCTTCCCTGAAGTTTGTCTCCCCATGATCTTGATAAAAGCATGCCATACTTAGGGGGAATGTCAGCTACAACTATGTCCATTACTAGACTCTTAACAGGGATTTGAGATAAGTTAACACATAAATCTTTGATTAAACCCAAACATTTGACTCTGCTTGAGTTAAAGGAATACAAATCTTTGTATGATTTAGTAATTTCTAAGCTTAAGCTTTCCATTACTACCTTGGGCATTAGAATGTGTGAAGCTCTAGAATCTAACATGGTATTGTGTAAAATTTTCTCATGTATGTTCAAACTAACATAGAAGGGAGGGACATCCCCATCTTGGTATTTTCCTTCAACTTCTGGACCAAACAACAACTCAGGCTTGTCATCTGTCAAGTTTAAGGTGTCAGTATCACTTCCTAAGTTCAAAGCTTTCAAAAATTGGTTTTTGTACACTTCTTGGGTTACTAGTTCAGCTAGAGGGATGGTAATTTTTATCTTTGCAATCTCTCCCTCAAGGTTGAAAAGAACAATTGATTTGGTCATATTTACATCTATTTTTTCAATTGAATTCCTTTCAGCAATTTTGATTTGCTGAACTTTGTTTGGACTGGTAATTGGGACAATTTTATTAGGTCCACTAGCTGAAGTGCTAGGGATGCTTTGCTCGACATTAGACTGGCTACTTTTCTCTTTGTTTGAATTTATTTTATTAGCCAAAATGTTGGGTTTATCTGTTGTCTTCTTATGCTAAATTTCTGCGTTTTTCTTGACAGCAGTGCTAGTGTTCTTATCTTTCGAATTGTCTTCATTCCCTTTGCTCCTAAGATCATATTGTTTGTGCACCTCCATGATTGCATTTTCAAACCCCAATATATAATCATAACAATCTTCATAGGTGTGTGTATTTTGATCAGAGGAGAAGAAACCTTGTTCTTCTTCAGTGAGGAAAACATCATCCCCACTTTCTGATCCAGTCAAGTTCACATGACCTTCTCCCAACCTTTCAATCTCCCTATCTTCCTCATATTGATCTACATAGTTTTGCTTATCTTGATTGTTTTCTCTTCTATAATTCTGATTTATGTTTCTATTTTGGTTGTTTTGAGGTTCTCTTGGTGGCACTCTATCATTCAAGTTGATCTTTTCAAGCATCCTCTCCATTACCTTCACTAGGTTATCAATTTTAGTGTCAGAAGTTGAGGTTGAGGGTGCGATGTCATATTTATAAGTTACCCTCTTCTCTGATCTCAACCTATTTCTTTTCTCAATTATGTTTGCTTCTACGCTCACAACTCCCTTCTGCATGTCTTATAATGTTAATTAATCTCTCTCCCTTAGCTGATAGGCCATTTCAACATCAAAACCTTCAGGGTATCTTACTAAGGCCATGCCTTGAGGAGGTTTAATGTGAGGTGGAAGAGCAGTATAAACACTGTTAAACCTAATGGAGTAGTCATGAACACTCTCTCCTTGATTTATTTTGAGACTACTATACTCTGCTAGTATTTGGAGAGGGTTCTTTTTCATTTCCCATTTGTTGATGAATGTTTGATGTAAATCAGGGAGATCATTGATGTTGTTAGGAGGTAAGTTTTTAAACCACTTCTTCACATCTCCTCCTAAACTTTGGGCAAAGATTCTCATCTTAATGGTTTCCTCTTCTATCTCCATGTAATCAAATGCATCCTCCAACCTATCTAAATGGTGTTGAGCTATTGTAGACTCTTTTACAGTAAAATGAGGAATTTTTGATTGATAATCATTTGGTAAGGGAAGAAGAGGTTGTGGTAACACTAATGGGGCATACCATGTTGCCATGGCTAGAAAGAAAGGTGGATTTACAAGGGGTAGATTTACAAGAGGGACGGTGGGCTGAAAAGGAGTGTTTTGAACAGTGGTAGTACGGATTGGAGTGGAAGAAACACTTGGACCAGCAAACTGGTTTTGAGCAGATTTGTCATGGAAAAGGCTAAAGTGGTGAAGAAGCTGGAAATTAGGAGGAGTGGAAGGTGAGGCTTCTCTACTAAAGCTTTGTTGCAAATCTGCAATGTCAAGATCAGTTTGGTTTAAATCACCTTGATATCTAGTTCTAAAGTTGTTCTTTGTATGATGTAAATCAAAGTGTAAATCCTCTAAGACAACAAGGTTTTCAAGGACATATTTTGTTCTTAAGAGGCTCCTATCAGTGGTTGATTTTATAGATTTAGAAGTCTGGCACAGAATTATTTATGTATTTTCAACTATTAAAGGAGGATTAGGGTCTGGATGAGATCTAGTGTTGATCCTATGTGAAGCCAAACTGCTTTTCAAAAATGAGAGAGGTTAAAGTTTTAGGGATTGTTTTTTTTTTGAAAATTTTGCCTCTCACAATGTCTTATCTAGTATGGGACTAGGATTCTAAACTTCCTCAAGGCTGTTTAACAAAACATTAAGGAAATCTGGAGAGATTAGATGGGTAATAGGCCTACTGGGGCTAGTGGAGTTTCCAGGTGGAAACTTTTTAGCTTTTATGAAGATAAAATATTGAATGGTTCCACCACCATGTTTATTAGGAAGCCAATCTGAATTTTTTTTGGGTTTTTATGAGTATCTATGGTTATTGGAAAGAATAATGAGATTTTCTGGAGTCCTAAGGTGTACTTAGATTGTCACTAACTCAGAAGGGTCCCACTGTGATCGCCATTATGTTGGTGTCCCGTGTTTTGATAGATTGACAAATCAAAAGAAAATGCAACATCAGAACCAATATTTAGAGTTACAGGATCTATTCCTCCTGTTCTCAAAGAGGGATCTCTCAAATTATTTGTTTTTCAAAGGTTTATCTTGTGTGCTTTGAGTATTGGTTTTAGACTAGTTATTAAGAGCAAGTGTTTGTTTGTTTTTTTGGTTGAAAGACAT
Source organism: Pinus albicaulis (assembly GCA_034641835.2). NCBI lineage: Eukaryota > Viridiplantae > Streptophyta > Pinopsida > Pinales > Pinaceae > Pinus > Pinus albicaulis. Next base: position 534,382,181 of record CM076581.1, on the reverse strand, counting down.
AAGAAAACATGAAAGGTCTAGGAAAGATAGATAGAAAGGGGAGATGTCTTATTCATTGGGAAATGGAGTCAAGAAGAGGTCATGACAAACTAATCAATCAATATGGGATATCAAATGGAAAATCTAACTTGGCCACAGGATCCTTTGGTTTTGTGAATGAGATGGACATCAATGATTTGGAAAGAGAATTTGAATTCTCAACAAAGGGAATTTGAAAGCATAGCTTGAACAATAAAGAGTTATTTGATAGACAAGGCTAACCATGAATTCTACAAACCACACTTTAAGCAAATAATGACTTCAAAACAACTTTTAAAATGAAATATAAGATTCGGGGAACACCTTATTTCCTCAAAGATTTTATTTCAAATGACTTAGAAAACAGAAAGGATTCACTGATAATTACGGTCATAGAAGAGGGAACAACTAAATACATCTATGATCACAACTATAAAGACCTTCAAAATAATTTTTTAAGCAAGGACAAAGGGCATGATCAAAAAATACCTCCTTGACTAACTTAAAACAATGGTACTTCAAAGGGAGACTTCAATAACAACTTTCAAGTGATAGCAGACAAGCAGGGAAAACCATAAATCATGCTGAAACCAACTATTTGAACTATTATATAAATAAACAAGCATGAAGACTAAAGAGAGAGATTGCAGACTCTAAAATACCTCAGCAGAAGAAAACATAAAACAGTGAAGGATGAATAGGTCTAAGGTGCTTCTAGGAGTCATTTCTTAGCCTAAAATTTTCATCCTACTGTAGTAAGCATTCATGGAACAAAATGAAAACCGGAGAAAACATAAAATAGTTCAGAATACTTCACCAACAGCAAAGTGTTGGGAAAAATACTGAGAGGGGGGGGTGAATCAGTATTTACTGCATATTCAAAACTTTTTACTTTTTCATTCCTTAAAACCCATACGCTACTTTGCTGAAGCCAACTAGCGTATACACGCGGATATCCTTCATAAAACTCACGTATACACAGAGATCTAATTATGCCATCAGTTCTTCACTTATATCATTCCATCATTCATTTATTAGATGTTCTATAAACAGTAAACATGTGCAGTAAGAACAGACTAAACCATCACACAAAGCATCACACATTAACACCATGATTTTTAGGTGGAAACCCAAGTCGGGAGAAAACCACCGCTGCAGTTGCTCAGCCTTCAATATTTTATTATAGAGAAAACATCTTACAACATATGTGCTGGTGCAGACTCTACCAGCACGCAGGCACCCACCTACGCTTGTTTACCAGCCTCTCCTGGAAGGGAGCTCCAACCCCCTGACTCGTTTACCAGCCTCTCCTGGAAGGGAGCTACGACCCCCTGATCTCGTTTACCAACCTCTCCTGGAAGGGAGCTACGACCCCCTGATCTCGTTTACCAGCCTCACCTGGAAGGGAGCTACAACCCCCTGACTAAAGGCTACAACCCTCAACACCTCTATGGACCACGTTTCATCAATTTTCACACTGGATCCAACAACTTCAATAGAACACAACTTGCAAGCCATGTTTCATCATATTTTCAGACTGGACCCTTTCCATACTTTTAAGCACAAACATACATCACCAACAGATACTTATCAACACATATCAGATAGCAGAAACACAGCAGAATAGATCAGATATTTCATACCCCTTGCTTCAGCAAACCCTAGTTTTCATACGCGCTTTCACTTCACTGATGTCGCGTATATACGCGCTTCCTTCCATATAAACCCGCGTATACTTCAGTACAAATTACAGAGCTAATTTTATTGCGCATACGCACTTTCTCTTCAGCGAAGCCGCGTATATACGCGCTTCCTCTTCGGCGAAGTAGCGTATAGATCTTCAACCATCATAGAGCAGCATACTTCTTCAGATCAGACATTCAGTTCAGATTTACCCTTTTACTTCAGACAGATGTTCGCCTCATTTCAGATCTAAGCCTTCCATAAACAGATCTAGAAAATACAAGTACATTTCATATCTAGATCCCCTTCTTCATCATTGGTGCATCTTACATTCAGATCTATCATTTAATTGTAACCCTTTCCATTCAGATCTACTTCAGAGAGAAGTATTCATTCAAGCTCAGACATCTTGCACCCACACTCATGATTTGCATAATGAATTTCATCTCTTTATATAGGTTTATCCTTTTTCAATACCATGAGCCCCTTTTTCAATACCATGAGCCAAAACCACAATGCTTCCGATGGTATTCCTGGATGGGGTCATTTAGGTGAATCAGTACCCAATACAATGGGTCAATACCATGGTGGTTACCCCTAGTTTTGCACTTTTTGAGCGCTATTGCCCATACGCGACTTGGAACGTTGTTTCCTGTGTGCATACGCGACTTCCCTTAGACATATCCACGTATTCCTAGAGACATACTCTTTTCACCATAGATTTTTCACAAGCTGAATTCCTTTCTTCATTGTCTTCTGTACTCACTGTAGATACATCAGATTTAGTTCATCAAACCATATTCTATCAAGCACAACTTCATCAAGTAAGTTGTCATCCTCTTCATCAAGTGGGTTGCCATTTAAGGACAACACTCAGCACCATATTGTCAACAAACATCATATCACATCAGAATTACATCATTTACCAAGTCCTTCAAGTCAAGAATAACTTCATCAGGTGGATTTCCATCAAGGACAACACATGTCAATAGTCGCATGTCATCATCTTCATTTAGTGGGTTGCCATCAAGGACAACACTCTTCATCATATTTCCAACAATCTCCCCCTTTGGACTTGATGGCAACCACGATGGTGTTTGATCACCACAACAGATAGGTACATTAAGAATACAATGACACCATGTCACTCTCTCCATTTTGACACCATTCTTTTCCTTCATTCAAACACCATGTCACTCTCCCCCTTTTACATCAAGGGCAAAGGGCGGATCAAAACCAACATACTCTCCCCCTTTTCTCCTCATGTGGAAGAAGCGTTCGGCAAATCTGATATGTACTGAAGTGACCAAGCTCCCCTTGAGTTCATGCTGAATCTTCAAACGTATTTTTCAATAAAGTACATGACTCTATGAACTTCCTATCACCAAAGACTCATACTTACATCAGATACCCAACCAAGTGGATTTACATATAAGAATCAAGTACCCAACCAAGTGGGTTTACACATTTCAACTTAGCTACCCAACCAAGTGGGTTTACAAAATTTGACTCAGCTACCCAACCAAGTGGGTTTACAAATTTGACAAGTCCTTACATGACTGAATATTACAATTTTACATCATGGGTCTCAACCAGACCTTTTCATCAAAATACACATATGACCATTTATGACCAACACCAGAAAGTCCTCAAGAAAGAGAACATATTTCAGAACCATCATAATGCCAACAAAGCATTATACTCAGCAACGCTAAAGCTCCCCTGAATCTGTGCATCCAAGCATCCTTTTCATATGACTAAGGCTCCCCCTTTGTTTGTGCATCCTGAACACTTTCACCAACAAATCATCAAGGCATCTTCATCAAAACATTAGATGCAGAATTATGAGAACTGGAACACCACCAGAGATACCAAATAGTATCAGAGATACCAAACAGCACTGCAGCTGTGCTGAAGAGAGCTGACTCCAAGCAAAAATTTGTCAGCAATCAGACATATGCGGTTTTCTATGCTGGAACTCGCGTATATACGCTACTGTGTTTCATGAAACCCGCGTATCCAATGCCATATTCTAAATTTATGCAGATTTGATCTTCTGTAAGGCAAAGACAGTGTTCAGCTTCTTTCTGAGGTCTTTGAATGCTTCCCTGGAATACAGATAGATAGAACAGTGTAGTTTGTGTCTTCAAGCGACATCCACCGGTTGTAGCACATTAGTAAGAAAGTCTTCAGATTCTTTGCAGCATCAATACATTCTTTCTAGGCGAAATTACTATACCAGAACAACACCTTCAAATATGAGTCCAGCAATCATCCATGTGGTCCAATATTATTAAGATCTTCAAGATTTAACATGATGAAAAGGTCTCAACCATAGTAACAAATTCTGCATGATCTACTCTTATCACTGAGTCATAAGACTTCCAATTTCATCCAACAGATAAACTTCAGCAAGTAGTAAACACAGCTCATTCAATGTCTCATCATCATAAACCATGTACCAAGCCATCATCATTTGAGCATGAGTATCACAATAACCAACGAATAAGCAGTCATATTGCCAACAATGCAATCATTAGTATTCAACCTGCTACTCCCCCTAAACCAGTGCTCTTCATTAACTTGTGTAACCTGAACACCTTCATCAGCATGTCATCAGCAACAACCTCTGTATGATTTATCCTTATCTCTGAATTATAAGACTTTCATCTCAACAACGAATTCTCTTCATCATAAAGCAACCAGGCTTCATCCATAATCTTCAACACAAGAACCCATGTATCATTTCATTATCATGAGTATAACCAGAATAATGCTAATAGTGCAATCATCAGCAGTCAGACTGATGCTCCCCCTGGACCTCTGCTCCAGATCTTCAGCTATCAGATAAATTCTCTTATCATCAATGCATACGCGGCTATGTCAGCTGGAACTTGCGTATATACGCGACTTTGTTTCATAGAACCCGCATATGGAAAGTGAAATATAGAAAATTTCACACCTTCATCTCCTCCTGCAAATTTACCTTCTGTTCTTGTCTTTTCTTCACACCAGATGCATTGTTAGAAATACATATAACCATAATAATCAAATCAACCATGAGAGACATCATACATTGCTCCCCCTGTGACGATACATTACTAAATCTGATAATGTATCCCACATTATTCCTGCAGTCAATAGGAGAAGTAATCTTCAGAAGCGGATGACTGCAGTAGGGTCAGAATTCCCTACGTTTCTGATCGGTCCTCCATCTTTTTCCAGATTTGTTTGAACTTTCTATTTGTGTGCTGGAAGTTATCCAATTTCTCATATCTGTTCAACCTGCATTGTTTTT
>CM076581.1:534177083-534377082 GCA_034641835.2 Pinus albicaulis | reverse complement strand
GTACACCCCTTGCACTGATCTGACTGCGCAAGGGTGCCCTTAGGAAGCCCAGTAGAAATCTGCTTCAGGATATTCAAAGCTCCATGGTGAAGGTGGCCCAATCTCCTGTGCCACAGTTCGCCCTCATGATCCCAGCTAACCACTTCTCCCGCTTTGCATGCCATTGCTGCGCAGCCATCTACTTGCAACTGATAAAGGTTCTTGACTCGAACCCCTATCTTCCGGGTCTCTCCAGTAGTCTTACTGCGCAGGAAGGCTTTTCCTTCGCTGAAGACCACATCATACCCCTTATCTTCCAACATCGCTACAGAGATCAAGTTCTTCATCAATCCTAGAACATGCAAAACTTCCTTCAATATGAAAGGCTTACCAGACTCCCTCTCAAAGGAAATGGTACCGATACCAATCGCACTGTATCTACCATCATCACCCATCTCGATGTGCACTCCAAGATCTTTTTCCTCTAGATCTGAAAACAGATCTCGATCTCCCGTCATGTGGAATGATGCACCACTGTCCAAGAACCACACTGATCCCGCCACACTTGAAACCAAGCATGCGATCAGTGAAAATTCAAGCTTGAACTGCGAGGCCAAAGCCTCTCCATCTGCAGATCTTCCTTCTTGCTTGTTTTTCTTCTTCTGCGGACAATTTGTGGCATAATGTCCGTGCTGGTGACAGTGAAAACACTTCACCTTAGACATGTCTTGTTTCTTGCCCTTTGCACCGGAATGAGAAGTTTTCTTGCTCTTCCCATTCTTTGCTTTGGCAGCCAAAGCGCAATTTTCTTCATCAGGTACCTTTGATGAAGATCCATCTTTGGTAGTCCTCCTTATCTCCTCCTGCATGAGATCCGCCCAAAGGCGCTCCCATCCCGGCAACTTCTCCCGACCATTGACACTATCTTGATATGAATGCCAAGCCTTCGAAAGACCAAGGAGAGCCAAGTCTACCATGTCCTCTTCTTCGACAGTCACCCCCACACTTCCCAGCTCATCTCTGCATTGAGTGAACTTCGTGAGGTATTTGGTGATACTGTTGCCTTTCTCCATGTTGATGTTTCTGAGCTTATCCTTGAGCGCCAGCTTCCTTTGGTCGCTCTTACTCTGGAATAGATCTGTCAACGCTTTCCACATTAGATATGGAGAAGCTTTTCCATGCAAGCTGGATACAATATGATCCTTGACGCCCTCCAACATAATCCTTCGACATTTCGCCATCTTCTTTTGCCAAGCTTCGACTTCAGCAGGATCAGTGGGCTTTTGGACATCCGTATCTACAAAATCCTTCAGTCCATTATCTTCTAATACTGCCTCCATGCGATCCTTCCATGCAACATAATTCGAACTGCCTTCAAGAGCATATTCGAGTCGCAAACCGTTGAAAGACATTTTCAACTCTGGCACCAAGAACACAAACTGCTGCAAAATTCGAATTCCAAACTCAAAGCTCAACCACTCTTGATCTGTGAGAACAAATTATTTCTAGCATAGAGATCGACTGCAGGGGCATTTACTGGATGTATCACCTTTCAAAGGAAAGGATGGATCCAGAGGCTACCTGGCCCGCATGCAGACTCTGTCTACCGAAATAAGTTTGTAATCACTGTGATGATCAATCTCTGCTCCGATAGCTCTGATACCATGTAGAAATTTTCTGAATAATGAAGATTTATCCACCGAGATTATCCTGATCACATATCAATTCGAATTCATATGCAACACATAATCTCTTCTACTCAGATCATCACACATGCGGAAATAAAACAAGCGGTATGCGATCAAAAGATCATCAAAACATCACACACATTACACAGTATGTATGGGGAAAGCTTATAGCTGAAAACCCCCAGCTATTTTGTATATTAATATGGAAGAGAACATGTAACAATCTCAGTACAATACTCCTCACAAGTACTCAGTACTGTCTCATGAAGTTACACACAAACTAGCTTGGTTTTGAACAAGTCACAGGTTCAAAACTCATCCACTAATTGCCTGCCTCTATTGCGCAATCAAGGCTGGTCTAATGAGAGATCCAAGGTTTGAATCTCCTTGGCTTGACAGCGCAATCATCATGGGAAATTTCCTCCAAGTGTGGTGCAAATCTCATGCACAACTAATGTCACAAATGATAGCTATCTCAACCCTTTCATCTACCTCTTTCACTGGTCTCCACTGAACTGTCCATGCACTGTAGTGAACTGATGTGTTCTTGAGTTGAATAATGAGTTAATAATTAGTGAATTAAATAATATTTAATTCACTCCACTCATTACTAGTTGATTAGCTAGTTAAACCAATCTCAACTAGTTCAACTAAGTTAAACCGAACACAACTCCACCAACTGTCTCATCAACTCCACCAAACTTCTGCCACTGAAGTCCTAACTGAAGTCAACCATGCATGAGCTCACCAAACCCCTAGGAATAGCGTAATTCCTCCGTCAGATGCATGAGCCACTTCTGTAGCTCGAACTGAAGTGCTCCAAGAGAGTAAACTGAAGTTTAGAGTCCAAATATTATTAAGGGTAAATAATATTTGACTTCCCTATTTTTAGGATAGGTAGTCTAAAAATAGACTTCGACCTAAATGTATAAAAATAGAGGTCCATCTATTTTTACCAACATGACCAATACTCCAAGAATAACATACTGCAACCCCTGGACCATGCTCCATATGTCTAAAAATAGACATAGTCTAAAAATAGACTTTGCGCCAGAATTTGCCTGCAGGCCCACTTAGTGAAGGCTACTTCATTTCACTAAGCTCCATCATCTTCGTCGCATTTTCATTTTGATGATTTGGATTGAATGAATGGATAGTTTAGACCGGTGAAAATCTGAAGAGGGCAATAGGCTTTCAAGAATCCTCTTCAAACAGATGAAAACATGGAAAATTAAACAAAACTCAAGGCAGAGCAAAGCAATCTAATGAATTCCACCTTTATCACTCATTTGTTTAATTTAAGAAGAAAATAGGAAGGGAAATGGTATACATCAAACATCAGTAAACTTAAAATCACTGAGAGAAACACACCATCAAAACATAGAGCCACATGGATCCCAAAGAGTGCTGCAAACCCTGGTCTATTCCTTTGCCAAAATTGCAGAGATGAAATGTACAATGAAGTGCCAAGCAATCCCAAGTGTCCAACCCTGAAAATGACTGAAGAACTACAAGATATAGACCAGCCTAACTCATCCCCATGCCTCTAGGGGTCAAGCTCACCATTCTAGGAGATGTTTCAATAATATATAAACTAATAACTGGAAGATGAAACAACTTGCCTCTATAAGATAGGAAACTGATTCATTCAGTTACATTTCACTTTTTGGTAAATGAATCTACTTGAATGAGTAAAAATGTGCCAAAATTAAATCAAAGTCATGAAATTACATCAAGTTACATCAATACCTGTACATATGTGGATAAAAAAGTCAAACTGGCCAAAACTAGGCGAAAATCTGAACTGCTGAGTGAAAATTAGGCCAAATTTCCCAATGCGCCGCGCTTGAAATCTCTATGCGTAGCGCAAATTTGAGGTTGATTTTGAGGGCCTTCCCAAAGTCAAAATTGAGTGTAGGATAGATTTTTGGAAATTTATACCTGTCTAATTTCCAACCCAAGTGGAATTTCTTAATTTGGTTTCCATTTTCCCCTCCAAAAATCAAATCTCCCAACACTGCTTCTTGTGTGTCCAAAAAGTGGCAGAAAGGTCATTTTTAGGGTGTTTTTGACCCTTTAGGCAACCCAAAACTTCTCAAAATCCTTAGGTAATGGATAGGCATGCATAAATTTTGATGAAAAATCCATAAATGCAAAGTTTTCTTCAAGAGGAGCTGCCAATTATAAGCGCGCGCCAAGTGGCGCTACGCGTCAGGAAGGAAAATCTGTTTTAAGGCCAAAAATTTCAAAATTGACAAAAATTCTCCCAAATTTCTTGAAATTTGGGCTGAATGTCCACCATCAAGTGCTATGCTAGGCTAAAGAAGCTTCAGCCAAAATTTGGAGTCTATCATGCCTTTTGCGACGCTTTAGTGCCTTCTTTAGTCTTGCTTTCATGATCTTGATCCTCACTTTGCAAACATGATTTCGCGCCCAATAATGGTTCTTCATGTGCCTTAGCATGTTATTTTCCTTGTTTACCTTTTCCAACAGCTTCTCAAGATGAATATTGACCCTCTCAAGCCAAGTCTGTCTATCAACTTCAATCTCCCGCTCAATGGATGTCATCTCGGTTTGGCTTCTTTGGGTAGCTTGCCGATTCTCACGGATGTTTTGCAACTCCATGATTGTTTGCTGATCTTCCAACTGTTTGTTTCACTACTCTAGGTATTTTATGATCCATTGGGCTCTCTACAACTTGACGGTCAATGTTTCTATCTCTATGTTCTGCTCCTAAATAGTCTCTCTCAACTTTGAGCTTGGAGAGCTCAAATCCTCATCAATCAGTATGAAACCTGTGTCTTGGCCTCCTGAAGGGCCCTCATCCTGCATAGGCCTCTTACCTCTATCTTATACCTGTACTGTACTGCTATTGACGACAAAAAGACCCCTTCCACCCCAGGTGGAGATAGTACTCGCCGGGCTGCTGCAAATAATCCTCTAGTGCCTCTCTGATAAGTGACATATGTCGGCACACTAGTAGTCTCTGCCTTCTGACCTCCATACTGATGTGAAGGTTCACCTGCATCATGGACAACCTCCGGAGGAACCTGAGGAGCTGTGAAGAAATCATGGGAAATGAAATCCTCCCATGAAATACCCTGCAATCCAAGCTGATGTACAACCACGATCTTGATGAGTGCATAGTGATAAATACTGTTGTACTGCTACTCGGGAGTTTTATTCTACACAAGAGTGGTCATTCTCTCAATATTCTAGCACATGAAATAAGGAATGTTCATCATCCTCACCCTTGTGAAATTCATCAATAACCTGATGTGGTAAGCATAGAGGCATGAAAACCGACCCTCACAACTGAAATATTTGATAATGAGTTTCATCAGAGGCACATAGGATTCCTTTAGGAACCGGAATGGGAACACCCTGCTGAGTTGCCTCAAAAAGCTAGGCCTGATATATGGTTCATAATGCACTCTATCCACCTACTGTCTTTTGTTCCACTGTTCACCCACATTCGGTATTCCGTTTGCTTGAGAAATAGTTTCCGGTGTCAAAGTGAAATTTAACCAGCAAGAGTTACCTGACCATCATGTAAATGCAATAAAAAAAAACGAGCCAACTCCTGATGATGATGGATCCTAGCAATCATTTCACAAAAATGATAGCATGACTGTTGTTGGAAACATGCCATGGCAAGTGGGTAAGCCTGCAATTCAGTTAATGAGGTGGGCTCCTATCTCACATGTCTGCCACCTTTATGAGGCCTTCTAGGTGCATGTAGCTCAGTGGTGGAATCACTATCTCGGTCATATGATGTATCAGTGTCTATCTCCATGGTGTTCAAGGTCTATGCAAGGTGTATGTTGACTTGTATTGAGATGAAAATGAGAATTTGGGTGTTTTTGTTTTAATTGCCAAATGTATGGTAGTATGGGAGGGACTGTGGGGAAATAGGGAGAGTAGGAACAATGAATTTTTTTCAAGTGGAATTTTCCTTTTGAAAACTTGTGATTTGACAAATGTAGAGACAAGGGACAGCCACTTGATTTTTAGGATAAACTTGGGATTTGGGGAAACTTTTACAAATGGGATAGGGACAATGGGAATGAGATGGTATGAGTGGCTTTAGGGATTTAAGGGAGATAGGGGAATGGACTGTAGTGATGAGATTACAGTGAGGGGGAGTAACAACAAGGTGGGGAATGGAGTATTTGGCACCATGATCAATTTTAAAACTTCAGCTTCAAAACCCTAAGGAAGCAATTTTTCAACAAAATGATAGGGTTTGACCTTTTCGTATTAAATTCTCATAATCCATCTTCAAACATTTTTAAATGGCAACTAGAGGGTCACATGAACTTACTTGAGCAGAAAAAACCGAGTCAATTTGAGTTTTAGGAAGCAATGGCCAAAAATTTGTGTTTTCTGCCCTGTGCGCCGCGACCACTGCCCAGTGCGTCGCGCCCTTTCTATGTGCCACGACAGTTCAAATTTGCACAGTGAAGAGCGGCCCTATGCGCCGCGACAGTTGCCCAGTGCGCCGCACCAGCTAATTTCACCACAGTTCGGCCTCCAAACCTATTTCTTCACTCCTCCACGATTTTCTTTGGCTCATTGATGTCTTGGCTTGCAAATGAATTGTTGAAACACAAAAATATATTTATGCCAAATGTTTTAATTTTTCATTTGAAAAAACCCACTTTACAATGTTTGAAAACTTTGGCACTTTTCAAATGAACTTTGTTTTGCTTGCTTTTTTATTTTTGTACTAAATGATGAATTTCTTGTTTGTTCTGCAGGGATGGATGGCATGGAACTTTGGCAAAGGCGACCAGGGCTAAGAATGAAGCATTATTACAATTGAAGAACTTAAAAATTACATTTCCTTTGTTACAAAAGGATAAAATAGACAATTTTTCTCCAAAATAGAGTTTTGAAGAAAAATCATTATCAAGCATTATGATGATGAAATTTTTTGCAGTAAAACATTATTTGAAGCTTCCTCATATGCCTACTGGCCATTATTATGCATCTTGAGACCTGATTGATAAAACCCTAGACCTAATGAACCTAAAAAACCCTAAAATGACTCTTTGCTAACCAGGAGACCAAAAACGACTGTAAATGATTTTGATGAATATACACAGACCAACAGGTACAAGACATGAGAGACATGAGTGAGAAGACCCTACCGTTAGATGATCCATGCTCGTAATGGAATGCAGCTGACTGAACTGAGTGAGACACCTAAAATGAAATGCAACAAGAGAAATTTGATCTCTGATGGAGGGATGAAGATACTGACTCTAACCTTCCTACAACTCGCAGTTATCAAAATAGGTCTTTAGTCACCCACCGTTCATAAAAACCCTTACAACCTTCCCCGTATCTACTCACACACATAGCCAACAAAATGGTCCACACGCAGTCGACCATAGACACATACGCTTACACAGATTTTCTTTAGAGTTAAATCATTCATCAAAACTTACATAACTACTTCATACGACTCGATCTATAACTCTACTTATACCTTAGGCTACACCCATACTAAGGTCCTCAAACTGTGGTTTGAGACTCCTAGATTTACCTTTTAGCCTATTACAACTCATGAAGGGAATTTGACCCACCCAAAAGCCCCTTGACTGTGCATTTCTTAGTGCGCATGACTCAAAACTACAAAAAATACTACTATTTACTCCCAAAGATACGGTCCTAAGGGACCCTGCTCCAACAGTCCCCCAACACAATATTTTGATTTGTCCCAAGTCACAGAAGCACTGGGGTCTTCATCTTTGTATTCAACTCCTCGATGTCAGCGGTGAAGGGTGCAAGGATACCCACGCTCTAATTAGCAACGCCTTGAGTCATGTATACCAACTTTTGAGAGGTAAGCCCCTTTGCTGCAAGACTAATCCTCTGGTATGTTTGGCTCAGTTTCTTGACAAAAACATCTAGGTCCTATGATATATTCATTTCTTCATCTACCCACGGCTTCATGTTGGTGGTCAATATGTGCTTCTTTCGCTGAAGGTATTCAACCTCGTCGCGGAGCACCTAGATCGTTTGCAATCATGCCATTCTCTAAACAGACACAAGTGTAGGCAGCGCCTCCTAAAGCTCATCAAATGTCTACTCTTTGGCATGTAGTTCCTGCGAGAGTTTCTTGACAAGTGGATCGGTGTGTACCGAATTCCACAAGCCCATCGCTGTGTCTAGGAGTTCAGTTCCCTTGGTGAATTTTGCTGCAATTCTTGTTGAAGCCTCCTTGAATAAGGCAGTGTGCTTCGCTTGCACTTCCAACAGAGTTTGTGGTTGGAGCTTTCTTGTAACTCTGCGATCTATTGCTCAAATTTTTCCTTAACCGCTTGCAATTTTGAGCAAGAGGCCTTCAAGTCTATGAATAGACCACCGATCTTGGCTTGAGACGCAGCAGAAGCAGTGATGTAAACCTTAGTAAGGTCACCAAAAAGTTGTTCAATCAAATTCTCTAATTTGGCATGTTGGGCTACCACTGCTTGTTGAGATGTATTTGCCTGCAGAGACTCTTCTATGTGTGCTGCAATATTTTTCTCGACCTTTGTGAGTTCTTGGTGCATGCTCGCCTCGCGACACTGTAGCTCATTTGTGATGATCTTCTATATAGGTTGCATCTTCCCTCTAGGAAGCATAGACAGGTCTATTCCAACTTCTAAACATGTTTGGACTTGTGTGCACATGGCAGGTTGTTCCATCATACCCGCAACTCCAAGGAATGGGAATATTCAGTTATATGTTGTGCTGATAATCATGCTAATGCTTTCACTCGCTTGATCTGTCCTCGCCTGAGTCATGCTTGCTTGAATTATATCGATCTTTAATGGAGGGACCTGTAACCCAGTTTATAGTGCCTCTACTACAACTCTATATTTCTCCTCGAGGGTAGTCCAATGATCCTCGGAGGTAGATGAAACCACATCTGTTATTTTTTCCAAGTCATCCTCCGTGAGGGTGACCTCCTCCGTGCCTCCTGTCTTGGATACCTTTTTATTCTTGTCTACACCCTTGGGGGTTTCACGGTCATGCTTGGTATCTCTGGGGGACTTGGCTCTGGTACCATCATGGCCATCTATGCCACCAAGATCAATGTCCAGCTCCAGCTCAACTTCCCACTCCATTTTTTTCTTGGCCTATTTCTCTTTTTATTTCTCAGCGTCCTTCTCAACTTATGTTTCCTGGGCGACATCTACTGTCTCTTTTCCAGACATTGAGGTTATGACAGGCTAGGTGGAGCCTAGCCTAATCTTCCATGCATCGGGCCAAGTCGCAATGAGCTGGTCGATTTTAACCTATATCACCATGTAAGGAAAGTTGTACCATACCTGATCTTTGCATGCCAATATCTGCACATTGTGCATCAACACCCTGAAGTCCGCAATGGCCTTATACTTGTTGTGCATACCAGGGGACAATCGAGGTTGTGAGTAGATACTTGTGATTAATTCTCATTCTAATAAGATATAAAAGATCTTGTTCTCCATTACGCTCTTTGGGTTTGTTGAGTCCCAAAAGTAAGCGTAGCGCGCTCATTAAAAAACACAAGGTTCTACATCTAAGAGGGCTATGCTCTTCGATGTCTCCCACGCAACCAATTGAATTAACAACAACAACCATGAATATAAAAAAATTTCCTTCTTCATGTGCCTCGCGCACGTTCTCCAAAAACTCACTACAGAGGAATTGTGACCAGTTAAATCTTGTTCCCTTCTCGCACTTCTCGACCAGTACGATGATGTTCGTAGGGACCAAATTAGGCCTGCATTTATACATCATTTTACAACCCAACACTAAGGTTCCAAGGCGCACCAGTAGATCATAAAGTTGATGCACCAGAAAGCCCCTGGTATAATGTCCCACCTTGTAGTCCTTCTTGACCTTCAGAGTTACTTTCAGCTCCTGGCTCTTGCCATAATTATCCATCGGGTTGGGTCCCTTCTTTGGCAGTTCGGTGATTTGGTGGATCAGCGTGGCAACGATTGGAATTATACTCTTGATCCAAAGGTACCCATCGTGCACCAACGCCAGAATATGACGCACACATATATCCGTGATGGGATATTTTCTGAAGTGAGTAATCCACAACATATTTATAATTCCAGCATTAATCAACCTACACGCCCAAGGCATGGGCTCTACTTTCATGAATCCAACATATACAATGTGCTCAAGGTAGAATTATTGTGCCAATTCGGGGAATGTCTTCTCGTTTTCTAGATCATAGTCATTGAACTTGACTACAGGGATCTTACCAAACATATCTCCCTCCAATGTGACCGCCTCTGTGATTAATGGCATTTACAGGTAATCGCGCACCATGTCCAAATCCTTTGGTGCCTTCACAGAGGGTCTGCACGACCTTACATACTTTGGGAGCCATGATATGGGATCGACGAAGAGCACAACCTCCTCAGTCACGCTCATGGGTCTCTTTGTTTGGTCACCTATAGGAGACCTATCCTTTGAAACCTGGTGTGGGGATGTGATCTGTCTAGGTGATGTCCACGATTTTGAGGATGATCTATAGCTCATATTTCACTTTACTTTGGTTGGTGTGGAAACGAGTTCATGCACTTTAGGAAAAAATTCATGTACATCATCATAGTCTGGTTCAGTAGATGCCGTAAGTGGCACAGAGTGCTCCTCAGATTGGGCACTCTCAGCAGCGGTGTTAGTGGCCATAATTTTGGGCTTGAAGATAAACTCAGGGTTGCTCACATTGGACGTGGGGGTCTCATGGCCAGACATACAATTCAAAGAGATAATTATAGTGCACAATTCACTCAAACAACAAAGGAACAAAATGCGACTCGCTTACTTACTTTTATAGAAGATCCATGGTAAAAATGGTCAGAAGTTCATTAATGGCACCTCATCCCCATAAAAAGGGTCAAAATTCCTGTAATATATCCTCATTAATTGCATAAAACCCGCTCCATCCAACGGTAAAATCAAATTTTCACCTAAAGTTACTATTCCAACGACTATTTTTTCCCACTACGCACAACCTCTATGCTCATGTTGCACCTGCCTACATATGTCCTCTGTACAACGTGAAAACAAGTGGATTTCGCTTCTCTGGCCACAGAGTCATTTGGTAGGCACAGGTTTATCCCTATATGGCTTCATTCAACTTCCGTTGATGTACCTAGGAAGACTCTCGCCGCGCAACGTGGCCAAGCGCACCACACCTCCATTAATGATATATTTCACAATATATAGCCCCAACCAATTCTTTCTAAACTTACCTTGGTGACATTTAAAATGAATTTCCTACAACAAAACCAGATCTTCTTCCTTGAATTCCTTATGTTGAATGTGTCGATCATGCCAGGCCTTTTCACGCGGCTTTTGCACTTGCAGCTGAAAGTTATCAATAAACAAATCTTCCTTTAATGCAAGCAATTGTGATAGACATTCCTCCATGATTTTTGGTTCATCCATATTAGTGAATGTTGCAATGCGCAAGCTTGTGATGATGTATTCCATCATCATGATTTCTTCTCGTCCATAAACCATATTGAATGGTGTTTTACTAGTCAAATTCTTGCATATAGTCCTATAAGCCCATAAAATAGAAGGGATGTGCACATCCCAATCATTCTATTTTTCATTATATATCTTTGTGAGCACATTCTCCAAGATTTTTTTAAAGGCTTCCACCACACCATTTGCTTGAGGGTGATAGGGAGTACTCTTCTGGTGATGTATTTGAAATTCCTCTGTCAGAGCTTAAATGGTCTCATTGACAAAGTGCATACCCTGATCACTCATCAATATCTTTGGGCACCCAAATCTAGTCAAGATATTTTCAAAAATAAAATGTGCATAAGTGTCTAGGGTACAATATTTTACTGGCTTAGCTTCTTCCCATCTAGTTACATAATCTATTGCAGTGATGATATGGCACGTGTCAATCCTTTTCCCATGAGGATTAATAGGTCCAACAAATTCTATGGCCCATTTATCAAAACAGGGCCATCTGCAACTGTAATGGAATCTCATCTCTGTGCGACGACTTCCATGTTCTTTGGCATGCATCACAAGCTTGACAATATTCATGTGCATCACTGTGTAGTGTGGGCCACCATAACCCAGCATGCAGCACCTTCTGCGCAGTAGTGTGGCCTCCTACCACCCCCCCATGAGCTTCAGCCAAGATGTATTGTATTTCATGTTCGAAGACATACCTTCTTAATATTTCTTCTGCTCCCAACTTATACAATTGACTATAAATCAATGTAAATTCAGCTGCACACGAAACTAACTCCTCCTTTTGTTGCACCGATTATTCAGCAGGTGCACTACCAGTAGTCAGAAAGTGAATGGTATATGCAAAGTTTTCATAAACCACTTTAATAGAAAAGGGCTCAGCATCAGGTAGTCCCTCCTCTAGACTGGTCGGTTCCTCCCCATTCTCAATGTGTGACAAGTTATTAGGTCCAGCATTCAATTTACCAGGCTTAAAAATGATTTCAAAATCATATTCTTGAAATAGAAACAACCATCTACAAATACTCCCCCCCAACACAGGCTTGTTGACCAGGTACTTAAAAGTACAGTGGTCAATGAACATCTTGAAGTGCCCTCCTAGTAGATAGTGCCTATATTTATGCAGAGCATAGAACATAGCCAAACCCTCCCTCTCTGTTGTTGAATAGTTGCGCTCTGCACTGGAGAGCTTCCTACCTGCAAAGGAAACGTGGTAATAAATATCTCCTTCTCCTGGTTGCACTAAGATAGCTCCAAGTAAAATTTTGGATGCATCAACATGCACATGGAAGACCTTGGGCCAGTCAGGGAATATTATAATAGGTGCAGTAACCATATTTTCCTTTAGAATCTCAAAGCTCTTTTGGGATTCTTCATCCCAGAAAAAGGACACATATTTCTTCAGCAATTTCTCCATTGGTATAGTGATCAGAGCTTAGCCTTGAATGAAATTTATATAATATCATGTGTTTCCCACAATAGAGCACAATTGTTTCTTATTGGTAGGAACTTCCAAGTTGATAATAACTGCAATCTTGGTTGGAAATACCATCAACCCATGCTGACAAACAATATGCCCCAACGAGATTCCAAAAGGAACACAAAAGATACACTTCTTCAAGTTAAGAGAGATCTTATGCTTCCTTCAAGTGTCGAGCATCATGCATAGGTTGGAAACATTCTTCTTTACTAGTCCAAACACAGTCCAATCATCAAAGTACACTTTCAGAATATTTTCATGAACTCCTTGAATACAGCTACTACTACGCGCGAGAATATGATAGTTGCATTCTTCAATCCAAAACGCATGACTGTGTATTGGAAGGATCCCCATTCTGTTGTAAAAGTGGTCTTACTTCGGTCTTTTGGCACAATCCTAATCTGATGATACCCTGAAAATCCATTAGTGAAAGAGTAGGCCACTTGGCCTCCCACATTGTCCAATATCTCATTTGAAAATGGAGTAGGTAAGGGTTCATGTACAGATGCATCATTCAGTTTGCACAGGTCCACACAAATACTTATTTATCCCTTAGTCTTCTTTTCCTAAATGACCATTGCGCTCACCCAATCAAACTGCTCCACCGGCTCAATGATTCATGCAGTTGGCAATATCCCATTCGATATGGTCGTTGCTTGATGGGGTGTGCATCTGGTTTCAGAGTGATTTTCGTAACTCCCAGATCTCCAACAATTCCTTTGAGCTCAGAAAACTTCGTGGGAAACATGTCCTGATATTATATCAATAGCTCCGCAACCTTTCCCACTGTTTCATCATCCCAATAATCTCCTATTTTGGCCAACTTGGGTTGTTCCTCCATCCCAATGTTGACTTCCTTTACTTTTAGAGTCTTAGTCACATCCATCATTCCTAACAAGGGACCTGCAACTACGCATTCCCCCTCAGATTATGGGATATTGATATTTCTTGGATCTTCATCGTTATCATCCACTGATATATTTCTACAGTTGGAAATATCCTGCATCTGTGCTTCCCATGGTGGTGCAACACATTCTATCTGAGGTAGTGAATCATCAAAGACAATTTCTTCTATATCCTGCAGGGCTTCATCCATTCCTTTTGATCCACCAACCATGTCAAAGGTTAACATAAAGCTTTCACTCATGGTAACCCAATTAAGGGTCCCCCGACATAGCTCCGTCTCTAAATAACATGCATTATGGATTGGTCCCAACTTATGGAAAAACATCTGAACTCATTTGGCCTTCAGCTTCTTAGCCCAAACCTTCATCCACGTAGCTAGGTGTTTGCGCAGATCACCTTGGCCAGTAAAAATCTCAGTTAGTGGGGTAGTGGGTTGCTTAAAGTGCAACTGCTTCATTCTACTGCATTCTTCCCAATCCTCAAAGTTCCCTTTGTGCATATCCCACCAACGTGTTGGATTTGCGTGCATAGCAAGATCGAGTGCCCAGAAACATCCTCTTTCGAGACAACCTTTTATAGTTTTTCCAAAAATAAAACAACACTTTATAACCATGAAAATAAGGTAATCACCATACCTCTCAAAATATCATGCATGCGCAAAAACATCATGTAGACAATTCTGCCAGTTCTCCATTTCTCCATCCGAGTCAGAGAAACATGAGTTTCATTTTCCCAATTCAACATCCCATAAACAGTGGGGTTGATCCAATCCTCATCTCGTTTATTCAACTTGTAGATATGGTTGACATCGTATCCTTCACACACTAGTTATGTATATCTCTCACCTTCTGCAAGATCCAAAAATACTATAACCCGAGTACCATTGTTTTTGAAGGTCATACTCCTACAATTCAAGTTGATGATGCCCCCCATGTCGATGGCCAAATCTAGACCTAGCAGCAGAGGGTAGGGGTTTGCATCATCCATAATTTGTATTACTTCAAAGTCTGCGCGTACCTTTACTCCAACAATATCTACCAAAACCTATGGGATTCTTCCCAATGGGATAATATTATGTCGATTGGCCATGCGCACCTAAATAGTGGACCAATCCAGCTTTGGTTTTCCATCTTGTTCCAATTCTGCTTAGGTAGGACATTCGCATCATATTCGATCGATCTCATATTCCCTAATTTGCATGATCATGCACATCTCCTGACCAGTTCTCTTCTTATTCTTGTAGATGTTTTTTACAACCTTTCTCTCGGTCCAAGGTAACTCCTTGTCTGCACAACTATCTATGAGAGCCTGAAGGTTGTCTACTACTTTCTAGTTACAAAATATCTTGATCCATGTTTGTAGGAAAGGTTTGAATTCATCATCAATCTTTGCTTCTATGATTGACTTTGAATCTTCTGTAGGTTGATTCCTTCCTTATTTTCAGAAGTCTTCCTAATTCAGGGTTCTACATCAACCTTCTTTCCTTTGTCTTCTCTAGTGGCAACAACACAGTGTGTAATTGTGTTTACACTTGAATCATCATCCCGCGGCTCAACTCTAACCATTTTTTATATTTTGTGTCGGTTTTTGTTAATGCTTTTCCTGCATTCTAGCAATCAAAACATGACAATCTTCAATAAAATGATCAAACTATCTACAATACCTACAATACTGTCGCACAAGATTCAGAAAATCGCGCGCAAAGTGCACAACATCTCCATAGTTGTAGAAGATCAGTTTTCCTCTTCCACGACCTGCACCTCCACCTCTCCCTCCTCCCCTTCCTCTGGATGGAGATCCACCATGCCTAGAGGGGGATGCTAGTGAAGATGGGTCAACCAGTAATCTATAGAGGTTGGCATTGTCTATCATCAGATCAAATGTGTGGCAGTGATTCTCATCATGGCCAACTGAAGAGAAAAAAATACACCATTGTTGCTTCAGTCATGGCACATAACTTCCTAATCGAGGGCAATGTTTTGTGTCATGTCGTCCAACCACTTGACAGTAAGCACACAATAGTGTGGGAGTACCACTTAGTCCTGCAACATCCATGGGTCGCAATGGATTTGGTCCTCCTACTTGCATGTAAACTTGAAGCAAGGTACACTAATATTTTGTGTGACCATAACCCTTACATCGTATACACCATACATCTGCACTGACTTCTTTCCCTCTGTATTTTTGCAGGTTCTGAATTTCCAAATGCATTTCTTCTAACTGATTTTGGATTTGTAGAGTTCCAAATTGGTCATTAGTTCTAGGCGCGGCTTCCAACTTCATGGAAACTTCAAGAGTCTCAGTTTGAGAATCAATTTTATGTTGATTCAGACGGCCACACAGGTGTGGCAAGAGCATGGAAATGAACCATTATTTATGTTACTTATCATCATAGATAAATCCTCCATCGATGATAGTGCACTTCAATCAGTGATCTGCCTCCGAGATAGATTTTTTTGGATCTTGTCAAATTTATTTTGTACAAAAACATGACACACGAGTTGTCGAAATTTGCTTAACTCGTTTCTTTAAAGCTTTGCTGATCTCATCGACAAGGATTCAATGTTCGCAGCTAGACATCCTGTTAAAACCGCCTAGTGCACGACCCCTCAAATTCCATAGTTAGTTGCACCCTCTTGACAAATCATCAAGCTGAAATTTGTGTAGTCCATATTTCATCCGGGTAAAAAACTAGAATCTTCTCCATGTCTTCATATCCCACACCCTTGAAGGTGGGTAGCCTACATGTGCAGCCATACTCAGGAGGTGGTGGTGGAGTAGAAGATGACTTACCTCCTTTCTGCTTCAGAATATGACACAAACTGATCTACTGCAAACTCTATCACAAATCGACCTAGAATGTTGTCCACCTAATGGCCTATAGTGCAGGTGATGGAGTTATCAGCCTTTTCTAACTATTGGATCAACTCACGCGTCCACTGAGTGATCTTATCTTCCTTCCAATAGGTATAAAACTCAACTAACCTTAATAACCACTCCTTTAATTCATGTGCAAAGGTCACAAAGAAAATTTCTTGAACCTCTATGAAAATATACTCATGTCATGTAGGAGAATCTTGCCTAATTTTCATTATTTATTTGTGAGATTTAGGGGGTGACGTTTTTTTAATTATTTTATAAATTATGTATATTTTAAAAATAAATTAAGAGGAAAATATGTGTGAGGTTTATTGTAAATATTCTCTTAATAAATTTAGGATATGAGTGGAGTTGGGTTGGATAGATATTTTATGGGTTATGTATTCCTTAAATGGAACTTAATTGAGTCAAAAAAGGGATAAAGATATTTTAGGATTTGGTTGAGATATTTGTGGAGGAAATCATGGATTCAAATTAATCCATATTTATGTATAAATGTGAAGCTTTGTGTGAGGATGTAAAGAGACACAGAGAATGGAATAGGATAGAGAGGAAAATGTAGAGAGGGATAGTGTGACGATTTGTCAAGGCGAGAGCAAGAGGCCACCAGTGTAATATTCGGCCAAAAGGGTTTGAAGCTATAATTTTCTTGTTATTATTATAAGCAAGTATTGTTTGCATTTGAATCTCCCTTCATATATAATTTGAGTTGAATCTAAGTATTATTTATAATATTTTTATGAGGATTCCATGTTAAAGGAAACACATACTCTAGTGTGCACAAGTTTATGATTTATGCAGAAATTATGCGTCATTTGGTATCAGAGCCAAAGATCTAATCAGTACCCACGAATGGAAGTTGCTTCAATCCTGTATTGTCATGATAAATGACAAGCAGATTGTCTGATTTGGACGTAAGGCAAGTGTGGAGATCGTGAAATGGAAAGTGGACTGTTTTGTAAGCGGACTGCTGGGATTGGAGACAGCGTAGGCAAGCTTATGAAGCAACGAGTCAGGAACCTAAGTTATGTTGAATATGGTGTTGAATATGATATTGAAGTTGTCACTCAAGTTATTTTTTTGTGAGTGCGGTTAGTTGGAAGATCATGTGAACTAATGTGGGTTTTTGAGCCACAATGTTATTTTGGAGGCAGTGTTAACGTTTATCTTTGTGCACCAACAATGAAGCTGTCATTGGAGGTAGATTTTTGGTGAACATTATGAATTCCTGCGTGAAATTCTGAGTGGCACAATAGTTATGTTGAATCGGCCTCACTATTATGTAGGATACTGGGTATTTTTACGGCTACAACCATACAAACAAATGTCCCTCAAGCAAGATAAGAAGGATAATAAATTATCGCCAAAGTACTATGGTCCTTACAAGGTTTTGCAAAATATTGTTACTATGGCATACAAATTGGAGCTTCCTACTTCTTTACGAGTGCATCCAGTTTTCCATGTTTCATGCTTTAAAAACGTTATAGGGGACAAACTTCCAGCTCAAAAAATATTGCCAGAACTTGATGAGGAAGGTAAAACCATATTCGAACCTGAAGCAGTCATGGAAACAACAACTCGACAACTACGAAATCGATCAATTTAAGAGTATCTCATCAAATTGAAGAACCTACCCACTGAAGATTCTACATGGGAGGATGAGAATTTTATACAAAAGCACCTGGAGCTACTGAAGCGTTGAGGACAACACTTGTTTGAAGGAGAGGGGCATGTTAGGTCCCCATATTAATAGTGTATCTCCTTGTTATGTTAGTGTAGCCCTCCTTTATTGTTATTTTACCCCCGTAACTCTCGTATTATTATTTATTGTGCCCTTAAATTATTATTGCTAGGGTCGACTAGGATTACATTGTAGCCCCATGAACTCCTATATATAGAAGGAGGTTTTGGTCATTTGTATCATCCAAGAATTTTTCATTTATGTAATGTATTGGAGGTTTCCCCCTCGAAGTGGCTTATTTATAAGGCGTTGATATCTCTTTTCTTCTATTTTTGGAGCTGGTTTCACAACATTTGGTATCAGAGCTTTGGATTCTAGGGTTTCGCTGCTTTGAACAGGTCATCGTGGAATTTGCGCTATAAATTTTTGTCTACGAAGGTTCAAAATCCGAAATTTTTAGGGCGCGAAGCCAAAATCTGGAGGAAAAATTTTGTAAAATTTCAGAGCTTGGTTCGCAATATTTTCGGAGATATGATCTGTGGAAGGTAGTGCTTTTTCAGGCTTTCGAATTTCATCTCAAAGAGGTGATCGTGGGAAACGATTCATAACTCTCTCTCTCTGAGCATTGGATTGGAGTGCCGTAAAAATTGGTAGCAATCACACGAAATTTAATTTCTTTACTATCAATTTCATAGCCAAAGGAGGAAACAGTGACACGTGGCAAGTTGTAAAATTTCACTCTACCGAACCAGTCCATAATTAGGTCATTGTGGGAGATTGGACATGACATTGCCTTGGAGAATCCAAATCATGTCAGACCTATGGCATTCGAAATATAATTCAAAGGGCTACCTTAGTGAAAAATTTCAGATATTGAAGAACCGCAATCATAGAGATAATCCAATTTCAATATCGAGCTCCTCAAAAGCAAGAAAAAGGTGTGTATTTTTTTTCCGAATTGCATAAGTCTTGTTTGAAGAATGACTTTGAATTGATTACAAGGGCATATTGTAGAATAGATATCAGTATTGGGTTCTAAAATATGCCCTATAAAAATAATTCAACACCCATTAAGCCTTTAGAAGGCTCTACTATGACTCATGAAGATGAATAATTGCAACATGATGTTTCAAAATTACAAGAGCAAGTGCAGAAAATTTCGCTATCACAAAGAGTAGCAAAAAATGAAATGGAAGTTTTGAAGAAAGGCATGGAAGCGAAGATGGATGGTTTGAAGAATAATATGGATGATTTGAATAAAGGCGTGGAATCTAAGATATATGGCATGGAAGTTGGCAAGGAATCTAAGATGGATGACATAGAAGCTAAGATCGATGAAAAAATGGAAAACATGAAGAATGATCTAAAAGAAGACATGGAAGGTTTGACAAAGTTGATACAAGAAATGTTTCCTAATGGTGAAAAGATAGTAGAGGAAACTCATGATGAGAACAAAATAAATGTTAATCATGATTTCATAAACTCTAATGTTGGAAGGAAGAACCACCATATTCCAAAAAAGGATATGAGGAAATTTGATGGAAAGGATCCTGTAACATGGATACTACAGATGGAGCAATATTTTGATCTCAATAATGTGCAAAACACACAAAAGGTACACATAACAACTTTACATTTAGAACAAAATACATTTGTATGGTATCGATGGCTTTGCTCCCGTAAAAAAATTGTCACTTGGTCAATTTTTACGGAGGAAATGATAGCACATTATGAGGATACAAAGAGCAACACCTTCTTTAGCCAATTGATAAATGTCAAACAAAAGGGTTTAGTGGGGCAGCACATTGAGGACTTCCAAAAATTGAATATAAGGGTAACTGATATTCCAGAGGAACACAGGATTGATCTCTTCATAGGTACTCTAAAGGATAACATCCAACATGAAGTTCATGTTTTGGAACCCGATTCATTGGAGAAGGCATTCAGGTTGGCAAGAAAAGTTGAATGTAAAATTATGGCGACAAGGAAGCCTACCACTCAATTCTATAAAGAAGGAAGTGTTGCTACGCCTAGATTTCCACAACCTACAAGGTTGACACCACAACAATTGGAAGAAAAAAGATCAAAAGGGCTTTGCTACAGTTGTGATAGCAAATACACTAAAGGTCATAAGTGTGCTGAGAAGAAATTATTTTACATAGATTGTGAAGATGAAGAAGAAAATGAACAAGAAGAGGATATACACCAGGAACCAGCCCTAGAAGAGGAAGAAATGAATCCGACCATATAGTGTAATGCACTGGCAGGAATTACCACTCCTCAAACTCTCAAGATAGAAGGACATATCAAGAAGAAAAAGGTAATAGTGTCGATTGATTCAGGTAGCACCCATAATTTTATTCATTGTAAGGTAGCCAAGGAATTAAATTGTTTCCTATACCCAGCACCAGAATGTCAAGTGATGGATGCAAATGGAGGAACTATAAATTTCTCTGGAAAATGCCATAATATCAAGCTAACCATGGGGGAATATGTATTGAATAGTCCAATGCTTTCCATTCCTATGGGAGGTGCTGATGTTGTACTAGGAGTACAATGGTTACAATCTTTAGGGACGATAGCTTTTAATTTTCAAGAACTTTTCTTGAAATTTTTTTCAGAAGGAAAGGAAGTCGAATTACGGGGTATTGCAGGGAAGCCAGGAAAGATAATAAGCTTTAATGTCATGACAAAGCTTCTAAAGAAAGAACAACGAGGTGTAATTGCACAATTATGCTCACTAGAAGTTCCAACATCAAAATCATCTATTTCTGCAGATCTCCAACAAGTCTTGGACAATCATTCCAAGGTGTTTGAAACTCCCAAAGGACTCCCACCTATTTTTGATCATGATCATGCTATTCATTTGATTCCAGGAAGTGTTCCTCCAAACATCAGGCCTTATAGATATCCTTACGTCCAAAAGAGCGAAATTGAATGTATGATTGCAAAAATGTTAGAGGCGGGTATAATTCAACCTAGTCAAAGTTCTTTCTCTGCTCCTGTAGTATTGGTACACAAGAAGGATGGATCATGGTGCATGTGTCCGAATTATAGGGAGCTCAATAAGCTCACCATTAAAGATAAATTTCCCATTCCTATGATTGACGAATTATTGGATGAATTACATGGAGCAATTTATTTTACCAAGTTGGATCTTCGTTCAGGATATCATCAAATTAGAATGAAGACCGAAGATATTCCAAAAACAGCATTTCAAACTCATGAAGGTCATTATGAATTTTTGGTCATGCCTTTGGCCTTACCAATGCACCTTCTACATTTCAAGGGTTGATGAATTCCATTTTCAAACCCTTCCTTAGAAAATTTGTGCTAGTATTTTTTGATGATATACTAATCTACAACAGTTCTTGGAAGGATCATGTTGAACATGTTGACAGGGTGCTCAAACTATTGCAAGAGAAACAATTATATGAAAAAACATCCAAATGTTTCTTTGGAGTACAAGAGGTGGAATATCCGGGTCATATTGTATCTCACGAGGGTGTTAAAGTAGACCCTAACAAAATTAAAGCCATTAAGGAATGGAAAGTCCCCACAACCATAAAGCAGTTGCGAGGATTTCTCGGGTTAACAGGGTATTATCGCAAGTTTGTTAAGAATTATGGGAGAATAGCAGCACCTCTAACAACACTATTGAAGAAAGATACATTTTCATGGACTCCTGAAGCAACTAAGGCCTTTGAACATCTTAAAGAGGCAATGTGCCTAGCACCGGTCTTAGCTACGCCAGACTTCACAAAAACCTTTATTGTGGAATGTGATGCCCCAGGAAATGGAATTGGTGCAGTTTTAATGCAGGAAGGAAGACCAATTGCTTTTTAAAGTCGTCCAATCAAAGGAAAGTATTTACAAAAACCTATTTATGAGAAGGAAATGTTAGCAATACTGCATGCACTAAAGAAATGGCGAACTTACCTAATGGGAAGACACTTCAAGGTAAAAAATGATCATGATAGTCTTAAACACTTTTTGGAACAAAGACTATCTTCATAAGAGCAGCAAAAATGGGTCACAAAGATGTTGGGTTATGACTTTGAAATAATCTACAAAAAAGGAAAGCTTAATGTTGTTGCAGATGCACTCTCAAGAAATGATGAAGAGGTGGAAGCATTACTTTGTGCCATTTCTATTATCCAACCAGATTGGATAACTGAAGCAAGAGATAAATGGAAGAAGGACAAAGATGTATGGACACTCATTCAAAAGTTGCAGCAAGATCCTAGTACATCTGATACATTTAGTTGGAAAAATGATTCCTTATGGTACAAATATCGCTTATATCTTTGTAAGAATTCCCAACTAAAACAAAATATTCTTCTGGAATTGCACACTTCTCATTTAGGAGGACACTCAGGATTTTTAAAAACTTACCACAGGGTGAAGAAAGATTTTTTTTGGGATGGCCTTAAATCTGATATTCAAAAGTTTGTGGCGGAATGTTTGGTTTGCCAGCAGAATAAAGTGGAGACAATTAAGACCCTGGGACTTCTAAAACCTTTATCCATTCCAAGTCAACGTTTGGAGGAGATTTCAATGGATTTTATCACAGGTTTACCGGAGTCCGAAGGCAAGAATGTCATCATGGTGGTAGTTGATAGACTTACCAAGTATGCACACTTTTGTGCATTATCTCATCCATTTAAAGCAAGTACAGTTGCTACCACATTTATGGACACAATTCAAAAGCTACATGGAAACCCAAGGGTTATTGTGAGCGACAGAGATCCCATTTTTACTGGAAATTTTTGGACGGAGTTATTTTCTTGTTTGGGTACTCAATTAGCTCGTAGCTCATCTTATCATCCTCAATCTGATGGTCAAACTGAGATAGTAAATAAATGTTTGGAAGGATATCTTCGTTGTTTTGTATCTGATAAACAAACACAATGGGTCAAATGGTTACCTCTCGCTGAATGGTGGTATAACACTTCCTTCCATACTGCAGCAAAAATGACCCCATTTATGGCACTTTATGGATATCATCCACCATCCATCACATCTTATTTAAGGGAAAATTCTAGGGTTCAAGAAGTGGAGGATCACATCGAGCATCAACAAGAAGTTCTCCAACTCTTAAAGGATAACCTAAATTTGGCACAAAACCGAATGAAACAACAGGCAGATCAACATCGCAGTGAGAGAAGTTTTGATGTGGGAGACTGGGTATTTTTACGGCTACAACCATACAAACAAATGTCCCTCAAGCAAGCTAAGAAGGATAATAAATTATCGCCAAAGTACTATGGTCCTTACAAGGTGTTGCAAAAGATTGGTACTATGGCACACAAATTGGAGCTTCCTGCTTCTTCGCGAGTACATCCAGTTTTCCATGTTTCATGCTTAAAGAAGGTTATAGGTGAAAATCTTCCAGTTCAAACAATATTGCCAGAACCTGATGAGGAAGGAAAAATCATATTGGAACCAGAAGCGGTCATGGAAACAAGAACTCGACAACTACGGAATCGATCAATTTCAGAGTATCTCATCAAGTGGAAGAACTTACCCACCGAAGATTCTACATGGGAGGATGAGAATTTTATACAGAAGCACCCAGAGCTACTCAAGCGTTGAGGACAACACTTTTTTGAAGGAGAGGGGCATGTTAGGTCCCTATATTACTAGTATAGTCCCTTATTGTTGTTAGTGTAACCCCCTTATTGCTATTATTGTACCCTTGTAACCCCCATTTTGTTATTATTGTGCCCTTAAATTATTATTGTTAGGTCGGCTAGGATTACATTGTGGCCCACTAGGATTACATTATGGCCCCATGGACTCCTATATATAGAAAGGAGGTTTTGTAAATTGTATCATCGAAGAATTGTTCAATTATGTAATGTATTGGAGGTTGCCCCCTCAAAGTGTCTTATTTCTAAGGCGTTGATATCTCTTTTCTTCTATTTTTGGAGCTGGTTTCACAAAAAATGGCAAGTGGATTGTCTGGTTTGGATGTAAGGAAAGTGTGGAGACCGTGAAATGGAAATTGGATTGTTTTGTAAGTGGATTGCTTGGATTGGAGACAGTGTAGGCAAGCTTATGAAGCAAGGAGTTAGGAGGCTAAGTTATATTGAATATGGTGCTGAATATGATATTGAAGTTGTCACTCAAGTTCTTGTTTTGTGAGTGTAGTTAGTTGGAAGATCATGTGAATTAATGTGGGTTTTTCAGCCACACTGTTATTTTGGAGGCAGTGTTAATGTTTATCTTTGTGCACCAACAATGAAGTTGTCATTGGAGGTAGATTTTCGGCTAATAGTATGAATTCCTGCATGAAATTTTGAGTGGCACAATATTTATGTTGAATCAGCGTCACTATTATGTAAAGTTTTGGAGATACATTGAAACCGATCAACGAGTTGTTCCAATAGTGATGAAAGCACTAACGACCTTGAAGAAGTTGTTCTGAGCAGTGTGTAATCATGCTGGCTTTTGGTGGTAGATGTAGCAAATAACTGTTGCTTCGCAATTTGTCTAAGAAGATGGTTCTCCTTATTGAAATCATTGCAGGAACAAATTTAGAAGAAAATTTTTTCTGAAATCGGACACTGCATTGAATTTAAATCCATGGAATGAATTCATTCATCTGAGGACATGAAATCTGCGGTGGTCGGGTTTTCATTCAAATGGTTTGTGGTATTTAATTAGATTGGAAAATTAAAGTATGATAGTGGATGTGAATGGAGGCTACGAGTTCGAACAACACTGCCCAAGGGTTTGTCGTTGCAGGATTTATCGTGTGATCTTTTGTGTTGAAGGCATTTATACATAGCTTTGGTCATTTGCTTGAAAAATTCGAAAGCAAGAGTTTGAATCGAGTTATAAGTGCTCGAATCTGAGAGTCTAGCATCCGAGGAAGCGGAGTTTGACAGAGGAAGAGTTTGGTTTGATTCGTGAATAAATTTTAAACATCATTTCTATGCGTTGAATGGTCCATCGACTAGTCTGGAGGTGTGTGGCCAAGCCATCAAAGCCTGCGTGAAGCCACCTCAGGTGAAGCCAAATTAGTGGAACGCGTAAATTGTGTGAATGTGTTGTGCATATGGATGGTAGCTGCCAGATGAAACAAGTGCCATGAAGAAAGATACATCGATCACCACTGAAAAACTCAGGAAGGGTAATGCTAAGCCCACGCCTAAACTCCGTGTCGAATTTGGGGATAGCAAGAATCATTTAGTCACACACAAGACTACAGTTTTTCTGGTGAAAGCTGCAGAAACGTGCCCGTACTCCTTCTCAGAGAATCCTGCAAAGGGTGGATTTGGTCGCGGTATAAGATTCTCTCAGACGTGTTGTGCTCATAATACCAGGCTTCGGAATTTTTCGTGGCTGGAGACAATAAGATAATATCTCATTGTCTAACACTAAAACGGATGTGTGGGAAGAGAATAAATATATCGTTTGCATGATTTTTTTGAGAGTTACTGGTATGAGAAATCATATTGGAAATGCGTGAAGATTGGTGGTGATTGCTAAGAGCTGTGTTGGTCATGTGGAGAATGCAAGGAGACTCCATGGTAAGTGCTCATTGAATGAATCAATATTCATTTATTAAAGGTATTTTTTAAAATTTGAAGGATCCAATTCCCTTGCCATACTTTAGAAGTTAATTTTTTTGTAAATGTTATGAAAGAGTGAAATCAATCCAAAGTTTAAGGAATGGAATTGGAATCCATCTCAAAAATTGATGTGAAAATATGGCTCAAGTGTGGGTTGTTTTTGTTGCGGCCAGAGAAATGTGTTGATGCCACCATGTTAATTTTGGAAAATTCCTATGAATGAATTTTTTTGTGCATTGAAGAGAGACGGTGTTGCATAAGAACCGTCACTCCAAAGAAGGAGCTGCATGGAAGTGCAGGAAAATTTTATGTGCTAAAGTGATGAGCGTGTTGAAGAGGTTATGGTATGAAGGGCATGCAAATATTCACAGTGATAAGAACGACACAGAAGAATGAAATCCAGAGAGTTGAAATTGCAAAGAAAAGGTTTATTAAATAACCTTGAAGGGAGCATAAGGTATGATAATTCATTTCAAAGAGGTATTTTAAATGTTGAAAATTAAATGGTTTATTTTTTTTTTCACCATAAAATAAATCTTGGGAAAAATGGATTGCATTTTGATTTAAAGGTTTAAAAGAAAGTGATAATGCAAGATGATATAATTAGTGACTTATGAATCTGATATTATCATAAGAATGGAGTATGAGAAAGAGTGAAGATTTTACATCATGAAAATGTATTAAGGGTAGATGTTCATTGGTATATTGTATAACTTGAATTCGAGTCAAAATATCCACTATTGTAATTATTGGGTCAAGCTTTGAAGTCAAATAAGATGTTAAGGTCAAATGAAGAAATTTGGATAGCTTGAGTCAAGTTAAACCATTGAATTATTGTACAAAAGGGTGCATTTTCATCCAAGATGAAGAGTTGATGTCAAGTCCGGAGTCAAAGAGTCATAAGCCAAGTCAAAGGTTTGAATGTAATTGGGTGCATGTTCGGCGGAGCCCGACACCCAAATATTTTGGTCATTATAACACATGAAATACTGCAGTTGTTGTTTGCAACAAACAGGAGCAAGAAAGTTGTTCATAAATGATTCCAAGACAAAGAAACGTAAGATTTCAAGCGCAGGATGAGAGCTTCCATTGTTGGATGGAAAGTAGGAAGGCTTGCTGAAAAGAGGATTGAATGAAATCCATAAGTGAACAGATGAAGTTCGCAAATGAGGAAAATATGACCGGTAATAGTCATTTCAAAGGTTCTGAGAAAGACCGCAACAGAAGAAATTTGAATTAGGATGCCAAGGAAAGTGGCAGATGGAAGCAGTTGACTGATGAAGAGTATGAGAGGGAGAAAGCTGAGATAATAGTTCATATTGAGTTATTGATGGAATTGTTGCAGAGAAATACGAAAGACCAAAGACATGGTTGGACCATGAGGAAGAAAGTGAAATGCAAGAGACTATAAGAAAAGAGGGATCAATAGGTTAACATACAGTTAACAAAAGAGCTGAGGAAGCTCGAGCAGATGATGACTATACAATTGAGATGTGAAGAACTCAGAGAAGCTAAGTTGAAAATGGAAGTTTCCATTTGTGGCCCAGAACAGGGTGAAATTCTGGGTGAAGAGATTAATGAGAAAGATCTCGTGGACTATTGGAATAGTTCAGAAGAATTTGAAGATATGTGGACAAGAGAAGCAGATGAGGCTATGAAGCCTTGCATTTTTAAATCTCATAGTTTGTGTATGTGCAGAAGATGGTGGACAGTTTGGTGAAACTGTCACAAAGATGAATAAATCTCTTGAGGTGAAGTATGATGGAGAATGCCTTTTAGAGGAGGAAGGTACTGATTTCTTGCAGCATAAATTTTTCATAGATGAATTCCTGTTTGGTGTAAAACAACTAGTTGAAGTTGTTATGGAGCAGAGGCATAATGAAAATGTCGTAGTGATATTCCAAGGAGTTAAAAAAATGAATTTTTTTAATGAAATTGATGACATAATTTTGCAATGTGATGATACAGAAACCAGGATACCTCGGGAGGATTTCTAGAAGAAAAATGAAACTGGGAATGAAGGTTGTGATGAAATGCTGGAAAGATTTCACATGGAAATAGAATTCTTGGAAAGATGGCTCAAGGAACCTAAAGGAGAGATGAAACTTGCAGAACCCAATACAGAAGAGATTTCAGTTACTGTGCATGATAAAGAGAAAATGTTTCTAAATTTTATAGAGTTAAGTGAATGCTTTGACTCTTCAAATAATAATGTGGCTATAGGTACAAAAGGAAACATTAATAAATATGATGTTGAAATCAGATAAATTGAGTAGAAAGTATTTGAAGATGAAATGAAAGATAAAGAGCAGCAAGGAATTTATGTCCTTAGATGCATAAAGGAAACAACAATATTAATGCAGCAGGATAAAGATGAAAACAGCCAACAATTCAAAACAGAGTCTGCTGAAATCCAGAAGGTCTATGATGGGAGATTGGTGCTTGAAGCATCATAAGAGGTCAAAAGGTCTTGTATTTTTAAAACTAATAGTTTTTTGATGAATGTAGGTACAACACCGGATGAGAAAGTTGTTCCTACAGGGGCAATCAATGGCTATAGTTGTGATCAAGGATAATTTCTCTATTATTCTTCATTTCGGAAATTTGAGTGTTCAGTGTAGTTGGAGATGGAAGCATCAGACAAAGAGGAATTAATTTGAATAATTGGCGAAAGAAATTGTTGGAGAGGTCGATGGGATCCAGTTGATAGAATGAGTGATGCTGATGTACAACCAGTTTGAGATTCTTTCAAAGTTTGGAGACCGGGAGAATGGGTATCAGCATTTCTACACAAGTCTATAATTTTCGAAATAAAGATGATGTGGTATGGAAAAACTAGAGTTACATTCAATAGTATTATGAAAATACTATTCTGGAAATTCTGTGCAAAATTACAAAATGGAGTTGATACTTTAAAATACCAGCGACAAAACAGAGTTTGGAATCCTGGAGGGAGCAAGTCATTGAGACTTGTGGCTGTCGCATTATTACAAAAAAGTGAAAAACCTCATAGATAGGAGTCTATGGAAACTTTTCTACATGGGGAGTCCGATGCAGGAGCATCCTACCTAATTTCATTATTTATTTGTGTGATTTAGGGGGTGATGTTTTCTTAATTATTTTATAAATTATGTATATTTTAAAAATAAATTAAGAGGAAAATTTGAGTGTGAGGTTTATTGTAAATATTCTCTTAATAAATTGAGGATATGAGTGGAGTTGGGTTGGATAGATATTTTAGGGATTAGGAATTCCTTAAATGGAACTTAGTTGAGTCAAAAAAGGGATAAAGATATTTTAGGATTTGGTTGAGATATTTGTGGAGTAAATCATGGATATAAATTAATCGATAATTATGTATAAATGTGAATATTTGTGTGAGGATGTAAAGAGACACAGAGAATGGAATAGGATAGAGAGGAAAATGTAGAGACAGATAGTGTGACGATTTGTGAAGGTGAGAGCAAGAGGCCACCAGTGTAATATTCAGCCAAAAGGGTTTGAAGCTGTAATTTTCTTGTTATTATTATAAGCAAGTATTGTTTGTGTTTGACTCTCCTCTCATATATAATTTTAGTTGAATATAAGTATTATTTAGAATATTTTGATGAGGATTCCATGTTAAAGGAAACACATACTCTAGTGTGCGCAAGTTTATGATTTATGCAGAAATTTTGCATCATCATGTTCCCACTCTTTAGTAGACAACTTCTTACTTTTGTTATCCTTGATGGATAATTCATGTATATTTTTCTCAAACCAGTCTTCTAATTCAGTCTTCGATGGTTTCCAAAACATCTAATCTCTCTCAAAATGATCTTAGTGCTGGAAACGAAACCATTTGTGACTTGAGGTGTCCTGATCCAGGTTCAAAGTTAGCATGTAACCAACAAAACCATATTACTACTGGCACTTTCAGAAATGACCTACTTGCGTAGGCCAAATTTTCACTCAAAGTAGTATGGGGGGGTGCTGGAACTAGGTTTCTACACCCTGATAGAAAATTAAATGAAGTGGGCATCTTCAGATTTGTTTTACTACACATACAGACTTGCACACCAGAAACCCTAGGTTAATTATCACAAGTTGCACATGTGCATAGACAATATATCCACAATCCATTTAACTATTCTAATAATGTAATATGAAGAAATTATCATTCATTAATAGTAAAAATAGGTACGTAACCGATCCAATCACAGATAATATAAATCATAAGAATGAAACAGAAATCATACGCAAAATAGATCACAGAAATATATTACAGATGCATTTAGTACTCATAGTTATCAAAGCAGGTCTTTATTCATCCATTGTTCGCAAAACCCTTACAATCCTTTAGATCTACCCGCGCACACACCTAGTGGGGTCCGCAAACTTCTGAAATAAGGTTTCCACACACATAGCCAACAGAAGCCTTTTAGAAAAAGACGCTTACACAGATTCACTTTAGATCTCAATCATTCATTAAAACTTACATAACTACTTTATTAGACTCGATCTAGACTTCTACTTATACCTTATCCTGCGCTCATACTAAGGTCCTCAAACCGTGGTTTGAGACTCCTAGATTTACCCTTTAGCCCATTACATCTCATGAAGAGACTTTGAACTGCCCCATTGTTGTAAATACTGAGAGGGGGGGTGAATCAATATTCCTTTCAATTAGTATTATTATTAATCTATTAGAGCATTAGTTAATCTTCAATTTTTATCAGTGTTTTTACAATGATAGCAGTAAACAAAAGGAACACAAATGCACACAGTTTTAAGGTGGAAACCCCCTCTCGGACAAAAACCACCTGAATGCTTTTATAATAATTCTTTAATATTCAACTCTAATTGAAAATAAAGCTCCACTTTCCTAGAATCTAGAAAAGCATTCTTCCACATCCCCCACTGGATGGACACTCCAACGGCCGAGATTATTCAATAATCAAATGAACGGATGCCCCAACACTCAATGAGCTACAACTCACCCTAGCACCACCCTACCACCCTAAATATTTCAGAGGCTTGAACCTGTTGGTGACTTCATGCACCAGCCTAGCACCACCCTACCACCCTATAGAATAATAAAAGAAGAATGGACTTCCATACCATGGAAAATGGTCCACTTTACAATGATATAGAATGATGTAGAAGAAGAAGACACACTAGACCATAACCCCAACTATGACACAACCACGTAATGATGATCTGAGACCTCCCGAAACTACCTCTTCAACTCTTGGAAAATAAACACCTTTACGATTTTTACAGTGATGCTTTTACAATGACTTAGTACAATGACTGTATGCAGTGTTTCCCACTTGAAGACTTCATGTAGTGAACTTATTGTTGTTGTTCTGGACCTTGATTGTTGCTCTTGTCATGCTACCCTTTCTCACTCTTCAAGAAATTAGATCATGCATTGATTCTTATCTTGATGAATATATAATACCTGCAAAAAGTCTTCAAGGAAATACCCATGACATGATAATACCAAAACTTACCTCATCTTGTAGAGCATATGTCAATGCTAAAAAAAAAAAATAGAATACAAAGAAACTAATGAAATTAAGAGATTAACATGCATAAACAAAATATACTTAACTGGATCTTACCTCTGCTGCATCATTTTTCTACACCTTGATTTGCTTTGCTGCCCTAGAAAGTTTGGTCCTTTGCAGCCCTTAACAACACATGATCTAGCTTTTTCTTGCCTTCTAGGAGCTCGATATTGAATCTGATGTATCTCTATTATTTCATATATGAAATATGTTATTTTTGGTCCTGTAGTGGACCTCTAAGTCTTGTTTTTGACACCATAGGTCTGACCCAATTTGGATTCCTCAAGATAAAGTTATGCCCAATCTCTCACAATGACCTAATTATGGACTAGTTTAGTAGAGTAAACTTGTATGGTGTGCCACATGTCACTGTTTCCTCCTTCGACTCTGAAACTGATATGCATAAAACCAAAGTCCATGCACTATCTAAATTTTTTTATATAATTCCAATCCAATGCTCAGAGAGAGAGTTATGAAATTTTTTCCAAAGTCACCTCTTTGATATGAAGTTCAGGAGCCTGCAAAAACCCTAACTTCCATAGATCATATATCCGAAAATATTGCGAACCATGAACTAAAATTTTTGCACGTGCTTCCTTAGGATTTCCACTTAGCGTGATAAAAATTTAAACTTTTGAACCTTCGTAGAAAAAATTTTACAACGAAAATTCCACGATGACTTGTTTTGAGTAGCAAAATCCCTACATGAGGAGGATATGAGGATCACAATTTATATAAATTCTTAGGTTGAGAGGGACTTAAACAATTGAATGTGGGAGGGATTTTAGAAGCTTAAAAATGATTAATTATTGACTATTCAATGACCACAACCAATAATTAGTGTCATGCCACAACTCCATGGGGTTTTAGCCCACTAGTTGGGGTTACTAACTTCAAACATGAATATCTCTCAAACCGTGAATAATTACATGGTGAGACATATATCAACAGAAACATCCCGATAAGTATAAGACATAAAAAATATCCTCGACTCAGACTATAGTAATTTGGTAGGTCAAAATTCCCATGCAATATCGGGGTATCCTCTGGTGCTTCTTGGGTTGACATTAATGACAACCACTGATCAACAATCTCCCCCTTTGGCATTGATGGAAACACAAGTACTCCCCCTGCAATCATGAAACCTCTTCCTACAACATTCTCTCCCCCTTTTACATCAATGGAAAAGGGTAACTCCCCCTGACACACAACCATCCTGTGGACCTGTACACACTTCCACTCCCCCTTTATATTATGAATAAATAAAATCTAAGGAGAACCTGGGAGAATCCCAAGCTTCTGGCAAAGATAGTCAAATGCCTCATGAGGTAAAGGTTTAGTGAATATATCAATGATTTGTTCTTTTGTACCAACATATTAAAGTTTGATATTCTTTTTAGCGACTTGTTCTCTAACAAAATGATATTTTATCAGAATGTGTTTTGTTTTTTAATGCATGACAGGATTCTTAGAGATGTTGATGGCACTGGTGTTATCACAGAAGATGGGAATAGGCTCATTGAATTGTACTTGAAGATATTGCAAATTTTGTTTCATCCAAAGGACTTGAGTACAACAAGTTGACGCTGCAATGTATTCTGCTTCCGTTGTAGATAATGAGATTGAGGTTTTCATTTTTCTCAACCATGATATGAGAGAACCACCTAGATAGAATGTTGCTCCACTAGTACTCTTACGATCATCAATGCTTCCTACCCAATCTGCATCTATAAAGGCTTGAATAATGACATTTTTACCCTTGGGATACCACAAGCCATATTCTGTTGTTCCCTTTAGATGTCGAAGAATTCTTTTGACAGAAATAATATGTGATTCTTTTGGTGCTACTTGGAATCTTGCTACTTTTTCAACTGCTTGAATAACCTCTGGTCGGGAGGCTATTGCATATATAAGACTACCAATCATATATATGTACAACCTCTGATCCACATCCATAGATGAGTAATCTATGCTCAATTTTCAACATGTTACCATCGGAGTAAAGACGGGTTTGCAATATTCCATTTTGAATTTCTTGAGCATTTCCTTTATGTACGTGGCTTGACATATACATATTCCTTTCTCTTGCTGAGATATTTGAAGCCCTAAGAAGTATTTTATCTCACCATGTAAAGACATCTCAAACTCAATTTGCATCTTTGAAGCAAAGTTCTTACTTATTCTATCATCATTGCTCCCAAATATTATATCATCCACATATACCTCAACGATTGTTCAATTATATTTATCTATTTGTACATAAATATTGCTATCAGTAGTACCTTTCTTGAACCCTTGTTGACATAGATATCCTTCAAGATGAACATACCATGCTCTGGGAGCCTGCTTGTGACCATATAGAGCCTTATTTAACCTGCAAACATAGCCTTTTTTTGTATAGTAGAAAACCTTCAAGTTGTTAGATGTAAACTTCTTCTTCTAATTTGCCATTAAGTAATGCTGACTTAACATCGATTTGGTAGACTTTGAATTTTCTTGAACATGCATAGGTGAGAAACATCCGGATGGCTTCCATTCTAGAAACTGGGGCAAATTTTTTGTCGAAATCAATTTCTTCCACTTGTGCATAACCTTTGAAAACCAATCTTGCTTTGTTCTGGTAACATGTCCATCTTCATTTAATTGTTTCCTAAACACCCATTGAGTCCCAATGGAAATTTTATCTTTTGGTTGTGGAACTAATTCCGAGGTGTTATTCTTATCTATTTGATCCAATTTTTCATTCATAGCTGCTACCCATTGTTCATTCTGGCTGGCTTCCTCAAAACTACTAGGCTCAAAGGTTGCTAGAAAATAAATGTGAGCTTGTTGTGATGAATGAATTTTTCGACCTTAATTTATGTCACCAATGATTTGATTTGATGAATGGTTCTTTTGAATCCATTATTTTGTTCTCTTTGGAGGAGCTTCTTGTTGTTGTTCCTGTATATCTTGATGATCATTATTTTTACTTCTTCCTGGTTGACAGTTTCTTCTTGTTCTAGAATTTTCTCTGTGTCTTTTTCATCCTCTGTCTCAAGTTTCAAAGATTCCAGGTCCTCATCATTATTCATTAGAATCACAATATTTTTCAAATGTAAAATTTATGTTCTCCACTATATATATTTGTCTTATATTATAGAATTTATAGGCCTTTGCTTTGCATGAGTAACCAACAAAGATACCTTCGTCAACACGTGATTCAAACTTACCCAAATTTGTACCTTCTCTTTTGATATAACATTTGCTTCCTAAGATTCTGAAATATTTTACATTAGCTGGTTTTCCTTTCCATAATTCATATGGGGTCTTGTTGAAATTATTTCTAAGAATACTTTGGTTGATAATGAAGATTTTCGTATCAATTGCTTGAACCCAGAATTCTTCCTCCAATTTTGAGTCCTTCAACATTGTTCTACCCATTTGTTGTACGGTTTAGTTCTTTCTTTCAAAAAATCCATTTTGTTGAGGTGTTTGTGTTTTGGAAAATTGTCTTTTTATTCGATTTTCATCACAGTATTGCTAAAATAATTTGGAAGTGAATTAAAATTAGTTTCATTTTCGACCAACTCCTTGTAGATATTAAAGCACTCAAATGCTTCAGAATTGTTCTTTAGGAAACTGGCAGCTGTCGTCCTGGTATAGTCATCTATCATTAACATGAAATATAATTCTCCATCTAAGCCCTTTTTTCTCAGAAGACCACATAGATCAGTATGTATCAATTCCAATGGATGGGATGAAAAGTGTTCTTTTTTTTTAAATTCAACTTTTGTTTGCTTGTCATGCCAACAGGCCTCACATAGTGTATTGGAAGGTTTTTAGATTTTCATAATTTCTCGTATTGCTTCCTTTTTTCTTATCCTGACAAAATTTTCAAAGTCTATGTGACCCATTTGCTTGTTCCATAACCAACTTTCATATTCTTTAGCTAGTAGACACGCTTTAGTTTCTTCATCCAGAACATATATGTCATTTGGAGCTTGACTTGTTGTAGCCACAATTTTACCATACCTACCTTTCCTAATTTCACATTTTGTGGAGTTGAATAGCATTGTGTGTCCTTGATCACACATTTTTCCAACACTTAGCAGATTGTGATTCATGTTTTCAACCAATAGAACATTCTTGGATAGAATATCTTTGCTTCTGACAGTGACGATACTTAATCCTATAACATTTGAAGATCCATCATTTCCAAAGGATATGATTCCATCTTTATTCTCTTTCAGAGATATAAATTTATTTCTATCTCCAGTCATATGCGTTGAGCAACCACTATCAACATACCACACATCTTTTTTGTTTTGAGCCTTGAGAGTGAGAGCACAATTATCAGACTTCTTCTTCTTCCATGTTCGTCTGTTCTATGGCTTCGAAGATTCATCCAGAGGATTTTCAAGTCTGTAGCCTCTAGCTATGTGTCCAAGTTTCGACATTTGTAATGTTCCATATTATTACTTAAATGTTCAAATGTATTGATGTTTCGTTGAGCCCTAGAGGTTCATATTTGACAAATTTCCTAGAATTTTATTGGTTCCTAGGGTACGTGTGACATTATACAAATTTATGGCCAAATTTTTCACATGAATAACAATAACCATGAAAAATATGTTGGTACCTGGATGGAATCTCTGTTAGGGAATTTTCTTCTAAGTCTTTTCTTGCGAATATTGTCCAATGAAGTCTACATGCATGTCAGATCTCCTAGGTTCATTGTATTTTGTTGTAGAAGGTCTTGCTTCTTCTTCTTTGTGAACGAGGCCAATTATGTTGTTTTAAGATTGTTTATTGTTGATGATTTCTTCCAATTCCCTTGATCTTTTGGTATAGTTTTGGATAGTTTTTCCCTTCTTCACTTCCTTATGCAGTGAGACTACTTCGCCTTCTAATGCTTCCCTTTCCTGATTGATTTCTTCCAAATTCTTTTGAAGTGATTCTTTAGTACATTTGAGTTCTTCAAATTCAATTTTGAGACCTTGAAATTGTTCTTCAAGATTATTGGAACGGATATTCTAAGCCTTGTGCTCTTTTATAAGCCTAATTGCCTCCTTTTAAAATTATTCTATGGTCAACCCTTCTTCTTTGTTGTTTGATACCTCTTGTTTATTGTGCTTGGCCATAAAAAATACTCTCTCATTGGCTTCTTCTTAGTTGTCACTATCTTCATCGGATGATGAGCTATCTTATTTAGAGAGAAAATTCCTTTTGAATCCTTTATTTTTGCCTTGCTTGTTGAATTTATTAAAGCCTTTATTTCCTTTTGAATTTCCATCACTTTTGTTCGAACATTTTGTTGATAAATTCCCAACCTCACCATAGCTTAAACATATTAATGGAAGTTTACCTTTGAATTTATCCTTACCAATTTTTAGTTTTCTCATAAAGCAAGAATGTTCTCCATCTGGAAGACCTTCTTCATCATCTTCTTTTTCTTCACACTTGCAGGTGCAGGTCTTTGCCTTTGAAGGATGTTTGTCCTTATTGGTTTTCTTAGATGTAGCAAATGCAGTTTCTAGATGCGAAGTACCCTCTTCTTAATCAAGTCTCATTTCATATGATATGAGAACTCCATGTAATTCCTCTTTGCTGAGTTTGTCCAGATTTGCACTGTATTCTAATACCGATACCTTTGGGTTAAATCTCCCTGGTAACGTTCTAAGAATATTTTGTATAATAGTATTCTCTTCAACATGCCCTCCCAATCCTTCCAAATTGTTGGAAGTATGTGACAATGTTTCCATCTTCTTCCATTCAGAGTTCCTCAAATTTTTCTTTGTGGATTTGAAGCTTTGCTTCTTTGACATTTGAGTCACCTGCATATATATTCTCAAGCTTGCCCCATACATTTTTGGTGGTTTTACAACCCAAAACCTTATTATAATAAGATTCAATAAGTCCACAGATAATAATATTATTTTCTTTCGCATCATTTACCAAATTATTCTTACCTTGTTCATCCATGGTTGGTGTAAAGCCATTTTGAACAGTGTCCCATACTTTGTAACCTTGCATCAAGAGATAGACCTCCATTCTTCCTTTCCAGAGTGCATTATTATTTTCAATGAACAGAGGTACACCATTCTTGGTATACTCCATGACCTCCTTCCAAATGTTAAAATTATATTGAAGGAACCAAGCTCTGA
Source organism: Pinus albicaulis (assembly GCA_034641835.2). Taxonomy (NCBI): domain Eukaryota; kingdom Viridiplantae; phylum Streptophyta; class Pinopsida; order Pinales; family Pinaceae; genus Pinus; species Pinus albicaulis. The sequence continues at coordinate 534,339,701 of CM076581.1, read as the reverse complement.
TACATTTTTTTGGAAATACTGAGAGGGGGGGTGAATCAATATTCCTTTCAATTAGTATTATTATTAATCTTTTAGACAATTAGTTAGTATTCAATTATTATTAGTGTTTTTACAATGATAGTAGTAAACAAAAGGAACACAAATGCAAACAGTTTTAATTAAGGTGGAAACCGCCTCTGGGAAAACCACCAGAATTATTTTATAATAATTCTTTAATATTCAACTTCAATTGAAAAGAAAGCTCCAACTTCCTAGAATCTAGGAAATCATTCTTCTCCATCTCACATTGGATGATGCTCCAATGCCCGATATTCTTCAGTAGTCAAATGAACGGATGCCCCAACACCCAATGAGATACAACTCACCCTAGCACCACCCTACCACCTTGAAGTTTTCATAGGCTTGAACCTGTTGGTGACTTCATGCACCAACCTACCACCCTATAGAAGAATAAAATAAGAATGGACTCTCATACCAGGGAAAATGGTCCACTTTACAATGATATAGAATGATGTAGAAGAAGAAGACATGCTAGACCATAACCCAAAAAATGACACAACCACCTAATGATGATCCTAGAACCCTCGACATTGGATCTTCAACTCATGGTAGATAGACATTTGTAAAATTTTTACAATGATTCTTTTACAATGACTTAGTACAATTATACCTTTACAAATACTGTATGGAGTGCTACCCACTTGAATACTTCATGTGGTGAACTTCTTGTTGTTGTTCCGGACCTTGATTGATGATATTGTCATGCTACCTTTTCTCACTCTTCAGAAAATTATATCATGCATTGAGTCTTATCTTGATGCATATATAATACCTGCAAAATGTCTTGAAGGAAATACCTGGACATGATAATATCAAAACTTACCTCATCCTGCAGAGCATATGTCAGTGCTAAAAAAAAACAAATTAGAATAAAAAAAACCTAATTCCATTAAGAGATTAACATGCATATGCAGAATATACTTAGCTAGAGCTTACCTCTGCTGCATCATTTTGCTACACCTTTCTTTTCTTTGTTGCCCTAGAAATTCTAGTCCTTTGCAGCCCTTGACAGCACATGATCTAGCTTTTTCTTGCATTCTAGGAGCTTGATATTGAATCTTATGTATATATGTTATTTCAGATCCCCAATATGTTATTTTCGATCCTGTAGTAGCGCTCCGAGTCTTCTTTCCAATGCCACAGGTATGACCCAATTTGGATTCTTCAAGGAAAATTTATGCCTAATCTCTCACAATGACCTAATCATGGACTAGTTCAGTAGAGCGAAATTGTACAGCATGCCGTGTGTCACTGTTTCCCCCTTCAGCTCTAAAATTGATACACATAAAATTACATTCTATGTGCTATCTTTCACTTTTTACAGAATTCCAATCTGATGCTCATAGAGAGATTTATGATGATTTTCCCAAGGTCACCTCTCTGAGATGAAGTTCAGAGCCTGCAAAACCATAATTTCCACAGATCTTATATATGAAAATATTGCAAACCATGATCTGAAATTTTGACACGATCTTCCTCTGGATTTCGACTTCACATGATAAAAAATTCAACTTTTGAACCTTCATAGAAAAGAAATTATAGCAAAATCCCTACATGAAGAGGATATGGGGATCACAATTTATATAAATTCTTAGGTTGAAAGGTACTTCAATAAGTGAACGTGAGAGGGATTTTAGGAGCTTAAAAATTATTAATTATTAACTGTTCAATGACCACAACCAATGATTAGTGTCATGCTACAACCCCATGGGGTTTTATCCCACTAACTGGGGCTACTAGCTTCAAACATGTATATCTCTCAAATCATGAAGAATTACGTGGCAAGCCATATATCAATGGAAACATCTCGACAAGTAGAAACCATAAAAAATATCATTGACTCAGAATATAGTAATTTGGTAGGTCAAAAATCCCATGCAAGATCAGGGTAGCCCCTGGTGCTGCCTGGGTTGACATCAATGATAACCACTGATAAACACCCAAAGCCCCTAGACTGTGCATTGATTAGCGCACATGACTCAAAACTACAAAAATACTACTATTTTCTCCCAAAAATGTGGCCTAAGGGACCCTGCTCCAAAAAATGACATTTGAAGTTCTTGTTCAAGCCTAACAGTCAGTGTCTTATGCTCCAGTGCTTGTCAAACACCACCACTCAGATGCTGCCAACAATAAGGGATGTTGTTTTCACTAGTCAGATGTAGATCCTATTAGGGTCCTATAAATTATAGGATCTCAAGGTGATTGAGTATTTCAAAAGTTGCAATTTCATATTGTGTATGATTTTCAATATTCAAATTATTTCCAAAAAGAAATGAAAAAAGAAAAGAAAAGAGGGTATACTGAAAAATAAAAAGAAAGAAAACCCCCAAAAAAGAATAATACTGAAGGTGTTGCAAATCAAAATACCACTACTGATTAGATCAGTTTGTTCAATCATACAGTCTAATCATGATTGAACAATTTAAATTTCTATTGGATACGTTAGAGAATAAGGATTTTCCAAATAGTTTAATCTTGGAAGATCAATAGTTAGGTAGAAATAAAATTGACTCAACAGTTTAATATGAGTCAATGGAAGGAAAAAGGGATAGAGTAGGTTAGATTTTTATAAATAAAAAAAAGAGATTTGGGTCTGCAATCCTAAATGCACCCTGCAAAATAATGATAAAACAAATGTTAGAATAGTTAAAGGTTAGGTAGAATGAAAGAGAAACAAACATGAAAAAAACCTAAAATTGACCCCCAAGCATCATTCAATGGATTTTGTATATTCACATGTTATGAAAGAAAATAAAAAATAGGATTTTTACCCTAAGTTTCAGGATTAATACTTCATTGAAGGTATTTGACATATTTCATGTCATATCCTAATATCCTAAGTCCTGAAACTATACCTTCACCCATCATATTTCACTTAATTCACTGACACCACCATCAACTCACACATTACATCACTGTTTAACCTCCCATCTCCTTCCACCTCATCTCCGCTCCCTTCGTCTCATCCAACAGTCCATGATCATTTCCGGCCCCCCCTCATCCTCCGAAAGTTAACGTCAGGGGAGAGGGGGAGTCCAAAATGGGCAGTTTCCCAAACTGTCCAATCTACGACGTGTCTAGCCCTCGTCTTTTTGTACTCCCCACTCCATTCTACTTACAAGCCAATACCCCCTACAAAACGTGGTTTCCACCATGACAAAACCACGCTCTTGACCGTTATATCCCTGCCACACTCATTGCTCCATGGAAACTACTCCTGTCTTCTCCGTCCAATCACCTACGCTCCTGCATAAAGACTCGTAAAAAAATTTATTGTTCAAGCCATTACCCAACTAGCCCACGCCATATCAACGGAAACCCCCACCACTCTACAAAACTAAATTTCCCCGCTTGTTTCAAAGTTTACATTGTTTTCATGTTTCTTTTGTAACAGGTGATCACGGTTAAGGTTTTACAAAGCAAAATAAGGCACATAAATCTTCAATTTTCTACATATTCAAGTAGAATTCCCGTTCTTCAATTATTTTTTCTCCCAGTTCCCCTTATAATTAGCAGAACTCCATTTATTTATTCCCCTCTTCTTATAATCCCGTTTTGTGCACCTATAAAAAACACAGTCAGTTCATTTTTCAAGTGCAGTGATGCCTCCAAAGAAGAAGGAAAAAGAAACATTTAATCCAATGGTTCACCCTCATGTGGACCTAAACCATGTGCCTTGGCTGATAGAGAATTCAAGATACATGAGACTGATTCAAATTTTGATCTATTCAATGTCTACTGTTGGTTGGAAGATAAGCTCATCGACGAGTTCGATGATATAGGGCTGTGGGAGAAAAAAATACCATATTATATATTCCCAAAAATCCACAGTTACCTTGATTTTATTAGAAAATGTCATGCTTGTCATGATATAAATTAGAGATTTGTTGTAGCCCCCACAGGGGAAGTCCCTTTTACTATTAGTGCCCAGTCCATCATGCAAATGATGCAAGCTCCTACTATTGAAGAAACCATACCTTTTTCCTATGAATCCCTCGAAGATTTATACCAAAAGTTGGATTTTTTCCATCAGAGCCAAAACACTTGAGTTATTCATGGCTATAGACACTCCATTTCCCAAGAATAATCCTCCATATCTCTCTTCTACTTTCCCTGATAGGACCCAACATATTTTCACTGTCCTTTCATACTTGTTAGGATATCATTTAGATCAGTGGATTGATAAAGAAATGATAGGTTTCTTGTCTATACTTTCATCAGATTCCAAGCCTTCCATTATGTTTAATTTCATTGAATTCCTAGTAGATTCCATTCACGACCAATTTGTCAAATTTCACACAAAGGAAGTGTTTAAATACACTTCAGTCCTAGTTTATATGTTTTTATATTTTCAAGAAAGCATGTTCCATTTTATAATGAGGAAAGTAAATGAAGACTCCCAACCTCAATCAATCATATTTTAAAAAACCATGTTGATGAAGGAACAAAATTATTACACCTAATAAATATTTTTTGAAGCATTTGTGCATCCAACAATGAGCATCCTCAGCAGCACAGTGGAACCAAGGAACAATGAAGATATTAGAAAGATTATGTAGCTGCCAGACAAATTCATAACTGGAGACTGGTAATTGTACCAGAACTACATCTAGCTTATAATATATGGGTGTGAGTTTCCCCCTTACAAGGTGCCAAAGTTCCTTCCCATGAGGATCTTTGCCCCAGAGTACATCAAGTAGATGATAAATGCAGATGAGGTACACTTTGTATCTGCTAAAAAGAAGTCTCAATGTAGGATCAAATCCCAAATTGGTCCTTTAATTTGCGATAGAAGAATAGCAGGAGAGGAGGCTAATAGGATGTTGAAATAGATGAAATTCACACACAACTTCACTTAGTCTTATGACCCATCAGGCATCATCTCCAAGAAAAGGGTGGAAAATAAATCAACTCCATATATCCACACCCACAGGCCTGAAATTGTGAAATTCATGAACCAAACAGAGTGGGTAGCAAATAAATTGTAGGAGGATGAAGAGCAGGTGATTTCATCCTCAAGCATATAGACCCCTACTCCACAAGAAAAATAGAATACAGAGGACAAGGAAGACAGAGGAAAAGAGCAAGAGAAAGAGGCAACATGAAAGAGGCCAAGAGATGATCAGTCTACTTTGGAGACTGATACTTCTAGCAAAGAATTCAAAATGAAATATAGAAATATAACAAGAATCCATATGGACATAAACCAAAGCAAGGAAACATAGCAGCAGTTAGTCATAACCATCAAATATTCTCCAAGTTCTTGTCCAGCAGGTGGCCAAACTATATTTTCTAAATCTTCAGCCACGATTCCATTTCAGTAGCAAACCCTTCAAACACCTACATATTGTTGCTACAAGATAAAAGGAGGAGACCATATATGACACTTTCAGGGAGATTAAGAGAAAATATGAGATATTGAAGACCAACACCTACAACTAGTTTTGCAAGAAGACCAGCGGTTCACAAAGTAGGCTTCTATCATCCTTTGATTCAGAGAAAGTAAATATGTGCATGGATTTTTTATAAGCCCAGATTTCTCAAACTAAATCACCTGAAGATTTCTAGCATACAAATTTTTAGTTTAATTTCAGATGCATCCATCCAATAGATCAGATGGAGATGCACAAACAAACTAGAGATATAATATCCCCCACACTAACAAGCACTGCAATGAGCCTCTCTAAGTTGCAGGTATCACTTGATAATATTCAATCACAACTCAAGATGGAGAAGATTTATTCTCAGGAAAAGGATACCAAAATTAAATCCTTGGAGGATTTAGTGGTAAAGATTGGGGATGATCCAACAAATGTAGAGGAAGTGGAAGAGATCCTGAAGAAGAAGAACGCTAACATATTATCCCTGAGAAAGAAAATTAAAATGTCAGCTACTGAAGACCCTCTAACAAAGGACATAGAGGAGAATGAAGCACAAAAATCAGATATGATGAAGTTGATAATGGAGCAGTCAGCACAACTAAAGAAAATGGAGATAGAGATGGAGAAATTTGTCAAGGAAAAGTAAAAAGTATTCAAATGGCTATTGTTCCTATTGCATTCATCCCTACAACTACACCAGCATGTACAGGTACATCAGGTGGTACATAATAGCTAGCCAAAGCCATGGAGAATATGAATATACAAACAAAGGAAATTAAAAAGCTGGAAGCATAGATCAATACCTTGAAGGATCTGAAGATAAGTACTGACAATGCAAATGAAATAGAAATATAGAGATCCAAAAAATAGATTGAAAGATTGATAAAGGGGAGAGCGAATCTTCCATTGGTCAGACCATTGGCCAGGTGAAGGAGATCATTTCGACCAGCATAATATATTCTATGACTGAAATATGGCCTTCTATTCAAATCATATTTGAATAGAAAGAAGTGATTGAACAGGTAAATGATGCAATAACTAAAGAAACCAAGGAGCTTGCAGGGATGCCTGAGAAAACAAATAACATTATCAGGTTTTTAAATTACAAGAACATATTTGAATTGGAATCACTAGGAGTTGAGGACATAACAACAACAATTTTAGAAGTAAAAAATGTGTGCAATAAGAAAATATTGGTCACATAGTTAGAGGAAAAGAGCCACAACTTAGAAATTGGTGTTAGTAGATTGTTTCCCAGAATCGAACCACTGACCAAAAGAGGGTTACCCTGACTATATGTAATCAATGATAATCTTATGACAAGGGAAGATTATGTGAAGAAGCTGAAAGATATTGCTAAGGACACAACAAAGTTTGCAGGGCTTAAAGGGTCAATCACTGGAAGAGATTTCCTTGAATCTATGGACAATGATATATTCATCCATCATGAAATTAAACACATTTTTTTTGTTGAGGCTAACGTTTGTGAAATTCATAGAGACAGATGAGATATAGCGAAAGTTGATCAAGATCAAGATTCCAACTAAGCAATAGTGGGAAAATTTGTCTGACTACTAAGAAGGGCGAAGTCCAACGCATCATCCTGACTAGCATATCAGTGTATCGGCTAGATCATCACAACATCAAATCACCCAAGTCTACCAACACAACAAAAAATTAAATCAAGCAACAATGACCTTCTAAAGAATAGGGCTAGATGTCAAATTATTTCATCTATCTACTTCGTGGTCACACTAGTCGAATTTTGATTATTATTGTAATTAATAACATATTGCCTTTTAGATATGACAATCATTGTAGAGTTTAGTTAAATACTACATTCCTTCTAAGAATCAAGGGGTTGGACCCTAGATTATAAAATTTTTCTTTGTAGCATTGTATTTTGGAGTTGGAGCATCAATAATAAAAGACCTTTCGCAAGATACTTGATTTATGCTTATCTAGTGATGTTATTCCTTTTCTGTGTTAATGTTTGCCATCGTTTTTTCTCTCAATGAATCATTTAATTCGAATTGTAAAATAGAAATATGAAGAATAAGATTTGCTGCTAGAGCACCTTAATTCTGGCTTTGTTTACAATATAAATGTTTTCTTCTGGATTCTGGTTAAGAATTTCTTAATTTCTTTTTAACCATTACTGATTTCACTTTTTCTGTCATCTCATGATTCCTTATGTTGTAAGATCTAGTAAGTGTAGTTAGCTAGACTTATAAATGCTCTTGAAAATTTGATGTAACAACCCAACATTTTATGAATCCATAGCCCAATGGAATTAGTTTAAGAATATCTTCTAATCCAACCAAACAATTAATCAAAAAGCAACCCCTAAAATCATTATAATTAGCCTAATATCATAATTATAAAACAAAGCTAAATCTAAAAGAGAGACTCCTCTCTGCATCTAGGAGGGCTAGATCCTGGACTCCAAAGTGGTTTTTATATTATCCTATATAACTATTCTTTCCAATCTTAAAATTATAGAACAATAACATACTGGTGACCATACTGAGGAACTTAATTGAAAAAACTTGACTTTTCATTCGAATTCAGAAACCCTAGTTAAAAGCATTGTATGATAGAAGTATTTCCTAAGATTGGTTTCTTTCAGTTTTTGAAAATAATCAGTTTGTCTATGTTTGTGATCTGAATTATTTCTCCTAAAATAATCTCTACTAGATCCCATCCTGATCCAAATCTTCCTCCTATAGTAGACAATCTTGAGAAAATTTTAAGAAAAACTCCTAGAACCGAAACCCAAACAAGTAAAATATTTCTTCACAAAGCAAATTCCCTCCCTGAAAAAATTTTCACATTACAAGACATTCAGTTTGATTTACACTTTGAACAAGGTTTATTCAAGACTAAATCTGAGAATTGGACAGACCAGATAGTATTTGACCCATATATTTTGCCACAAAGTGCAGTGAGAGAAAATTATTCACAAATTTAATTTGATCTTCATCTTCTCCATGATTTTGATACACTCCAAGATTTTTTAATGGAGTTTACTTCAACTTTTGATGATGCTTACCTTCATCACTATGTAGAATTAATTTCATTGACTATAACAGCTTCTTCTTTTACCTCTCAGAATTCCTATCTTAAGTCAACTAGTCCTACTACTTCCACAATCCCCACCACTTCTTTTATCTTTCCTTATAAGATAATTCAAACCTCCACACCTACATCCCCTCCCATCAACCATCCTACTTCATCCACTTCCCACCTTCCTCCACCATCTCCACCAATCATGGAAGCCAGATATCCCTCATTGGTGTTTCCAGCACCTTTGGCAGCTATGCCTCAGCATTACCATTATAAAATTACATTATATGATGGAACTATTCCTGTAAATGCCCAATATCATGTTGAAAAAATGAATGACAGTTTTTACCTTCAAGAGGTAGATGAAGAAAGTTTCAAGTTAAAGATGTTTTCTCAGAGTCTTAGTGGACAAGTTAGAAAATTATTTAAAACTTTACCTACAAACAATATCAATAACATCCCTGCATTTCATCAAACATTTCTCAAAATGTGGGAAGTAAAAAAGAACCCTCTTCAAATCTTATCTGAATATGAAAATATTAGAAGGGCCCCAGCTGAAAGTGTTCAAGATTATTGCACCAGATTCAAAAGTTTATATAATGCAATACCTGCTCATATAAAACCACCACAAGGTTTAGCCTTGGTTAAATTCCCAGATGGTTTTGAACCAGAAATGTCTTATCTGCTAAGGGAAAGAAACTTTTCCAAATTATAGGAACTGCAGAGGGATCCAGTGAGTGTAGAAACCAACCTATTAGAAAAAAGAGCTAGAATTAGAAATGAAAGAAGAGTTACTATAAGAGAAGAATGATGGAGAGGATTAATATAATTGAGAGGACTATTCCTTGAGAAAATAAACCAGCTCCTCAAAATAGAAATCAAAATACTAGAAGAAAACCTCCATAGATAAGACAGAGAGAGAAAAGAGGTCTGGATCAAAAAATTAAGCCTCCATTCCAAGACAATTATGCTGATGAGGATGAATGAATAGTTGAGGAAGTAGAAGAGAATAAAATAAATTTAATGGGAATTAATGAATATGACTATGTTTTTCTCACTGAAGAAGAACAATAATTATTTCATTAACTCATACAAAGTTAGAATATGAAGAATCTAATGATTATAAACAAGTATTTGAGAATGCTATCATGGAGATTCAAATACAGTATAACCTTAGAAGCAAGAAAAAATTTGACAATTCCAATAAAAATAATTCTGAAAATTCTACCAAAAATGTATCTGAACCTGATCTCAAAAAAAAAATAGAAAATTAAAAGAGAAGTGTAAACAGTTCAAAAAAGAAAAACACATAAAAATTTGATACCCCTGCTAAAATTTCTCAAACTGATATCCCTAGTACAAGTGGAAAAATTGAATTTTCCCAAAAAGTAGTGGTTGAAAGAATTGATTTTTCAAATATGCTCAAAGTTCAAACACCACTCATTGACAACAAACTTGCTAAACTGAAAATATCTATTCCTCTCACTGAATTGATAAACAAGAATGTGTATAGGTCTCAACTCCTAAAGGTACTAAACATAGGGGAAATTACTGATACTATTAATTTAAATGACAATCATCCTGAACTTTTGTTTAGGCCAGAAGTTGATGGTAAACCCCAAGAAGGAGGTGTCCCTCCATTTTATGTCAGTATTAGTGCTTATGACAAAATTCTCCATAATGTCATGTTGGATTCAGGTGCATCACATAATCTTATGCCAAAGGCTGTTATGGAGAATTTTTTCCTTGAAATCACTATACCTTAAAAATATTTGTACTCATTTGATTCTAGCAAAGTTATATGTCTAGGCCTTATCAAAGATCTTTGTGTCACTTTAGCTCATATACCATCAAAAAGTCTAGTGATGGATATAGCAGTAGCTAACGTCCCTCCTAAGTATGGCATTATTTTTTCACACTCATGAGGAGAAAAGTTATAAGGGACCCTTCAAATGAACATGATTTATGCCACAATACCGGTTTTGGTCAACAAAGAATACTGTATAGGGAAACTTTAATGAAGTACATGGTGAGTAGTCAAGAAAAACCACACAACTATCCTCTGTAATTTGTCCATACTGGCCTTGACTCCTTCATTCTTTATAATGATGGAGACATTGATTCACAGGCTACCTATGCAGAAAATGATCTTAAAGAAAAACATGAAAATCAAATACAAAATGTACAAAAAGACCCTGAAAATGAACCTCTTTGGAATATGAGTTTTAATGGCTCATGGGGCAAAGCAGGCTCAGGAGCAATTATTTGAGTGTATAATGCAAGAAACAACCATGCAAAAGGTCACTCCTACAAACTCAATTTTCAGTGCACCAACAATATAGAATAATATGAAGTCCTACTCCTAGGATTACAATTGTTGAAAATATTAGGAGCTAAGAGTATTTCTGCCCATCGTGATTGTAAATTAGTCATAAAAAAATAAAAGGAAAATATTCTACAAAACATCCTAGGTTAAGAGCATACAGAAATGAAGTACTTGATTTCTTAATAACATTTGAAGAGTATGATCTAGTCATGGAAAATTTTAGGGGCTAATATTCACAGGTGGGCTAATTTTCCATGGTTTTTCCAAAAAAAAAATTCACCGATTTCCATTTTTTCTAAAAATGATTCGCCCAAATTTTACAATATAAAATTATTTTACCTTAAAAATCACCAACATTATATAAAGGCTATATATAAAATCATTATAAATTTGAATAATTTTACAAATATATCAATAAATATTTTATAGTTTTCATATTAGGGATTAGTGACATTCGCCAATGTTTTAAACTTCGAGATAATTTTCCATCCTTAAAATTTTCCCTAGATCTAGTAGTTATTCCGAGAAACAAAAATTTCCTAGAAAACAGTTTAGCCTTTTTAGCAAGCACATGTCAATTGCCTCACTCAAACTGACAATACATAGTAGAGGTTAAACATTGTCCATCTGTACCTGATAACATGGGATACTGGCAAGTATTCAATAGTGACAAAAAAATTGAGAGTTTCTTACAATCAAAGGATTAATTTGAGGACAGAAATATAGTCTTAGATTGTGAAGAAGACAGACACTTCGATGTACAAATTAGTGTATAAAAACAATATGTTATTTATTATGTAAATATTTCAATAAATAAAACGGTTCATAGAACTGAAATACATAAAGACCCAGAAAAAGAGGAATTTGAAACAATTCAACTCGGGGATAATATCTTGCCTAGAGGGCTTGTCCCTTTAGAAGAACTGTTTGACTTCAACGACGTAGCCAAGAAAACAAAAATGGAACCAACAGGGACAAACATCAAAGAGTGTATCATAGGCACTGAACAAAACCCCAAAATCATAGAATTGTCAAACCCACTACCTATAGTTACAAAACAAAGGTATATAGCTCTATTAAGGGAATTCATAGATGTATTTGCTTGGAGCTATGAGGACATAAAAGCTTATGATACTAGCATCATACAACACAAAATTCCAGTCAAGGAGGATCAAAAACCTTTTAAACAAAACCTGCGTAGGATAAATCCTATTGTAATGCCTTTGGTTGAGAAAGAAATCAAGAAAATGTATGAATCCAAAATCATAGTTCCACTTAGATATTCTAAATGGGTATCCAACATTTTTCCTACAAGAAAGAAAACAGGTGAAATTAGACTTTGCATAGACTTTAGCAATCTAGAAAACGTATCCCTTAAGGACAACTACCCCTTACCAAAAATGGATCATAAATTACAAAGGGTAGTAGGTTCCAGTAGGATCTCTTTGTTATATGGATTTTCAGGTTATAGCCAAGTTTTAGTGCATCCTGATGATCAAGACAAAATAACCTTTACTACCCCTTGGGGGACTTTTATGTATGTGAAAATACCATCTGGATTAATGAATGTTGGTGCTACTTTTCAAAGAGCCATGGATATTTCTTTTGTAGATGAACTTGGCCATTTCATTGTGATATATCTTGATGACATTACTTTATGTTCAAAAATTGATGAAGAGAACTTGGCACATTTGAGAAGAGTTTTTGAAAAATGTATAAGGTTTGGGATTTCCTTAAATCCAAAGATTTTTTTTTTTTGGTCTTGAATAAGGAAAGCTTCTGGGTCACACTATTTCTCAAGATGGAATTAGAATTGATCCTAGTATGATTGATGTTATACTGAAATTTAGCCATCCCAGGAATCTCAAAGAACTTCAATCTTTTATTTCTAAAATAATTTTTTTAAGGATATTTATACCCAATCTTGCAAAACGTTTGAGAAATATAACCAACAAGCTTAAACAAGATTCATAAATTAAGTGGAACATTGAAGCTAAACAATATTTTGATCTATTCAAGCAAGCATTAACAAAAGCTCCAGTTCTAATCAAGTAGGATTTTACCAAAGACTTCATAATTTTGTCTTTTTCATTTGAACATACTTTTACTGATGTATTATTATAGAAAAAAAGTGAAGGATATGAACAACCAATAGCATTATTTAGCAAAGCCTTGAGAGATTCATATTTAAAATACAACATCATGGAAAGACATGCTTTTCCTTTGGTTAAAGCATTCAAGGATTTCAGAGTTTACATTATACATTCACATATTATTGCTTATGTGCCCAATGCAGTATTCAAAGAAATTTTAAAAAAGAATGGTCCTGATGGAAAAAGAGGCAAATGAATTGCTATTATCTTGGAATATGATATAGAAATCCAACCTACCAATTTGATCAAAGGGCAAGGATTAGTCAAATTTATGGCTGAATCAAATTTTCATGCACTAAACATCAACATAGTTTATTCATTGGATGATCAAGAGGAACTGGCGACTCCACAAATTGATGAAGCATTACTCAATTCTCCTTTGTATGCAGATATCTTATATGTTTTATTTAATTTGAATGCTCCTTCTAGTTTGTCGAAAACTAAAGAAAGATTTATAAAATTGAAATCTGTCAAATTATGCATTCTAGAAAATGTCTTATACTGGAAATATGCTAGAGGTATTTTACTCAAATGTTTGATAAAATATGATGCAGATAGAGTAATGAAGGAATTCCATGAAGGTCACTATGGTTTCCATATTTATTGGAAAACCAATGCCAATAAGATCTTCAGGGATGGTTTCTACTGGCCTACCCTTTTTCTTGAGATCCACAAGATGGTAACTATCTCTCACTAATGCCAAATTTTTGTAGGAAAGAGAAAATTGTTGTCCTTTCCCATAAAGCCAATTTTTTCTGAGATCCCTGCCCAACAATGGGGTTTAGATTTCATTGGAGAAATTCATCCCCCATCCTCTGCCCAGCATAAGTGGATTCTTTCTGCCATAAACTACTTTACCAAATGGATAGAAGCCACTCCTTCCAGAAATGCCACTGATTCTGTAATTATTAAATTCCTTGAAACAAACATCCTTTCTATATTTGGTTTTCCTAGAAAACTCATCACTGATAATGCTGCAGCCTTCAAGTCCAAGAAAATGGTTGATTTTTGTCATAGGTATCATATAACTTTGGGACATTCCTATTACCCTCAGGGTAATGAATTGGTTGAATCTTCAAACAAAATTTTGGTGAATATCATTAAAAATATCTTGGAAGATAACAAGAAATAATGGCATACCAAGTTGTTCAATGCGCTTTGGGCTGATAAACTTACTACCAAAAAATCAATTGGCATGTCTCCATACCAATTAGTCTATGGAATGGATGAAATTTTCCTCTTTAGGAGTTCTAGTCATGAAGATCATTCAGGAAATACAAGCTGAACCAAATGATATATAGAGAAGGATCAAAAAAATTGTTCAGTTGCGATAGTTCAGGGAGGAAGTTTATAACAGATTTCAAGTTATTCAAGAAAATATCAAGAGTAATTTTTATAAAAGAACAAAGGCTAATGATTTGAATCTAGGAGACAAAGTTTTGAAAGGGGATTCTAAAAGAGAAGACAAAGGTAAACATGGAAAATTTTAAAACCTTTGGCAAGGGCCATACATTATTTATTTTTTCAGAGGAAACAATGCACATTTCCTTAAGGAGTTGGATGGAACAAAGATACTTGGAGGTCCTCTCAATGGTAGGATATTGAAACATTATTTCCCTTAAGAATACAGGTTGTTCTTTCATCATTATAAATACCACAATTTTAGAGTTTATGATTTGAATAATTCATTAACAAAGTTTGAAGCCTGTGAAGAAGCCCCTAAGCCTAGTTTGATGAGATGTCATAAAATAGAAAAATAAATCAGATGGAGTTTTTGCATAAAATGGAATACTCAAGGCTATTGATCTCATGTTCTTGACACTTCACTTGGAGAAGTGCCATCCCTAGCTTGAGCCACTGTTAGGGTCCTATAAATTATAGGATCTCAAGGTGATTGAGTAGTTCATAAGTTGGAATTTCATATTGTGTATTATTTTAAATATTCATATGATTTTCAAAAAAATATGAAAGAAGAAAAGAAAAGAGGGTATATTAAAAAGAAAAACAAAGAAAACCCCCAAAAAAAGAATAATACTGAAATTTTTGCAAATCAAAATACCATTTCTAATTAGATTATTTTGTTCAATCATACAGTCTAATCATGATTGAAAATTTTTAAATTTGTGTTGGATAGGTTAGAAAATAAGGATTTTCCAAACAGTTTAATCTTGGCAGATCAATAGTTAGGCATAAATAAAATTGACTCAACATTTTAATCTGAGTCAATGGAAGGAATAAGGGATAGAGTAGGTTATAGTTTTATTAAAAAAAAAAGATTTGGGTCTGCAAGCCTAAATGCACTCTGTAAAAGAATGATAAAAAAATGTTAGAATAGTTAAAGGGTAGGTAGAATGAAAGAGAAATAAACATGCAGAAACATGAAATCTATCCCTAGGCATAATTCGATGGATTTCGTGTATTCGCATGTTATGAAAGAAAATTAAAAAATAGGATTTTTACCCTAAGTTTCGGGATTGATGATTCATTAAAGGTATTTGACATATTTCATGTCATATCATAATATCCCAAGTCCCAAAAATATACCTCTGCTCATCATATTTCACTTAATTCACTGATGTAATATCCCAAAAGGGAGAATGCAGTAATACTTAAACACAATATAAGAACTGAAACTAAGTAAACAATAAATCTCAAGACAACATCAAAATTTACAGAGAAGCTTAACCATTTTATTATATGGAGATGAACCAGTTACAGAATGTATAGAAAATGAGTATATCTAGCCCAAGAGAAGGCCTAAAATCACCCTACAATGGTGTTGCAACTAGCATTGCGTAACTAGTGAGCTTACAGAAGAAATACTACACTCTCCATATTGTTGCTGATATACATGTAAATGTTGCAAAGAAAAATGCAGATCTAGGGAGCTCAAGAGCTCTAATGATGCCAAGATTCAAGATCTGGCCAATGTGATGGGTTCCAAAGATAACCCAGTAAGGATTTTCCAGATCTACAACTTTGGAAAATCACCCTCCTAGGGTTTGGTCCTTTATCTACTGGGATTACAGATCTGAAGCTAGATCTAACAAATAGATGGCTGAAATATGTCACAAGATCAGATCTAATCTTGAAGGGTTGATCCCTCCTTCAGATCTACAAGCTAGAAGCTCTAGATATAGCTTCTCAATCCTCCAATGATGATTGCAGTTGCTGCAACACAAATGCTCATAAAAACTATGCTATAAGGGAAAGAGAGGCTATATGCCTGTTGAAATATGCTACAATAGACTCTAGGCTGATGGAAATACTGATGGCAAGGTGAGGGGATGATCCCTCATAGGATTACTAGCTAAAATGCTAGCAACTTCCTTCCTCCTTTGGATTTGCAAAATGGACAGCGTAATTCTGGATGGAACTACTGCTGCTAGGAGGTCAATAACTTTTGGCCTAATGCAAGATCTAGTATGAAGCTCTGGGAATGCTGATCTTGAAGCCCAAGGTGATAGGAATAATCCTACACCGATTCTCCAGCTGAAATACTGAAGACAACCTCCACCTCCAAAACTAATCTTTAGGAATATGCAAATTCTGAATATGGATGTTTTTCAGAAATTAGGAAAAGATATATGGCACCAATGCCTGATGTAGAATGAATTACAAGCCTCTCTCCATAGCTACTCAAAGGAAGAGGTGGGATTCCTGACAAGGAACACCCTGTGCTAAACAACACTTGCAATATTTGCTAAACAACCCAAGAAAGCAATGGAATGTCACATGAAAATTTCAAATCTAAACAGTTCCTCAACATCAATAATCTCAAGAATATATTCATTCTTGCCTTCATCTTCTTTATATAGTGTTTGAGCCTTCCCATGCCTTGGCCCTCATCTAAACTGTGTTGTGCATGTGGACAAGATTCCCATGTTTGATTGCGCTGTCTATCTAAGACATCCATCATGTCTAGGTGTAATGTACACCCTCTCCATCATGTGTGCATTAATTGAACAACTTCCTCCATAATCTCATCATGAATGCTCCATGATCTTCTGTTTGTTCGCTTCCAATATATTAGTTTACTGTGTCAACCTCCATGATCTATCTCATAAATGAGACATGATCTCCAATTCTATTCACATTAGTAGTGGCTCCACTACCTCATTATGTAGATCTAGGCCACATTCACACATAAAAAGTGGATATTTATTCATCTTGAGGATTATGGGTCCCTCCACCTTTTTATTTACTTAATTCATTAAGAAAATTAAGAACTCTAATATTCCAAATATCAGGTGAAAATTTGGGAATATTACAACTGACCCCTCCATCCACTCACCCGTCACATAACTGTTTAACCTCCCATTGCCTTCCACCTCATCTCCGCTCCCTTCACCCCATCCAATGGTCCACAATCATTTTCGGCCCCCCCTTATCCTCCGAAAGTTAACATCGGGGGAGGGGGGGGTATGAAATGGGAATTTTACCAAACAGTCCCATCTGCTACATGTCCAACCCTCTCTTTTTTTCACCCCCACCCCCCACTTCATTCCGCTTACTAGCCATGACCCCCCGCAAAAAATAATTTCCACTGTGACAAAACCGTGCTTTGACCATTATATCCCCGCCACACCCGTTGCACCACGACGACCACTCATGTCACCTTCATCCAATCAACTACACTGGTGACTAAAGACCCATTAAACAATTTATTGTTCAATCCGTTACCTAACAGGCCCACGCCATCTCAACGGAAACCCCTACCACTCTACAAAACTAAATTTCCCCCTTGTTTCAAAGTTTACATTGCTTTCATGTTTCTATTGTAACAGGTGATCACAGTTAAGGTTTTACAGAGAAAAAGAAGGCACAAAAATCTTCAATTGTCTACAGATTCAAGCAGAACTCCCCTTCTTCAATTCTTTTTCCTCATAGTTCCCCTTCTAATCAATAGAACTCCCTTTCTTTATTCCCCTCTTCTTCTAATCCCCTTCTGTGCGCCTGTAAAAAACACAGTCAATTCATTTTTCAAGTGCAGTGATGCCTCCAAAGAAGAAGGAACAAGAAACATTTAATCCAATGTTTCACTCTCATGTGGAATTGGACCATGTGGCCCTGCCTGACAGAGACTTCAAGTTACATGAGATTGATTCAGAGTTTTATCTATTCAATGTTTACTGTTGGTTGGAAGACAAGCTCATCGATGAGGTCGATGATATAGGGTTGTGGGAGACAAAATTACCATATTATATATTACCAAAAACCCACAGTTGAATTTTATTAGAAAATATCATGCTTGTTATGATATAAACCAGAGAGCTATTTTAGTCCCCATAGGAGAAGTCCTTTTTACCATTAATTCCCAGTCCATCATGCAAATGATGCAAGCTCCTGATGTGGAAGAAACCATGCCTCTTTCCTATGAATCCCTCAGATATTTATACCAAAAGTTGGATTTTGTCAACAGAGCCAAAAAACTTGAGTTATTCATGGCTACATACACTCCATTTCCCAAGAATAATCCTCCATATCTCTCTTCCACTTTCCCTGATAGGACCTAACATATTGTCAATGTCATTCCATACTTGTTATGATATCATTCAGATCAGTGGATTGATGAAGCTATGATAGGTTTCTTTTCTATACTTTCATTAGATTCCAATCATTCCATTATGTTTAATTTCATTCAATTCCTAGATGATGCCATTCACAACCAGTTTGTGAAATTTCACATAAAGGAAGTGTTTAAATACACTTCAGTCCTAGTTTATATGTTTGTATATTTTTAGGCAAGCAGGTTCCAAGTTACAATGAGGAAATTAAATGAAGACTCTCAACCTCAATCAGTCATATTGGACAACCATGCTGATGAAGGAACAAAAGGATTACACCTACAAAAGTTTTTTTGAAGAATTTGTGAATCCAACAATGAGCATTCTCAACAGCACAGTGGAACCAAGGATCAGTGAAGATATTAGAAATATTATGCAGCTATCAGACCAAGTCAGTGCAGACTAGTACTTATACCAGAACTACACTGAGCTTAGAACATATGGGTTTGAATTTCCCCCTTACAAGCTGCCAAGTTCCTCCCCATGAGGATCTTTGCCCTGGAGTACATCTGGAAGATGATAAATGCAGATGAGGTACACTTTGTATCTTCTAAAAAGAAGTCTCAATTTAGGATCAAGTCCCAAATTGGTCCTTTCATTTGCAATAGTAGAGCAGTAGGAGAGGAGGCTAAAAGGATGTTTAAAGAGATGAAATTCACACACAACTTCACTTGGTCTTATGACCCATCAGGCATCATATAGAAGAAAAGGGTGGAAAATAAATCAACTCCATATATCCACACCCACAAGCTTGAAGTTTATCAATTCATGAACCAAACAAAGTGGGTAGAAAGTACATTACAAGAGGCTGAAGAGCAAGTTATTTCATCCTCAATCATATAGAACCCTACTCCACAAGAAAATCGGAATACAGAGGACAAGGAAGACAGAGGAAAAGAGCAAGAGAAAGGGGCAACAGGAAAGAGGCCAAGAGATGATCAGTCTACTTTGGAGATTGATGCTTCTAACAGAGAATTCAAAATGAAATATAGAAAGAGAGAAAAAATCCATATGGAAATAGATCAAAGCAAGGAAACAAAGCAGCAGACAATAATAACCATTGGAGATTCTCCTAGCTCTTTTCCAGCAGTTGGCCAAGCTATATTTTCTACATCTTCAGCCACAATTCCATTTCAGTAGAAAAACCTTCAAACACCTACATCTACTGCTTCTACAGGAGAAAAGAAGGAGACATATATGACACTTTCTTGGTGATTAATAGAAAAAATGAGATACTGAAGACTAGCACCTACAACTAGTTTTGGAAGCAGTTCGAGAGTTCACAATGCAGCCTTTTATCATCCTTTCATTCAGAGAAAGGAAAGATGTGATGGCCTTTCTAGAAGCCTAGATTTATCATCCTAAATCACCTGTAGATTTCAAGCATACACCTTTTGATTTTAATGTCAGAGACATCCATCCAATAGATCAAATGGAGATGCACAAGTAGTCTAGAGAGATGATCTCCTCCACACTGACAAGCATTGCAATGAGCCTCTCTAAATTGCGGGTATCACCTGATAATATTCAATCACAACTCAAGATGGAGAAGATTTATTCTTTGGAAAAGGATACCATATTTAAATCCTTGGAGGATTTAGTGGTAAATATTGGGCATGATCCAACAACTATAGAGGTAGTGGAAGAGATCCTGAAGAATAAGAACGCTTACATAGCATCCCTGAGAAAGCAACTTAAATTGTTAACTACTGAATACCCTCTAATAAAGGACAAGAGGAGAATGAAGCACAAAATGCATAGATGATGAAGCTGATAATTTAGCAGTCAGCATAGTTGAAGGAAATGGAGACAGAAATGGAGAAACTAGTCAAGGAAAAGGAAAAGGAAGTAGAAATGGCCATTGATCCTTTGGATGTTGTTCCTATTGCAGTCATCCTTATAGCTACACGAGCAGCTACAAGTACATCAGGTGGTACCGAATAGCTGGCCAAAGCCATGGAGAATATGACTATACAAACAAAGGAATTAAAAAGCCGAAAGGAGAGATCAATACCTTGAAGGATCTGAAGATAAGCACTGAAAATGCACATGAAATAGAAATACAGAGAGCCCAAAAATAGATTGAAATATTGATAAAGGTAGAGAGAAAATCTTCCATTGGTTAGACCGTTGGCCAGGAAAACGAGATCATTTTAACCAACATAATAGATTCTATGAATGAAATATGGCCTTCTATTCAAATCATATTTGAATAGAAAGAATTGATTGAACAGGTAATTGATGCCATAGCTAAAGAAACCAAGGAGCTTGCAGGGATGCCTGAGAAAAAAAATAACATTATCAGGTTTTTAAATTCCAAGAACAAATTTGAATTGGAAGCACTAGGAGTTGAGGACATAACAACAACAATTTTATAAGTAAAAAAGGTGCGCAATAAGAAAATATTGGTCACATAGTTAAAGGAAAAGAGCCACAAATTATAAATTGGTGTTAGTAGATTCTTTAACAGAATCGAGCCACTGACCAAAAGAGGGTTACCCTCACTATATGTAATCAATGATAATTTTATGACAAGGGAAGATTATGTGAATAATTTGAAGATATTGCTAAGGACACAACCAAGTTTGCAGGGCTTAAAGGGTCAATGACTGGAAGAGCTTTCCTTGAAGCTATGGACAATGATATATTCATCCATCATGAAATTAACACATTTTTGTGTTGAGGCCAACGTTTGTGAAATTCACAGAGACAAATGAGATATAGTGAAAGCTGATCAGGATCAAGATTCCAACTGAGCAACAGTGGGAAAATTTGTGTGACTACTAAGAAGGGCAAAGGCCAACGCATCAGCTTGATCAGCGTATCAGTGTATCGACTAGATCAGCACATCATCATATCACCCAAATCTACCAGCACAACAAAAAATCAAATCAAGCAGCAACGACCTTCTGAATAATAGGGCTAGATGTCAAATTATTTCATAGTGTCCACTTCGTGGTCACACTAGTCAAATTTTGATTATTATTGTAATTAATAACATATTTCCTATGTAGATATGACAATCGCTATAGAGCTTAGTTAAATACTTCATTCCTTCTGAGTATCAAGGGGTTGGACACTAGATTGTAAAAATTTTCTTTGTAGCATTGTATTTTCAAGCTAGAGGATCAATAATAAAATACCTTTTGCAAGATACTTGAGCTATGTTTATCTAGTGATGTTATTCCTTTTCTGTGTTAATCTTTTCCATCGTTTTTTCTCTCAAGGCATCATTTAATTTGAATTGTAAAACAAAAATATGAAGAATAATATTTTTTGCTAGAGCACCTTAATTATGGCTTTGTTTACAATATAAAGGTTTTTCTTCTTAAGAATTTCTGCTTAAGAATTTCTTATTTTATTTTTAACCATTATTGATTTCACTTTTTTTGTCATCTCATAATTCCTTATGTTGTAAGATCCAGTAAGTGTAGTTAGCTTTCCTTGTAAATGCTCTTGAAAATTTGATGTAATAACCCAACATTTTATGAATCCATAGCCCAATGGAATTAGTTTAAGAAGACCTTCTAATGCAACCAAACAATCAATCAAAAATCAACCCCTACTATCATTATAAGTAGCCTAATATCATAATTATAAAACAAAGCTAAATCTAAAAGGGAGATCCCACTCTGATTCTAGGACAGCTAGATCCTGGGCTTCAAAGTGGTTTTGATGTTGTCCTATAGAATTATTCTTGCCAACCATAAAATATAGAATGATAACATAGTGGTGACAATATTGGGAACTTAATTGAAAAACTTGAATTTTCATTCGAATTCAGAAACCCTGGTTAAAAGCATTGTATGATAGAATTATTTATTAAGATTGGTTTCTTTTAGTTTTTGAAATTATTTAGTTTGTTTGTGTTTCTGATCTAAATTATGGCTTCTAAAAGAATATCTACTTGATCCCATCCTGATCCAAATCCTCCTTCTATAGTGGAAAATCCAAAGAAAATTTTAAGAAAAACTCCTGGAACAGAAAGCCAAACAAGTAACATATTTCTTCATAGAGAAAATTCCCTCCTTGAAAACTTTGTCACCTTCTAGGACTGTTAGTTTGATTTACACTTTGAACAACGTTTATTCAGGCCTAAATATGAGAATTGGACCGACTCGACAGTATTTGACCCATCTATTTTGCAACAAAGTCCAGTGAGAGAATCGTATTCACAAATTCAATATGATATACAACTTCTCCGAGATTTTGATACTCTCCAAGATTTGGTAACAAAGTTTACTTCAACTGTTGATGATGCTTACCTTCAACAATTTGTAGAATTAACTGCATTGAATATATAATCTTCTTCTTTTACCTCTCAGACTGCCCATCTTAAGTCAGCTAGTCTTACTACTTTCACAATCCCCACCACTTATTTTATATTTCCTTATAACAGTACTCTAACCTCCACACCTACATCCCCTCCCATCATCCATCCTACTTCATCCACTTTCCACCTTCCTCCACCGCCTCTACCAATCATGGCAGTCGGATATGCCCCATTGGTGTTTCCATCACGTTTGGCAGCTATGCCTCAATATTACCAGTCTGAAACTATTTTATATGATGGAATTGGTCCTGTAACTACCCAAAAAAATGTTGGAAAAATGAATTACTATTTTTAACTTCAAGAGGTAGATGAAAAAAGTGTTAAGTTAAGGATGTTTTCTCAGAGTCTTGGTGGAGAAGTTAGAAAATGGTTTAAAGCTTTACCTGCAAACAGTATCAATGACATCCCTAAATTTCATCAAACATTCCTCAATAGGTGGGAAGTAAAAAAGAACCCTTTTCAAGTCTTATCTAAATATGAAAATATTAGAAGGGCCCCAGCTAAAAGTGTTCAAGATTATTGCACCATATTCAAAAATTTATATAATGCAATACCTGCTCATATAAAACCACCACAAGGTTTAGCCTTGGTTAAATTCCCAGATGGTTTTCAACTAGAAATGTCTTATCAGCTAAGGTAAAGAAACTCAACCACATTAAATGAAATGCAGAGGGATGCAGTGAGTGTAGAAGACAACCTGTTAGCAAAAAGAGCTAGAATGAGAACTAAAAGAAGAGTTACTATAAGAGAATAACCTTCAACTTCCACATATGATGATAAATTTGAATCAGTGGTTAGGACTATGGAGAGAATGATGGAGAGGATTAATCTAAATTAGAGAAATATTCCTAGAGAAAATCAACCAACTCCTCAAAATAGAAATGAAAATCCTAGAAGAAACCCTCCACAGATAAGACAGAGAGAGCAAATAGGTCCAGATCAGCAAATTAGGCCTCCATTCCAAGATAATTATGTTGATGAGGATGAAGATATAGTTGAGGAAGTAGAAGAGAATCAGATAAATTTAATGGAAATTAATGAAGATGACTACATTTTTCTCACTCAAGAAGAACAATAATTATTTCCATTAACTCAGACAAAGTTAGAATCTGGAGAATTTTATGATTATAGACAAGGATTTGAGAATGATATCATGAAGGTTCACAGATAGTGTTGAGCCTTAAAAATGTCTTTTATTTTCACCAAAATCCACTTCATTCCATTTATCCTTTATCATTTATAGGCCTAAAATATCAATAAGAATGATTAAAATCAATTTAAGAATACATGAAATGATTGACTTATTATACTTTTGTGGTTTTGTTGTCGTAGTGATTTCTGAGCAAACTTAGCTACAAAATGCAGTCATTCTGTAGCTAGTCGTATGTTCCGTAGCCATATTTTTGTTTAAACAGGTTACAGGTGTCCTCTGATGGAAATACGTATATGGTTAGACTCCAAAACTCTCCTGCATCATTCCTTGTCCTCCACGAGGGCTAAGAAAAAATCGGGAAGTGGTTCTGCACGTGGACAAAGCCAAAACCAAGAAGCAGACTTCTATAAGGATAAGGACTCTTGAGGTGTCTTCAGAAAAATACGAGTCCTCAACAGGAGTTTTAGTTTGATTTTGATTATAAAAGACACCTATGCCTATTTCTACTCAATGTCAGTTATGTAGTTGCTTATAAAAATAACTCGGTGAACCGAGAAACAATTAGTTGATGTTTTGTTTTTAGTTTTCAAAGATTGTGATACTCTGTTTCTGAGATTTTTCTTCTAATGAAAGAAGTATAACTTTGATGCATGATCTGAAGCAACTTTAAGGATTTTAAGTATTCGTGTGCCAATCTGATGGTAGAGGGCCCCTACTATCTGAAAAGGCCTTTGCATATTTTCTAGATAAGTAACCTTTAACTCTGTTTTGTTCTTAACTTAGGCAGTTTTCTGAGTTTATCCTCTTGCATCATGTTTTATGTCATTTACTTACATCGAATATTACAGTCAATCTTGTTCTCATAATCTGTTCCAATACATCACTAATACGTGAATGAGATCTAACTGTAGTACTTTGAGCTAATTGCATTTTAGTTCTATTAATTGCATTTCAGTCCTGTTAGCTAGATTTAGAAGATCCTCATTATTTTATGAGCTACTCTTGTTCTCAAACTCTTCTAACACATCACTATTATATGAACGAGAATTAGTTATATTATTTTGAGTTATTGACTGTTCTGCAATGATGTAAGAGATTCTCATGATTTTACAAACAATATTTTTCCCAAGTTGTTCCAAGAAATCTCTAATCCTTGAACGAGACTTAATAGTAACATTGTGAGTTGCAGAATGAGTTAATTCTAGTGTTATAAGTTATTTTAGCATAGGATTCTTTACTATGTTACAGATGATCTTTTTCTCAAAATGTTGCAATAGATTTCTAACAACGAATAAGATTTCTCTGTGATGTTTTAAGTTGTTGTTTACTAAGAGAACCTCATTACATCAAAACTAATCCTTTTCTCAGTTTGTTCCAACATACCTCTAATGAAATGAATTGGACTAATTTTAATGTTATGAGTTACTTTTCTTAGAAGCTTTACAATCTGTGCATTATAATTCTATTTTCTTGGTACCATTCATAGTTTAGAGTAGATTTCATTCTATTTTAGTGTGATCAGTAGCTTCTCTTTTCTAGTAATTTATTTTTTCCTCTTAGCATAAAAACACAAAACAAAAAACACTAGAAAAACACTAAGCACAACGAAGTAGGAAGAATATGCCTAGGCACATATGGTGCACTTCACTTCAATAGTTTACTAGCCCTAGTTGACAATTTATGATATCAATTTAGGAACACTAAGTTGACTAGACAGATATTATAACCATATAAGCAAGTAAAACTTTGACAATTCCAATAAAAAGAATTCTAAAAATTCTACAAAAAAATTCTCTTAACCTGATCTCAACAAAACAATAGAAAATTCAAAGAGAAGTGTAAACAATTCAGAAAAGAAGAACACATAAAACATTACTAGGAGAACATTTGATATCCCTGCCAAAATTGTTCAAACTGATATCCCTAGTACAAGTCAAAAAAATGAATTTTCCCAAAAAGTAGTGGTTGAAAGAATTGATTTTTCAAATCTGCTCAAAGTTCAAACACCATTCAACATTGAGAACTAACTTGCTGAATTGAAAATATCTATTCCTCTCACTGAATTGATAAACAAGAATGTGTATAGATCTCATGTCCTAAAGGTACTAAACATAGGGGAAATTATTGATACTATTAATTTAAATGAAGATCATCCAGAACTTTTGTTTGGGCCAGAAGTTGATGGTAAACCTGAAGAAGGAGGTGTCCCTCCATTTTATGTTAGTCTTAATGTTCATGACAAAATTCTCCATAATGCCATGTTGGATTTAGGTGAATCACATAATCTTATGCCAAAGGCTGTTATGGAGAAGCTCGGCCTTGAAGTCACTAAACCTTACAAATATTTGTATTCATTTGATTCTAGAAGAGTTATATGTCTAGGTCTTATCAAATATCTTTGTGTCACTTTAGCTGAGATACCAGAAAATTTTTTAATGATGGATATAGTAGTAGTTGACATCCCTCGTAAGTATGGAATTATTTTGTCACGTTCATGGGGAGCAAAGTTACAAGGTAACCTTCGAATGGACATGACTTATGCCACAATACTGATGTTTGTTCAACAAAGAAGACTGTATAGGGAAACTTTAATGAAGTACATGGTGAGTAGTCAAGAAAAAAAAAACAACTATCCTCTGTACTTTTTCCATACTGACCTTGACTCCTTCATTATTTATAATTATGGAGACATTGATTCACAAGTTACCTATGCAGAAAATGATCTTAAATAAAAACATGAAAATCAAATATAAACTGTACAAAAATACCTTGAAAATGAACCTATTTGGTTTTGATGGCTCACGGGGAAAAGTAGGCTCAGGAGCAAGTATTTGGGTGTATAGTGCAAGAAACAACCATGCACAAGGTCACTCCTACAAACTCAATTTTCAGTGCACTGACAATATAGGAGAATATGAAGCACTACTCTTAGGATTACAATTGCCGAAAATATTAGGAGCTAAGAGGATTTCTATCCATGGTGATTATGAATTAGTCATAAAACAAATAAAAGGAAAACATGTTGCAAAAAATCCTAGGTTAAGAGCATACAGAAATGTTGTACTTGATTTCTTAAGAAAATTTTAAGAGTATGATCTAGAATTTATTCCAACAAATCAAAATGTCGTAGCAAACAATTTCGAATTTTCAGCAAGCACATGTCAATTTCCTCACCCAAATAGGAAATACACAGTAGAGGTTAAACATCATCCATCTGTACCTGATACCATGAAATACTTGCAATTATTCGGTAGTGAAAAAAAAAATAAGAGTTTATTACAATCAAAGGATGAATTTGAGGAGAGAAATATAGATTTAGATTGTGAAGAAGATAGTCACTCTTATGTAGAAATTAGTGTAGAAAAATAGTCAGTTGTTTCTGATGTAAATATTTCAGCAAATAAAGCTTTCATAAAACTGAAATAAATAAAGACCCAGAAAAAGAGGAATTCGAAGTACTTCAACTCAAGGATAATCCTGCCTAGAGGGTTTGTCCCTTTAGAAGAACTATTTGACTTCAACGACGTAGCCAAGAAACAAAAAATGGAACGAGCAGGGATAAATATCGAAGAGTGTAACATAGGCACTGAACAGAACCCAAAAATCATAAAATTGTCAAAATCATTGTCTATAGTTACAAAAAAAAGATATATAGCTCTATTTATGGAATTCATATATGTATTTTCTTGGAGCTATGAGGACCTAAAATCTTATGATACTAGCATCATACAACACAAAATTCCAATCAAGGAGGATCAAAAACCTTTTAAACAAAAACTACGTAGGATAAATCGTATCTTAATGCCTTTGGTTGTGAAAGAAATCAAGAAAATGTGTGAATCCAAAATCATAGTTCCACTTAGATATTCTAAATGTGTATCCAACATTGTGCCTACAAGAAAGAAAATAGTTGAAATCAGACTTTGTATTGACTTTAGGAATCTAAACAAATTATCCCCTAAGGACAACTACCCCTTACCAAAAATGGATCATATATTACAGAGCATAGTAAGTTCTAGTAGGATCTATTTGTTAGATAGATTTTTAGGTTTTAACCAAGTTTTAGTGCATCCTGATGATCAAGAAAAAACAACCTTTACTACTCCTTGGGGGACTTTTATGTATGTGAAAATTCCCTTTGGATTAATGAATGTTGGTGCTACTTTTCAAAGAGCCATGGAAATTTCTTTTGCAGATGAAATTGGCCATTTCATTATGATCTATCTTGATGACATTATTGTATATTCAAAAATTGATGAAGAGCACTTTGCACATCTAAGAAGAGTTTTTGAAAAATGTAGAAGGTTTCAAATTTCCTTAAATCCAAAGAAAACATTGTTTGGTCTTGAAGAAGGAAAGCTTCCGGGTCACATTATTTCTCAAGATGGAATTAGAATTGATCCTAGCAGGATTATGGTATAATCAAAATCAGTCATCCCAGGAATCTCAAAGAACTTCAATCTTTTATTGGTAAAATCAAAATTTTAAGGATATTTATACCCAATCTTGCAGAAATTTTGAGAAATATAACCAACATGATTAAAAAAGATTCATAAATTAAGTGGAACATTGAATCTAAACAATCTTTTGATCTAGTCAAGTAAGCATTAACAAAAGCTCTAGTTCTAATCAGCCGGGATCGTTGTTTTATTATTAAAGAAAAATAGTGAAGGATATGAACATCCAATAGCATTCTTTAGCAAAGCCTTGAGAGATGCATATTTAAAATACAACATGGAGAAACATGTGTTTTCTTTGGTTAAAGCATTAACGGATTTTAGATTTTACATTATACATTCACATATTATTCATTGTGTGCCCAATGCAGTAGTCAAAGACATTTTAACACAGAATGGCCCTGATGGAAAAAGAGGAAAATAGATTTATGTTATTTTGGAATATGATATAGAAATCAAACCTACAAAATTGATCAAAGGGAAAGGATTAACCAAATTGATGGTTGAATCAAATTTTCATGCACTAGACATCAACATGGTTTATTCATTGGATGATCAAGAAGAAATTGTGACTCCACAAATTGATGAAGCATTCCTAAATTCTCTGTGGTATGCAGATATCTTATATGTTTTATTTAATTTTAATTCTCCTCCTATTTTGTCCAAAACTAAAGAAATATTTATAAAGTTGAAATTTGTCAAATTTTGCATTCTATAAAATGTCTTATACTAGAAAGATGTTGGAGGTATGTTACTCAAATGTTTGCTAAAATATGATGCAGATAAAGTTATGCAGGAATTCCATGAAGGTGAATGTGGTGGCCATATTTATTGCAAAACCACTACCAATAAGATCTTGAGGGATAGTTTCTACTGGCCTACCATTTTTCCTGATATCCACAAGATGGTAAGTGCCTATCACAAATGCCAAATTTTTGAAGGAAAGAGAAAAAAATTTCCCTTGCCCTTAAAGCCCATTTCTATTGAGAGCTTTTTCCAACAATGGGGTTTATATTTCATTGGAGAAATTCATCCCCCATCCTCTGCCCAACATAAGTGGATTCGTACTACCGCGAAATACTTTACCAAATGGATATAAGCCACTTCTTCCAGAAATGTGACTAATTCTACCATTATTAAATTCCTTGAAATAAACATCCTTTCTAGAATTGGTTGTCCTAGAAAACTCATCACTGATAATGCTGCAGCCTTCAAGTCCAAGAAAATGGTTGACTTTTGTCATAGGTATCATATATCTTTAGGACATTCAACAACCTATTAACCTCAGGGTAATGTATTGGCTAAATATTTAAACAAACTTTTGGTGCATATAATAAAAAAATATCTTGGAAGATAACAAGAAATCATGGAATAACAAGTTGGTCAATGCACTTTCGGCTGATAGAATTACTACCAAAAAATCAATTGGCATGTCTCCATACCAACTGGTCTATGGAATGGATGCAGTTTTCCTCTTTCAAAGTTCCAGTCATGAAGATCATTTAGGAAATACAAGCTGAACCAAACGATATACAGATAAGGATCAATCAAACTATTCAATTGCAGCAATCCAAGGAGGAAGTTTATAATAGAACTCAAGTTATTCAAGAAAATATCAAGAAGATTTTTGATAAAAGAAAAAAGGATGATGATTTTAATCTAGGAGACAAAGTTTTCAAATGGGATTCCAGAAGAGAAGACAAAGGCAAACATGGAAAATTTTACAACCTTTGGCAAGGACCATACATTATTGGTGCTTTCAGAGGAAACAATGCATATTTCCTTAAGGATTTGGATGGAATAGAGATACTTGGAGGTCCTGTCAATGGCAAGATACTGAAACATTAATTCTCTTAAGAATACAGGTTGGTCTTTCATCATTGTAAATACCACATTTTTATAGTTTATTATTTGAATAATTCAGTAACAAAGGTTGAAGCCCATGGAGAAGCCCATAAGCCTATTTGGATGAGTTGTCATAAAACATAAAAATAAATCAGATGGAGTTTCTGTAGAAAATGGAATACTCAAGGCTATTGATCACTTGTTCTTGACACTTCACTTGGAGAAGTGTCATCCCTAGCTAGAGCCATTGTTAGGGTCCTATAAATTATAGGATCTCAAGGTGATTGAGTATTTCATAAGTTGGAATTTCATATTGTGTATGATTTTTAATATTCAAATGATTTCCAAAAAAAATATGAAAAAAGAAAAGAAAAGTGGGTATATTGAAAAAGAAAAAGAAATAAAAACCTCAAAAAAATAATAATACTGAAAGTGGTGCAAATAAAAATACCACTGCTGATTAGATTAGTTTTTTCAATCATACAGTCTAAGCATGATTGAAAAAATTTAAATTTCTGCTGGATAGGTTAGAAAATAAGGATTTTCCGAATATTTTAATCTTGGCATATCAGTAGTTAGGTAGAAATAAAATTGACTCAACAATTTAATCTGAGACAATGGAAGGAATGAGGGATAGAGTAGGTTAGAGTTTTATTAACAAAAAAAAATTGGGTCTGCAAGCATAAATGCACCCTGCAAAAGAATGATAAAAAAATGTTAGAATAGTTAAAGGGTAGGTAGAAAGAAAGATAAATAAACATGCAAAAACATGAAATTTACCCCCAAGCATCATTCAACGGATTTTGTGTATTCACATGTTAGGAAAGAAAATAAAAAATAAGAGTTTTTCCCTAAGTTTCAAGATTAATGCTTCATTAAAGGTATTTGACATATTTCATGTCATATCATAATATCCTAAGTCCCTAAACTATACCTCCGCTCGTTATATTCCACTTAATTCATCGACCCCACCATCCAATCACTCGTCACAACATTATTTAACCTCCCATCACCTTCCACCTCATCTCTGCTCCGTCCATCTCATCCAATGGTCCACGATCATTCCCCCCCCCCCCCCACCCTTCGGAAGTTAATGTTGAGGGGGTGTATGAAATGGGCAGTTTATCAAACTGTCCCATCTACTACATGTCCAACCCTCATATTTCGCACCCGTCCCCCCCACTTCATTCCGCTAACCAGCCAGGACCCCCTGCGAAAATTGATTTCCACCGTGACAAAACCGCACTCTTGACCGTTATATCCCTGCCACACCCGTCGAGCCACGGCGACCACTCATGTCACCTCCATCCAATCACCTACGCCCCCGTCTAAAGACCTATTAAAAAATTTATTTTTCAAGTTGTTACCCAATAGGCCCACACCATGTCAACGAAAACCCCCACCACTCTACAAAACTAAATTTCCCCGCCTGTTTAAAAGTTTACATTTCTTTCATGTTTCTTTCGTAACAGGTGATCACAGTTAAGGTTTTATAGAGAAAAATAAGGCATGAAAATCTTCAATTGTCTACAGATTCAAGAATAATTCCCCTTCTTCAATTCCTTTTTCTCCTAGTTCCCCTTCTAATCAATAGAAACCCCTTTCTTTATTCCCCTCTTCTTATAATCCCCTTCTGTGCACCTATAAAAAACATAGTCAACTCATTTTTCAAGTGCAATGATGCCTCCAAATAAGAAGGAACAATAAACATTTAATCCAATGGTTCACCCTCATGCGGACCTACACCATGTGGCCCTGGATGACAGAGACTTCAAGATACATGAGACTGATTTATAATTGATCTGTTCAATGTTTTTTTTGGTTGGAAGACAAGCTCATCGACGAGTTCGATGCTATAGGGTCGTGGGAGACAAAATTACCATATTATATATTCCCAAAAACGCACAGTTTCCCTAAGTGTATGTCATGCTTGTTATGATATAAACCAGAGAGTTGTTTTAGCCCCCACAGGGGAAGTCATTTTTTCCATCAGTGCCTAGTCCATCATGAAAATGATGCAAGCTCCTACTGTTGAAGAAACCATACCTTTTTCCTATGAAGCCCTGAGAGATTTATACCAAAAGTTGGATTTTTCCAGTAGAGCCAAAACACTTGAGTTATTCACAACTACAGACACTCCATTGCCAAAAAAGAATCCTCCATATCTCTATTCTACTTTCCCTAATAGGACCTAGCATATTTTCACTATCCTTTCATACTTGTTAGGATATCATTTAGATCAGTGGATTGATGAAGCAATGATAGGTTTCTTTTCTATACTTTCATCAGATTCCAAGGCTTCCATTATGTTTAATTCCAGTCAATTCCTATTTGATGCCATTCACAACTAGTTTGTCAAATTTCACACAAAGGAAGTGCTTAGATACACTTCAGTCCTATTTTATATGTTTGTATATTTTCAGGCAAGCAGGTTCCAGTTTACAATGAGGAAAGTAAATGGAGATTCCCAACCTTAATCAGTCATATTTTGGACAACCATGTTGACGAAGGAACAGAAGGATTATACCTACAAAAGATCTGTTGAAGCATTTGTGCATTCAGTAATGAGCATCCTTAGCAGCACAATGGAACCAAGGATCAGTGAAGATATTAGAGAGATTATGCAGCATTCAACCCAAGTCAGAACTGGAGACTGGTACTTATACTAGAACTATGTTGAGCTTAGAATATATGGGTGTCATTTTCCCCCTTACAAGTTGCCAAATTTCCTCCCCATGAGGATCTTTGCCCTGAGCATATGATAAATGTGTTGAGATTCAACAAGAAGATCCTAGTGAAAATTAAACACCTACACTAGGATGGAGCCTTAGGCGATTTTTAGGTGGATGTCTATTTATAGACGCATGTCTATTTATTGATGTATGTGCATAATCAATTTATAGAATGCATGTATATTTATAGATTCACGTCGACTATTATTATCCCTTAATATTAGTTGGACAATAAACTATAATCTATTATCAATGACCACTTGGAAATAGTTAGCTAAAGTGGAAAATCAGCTAGCTAAAGGAATTTCAAGTTAAGAGGTTGGTTAGTGGGAAATGCAGGTTGAATTTGTTATAACTGAGTGATTCAAAGTTTTGATAGAGTTGGAAGTGCAGTTGTGAAAGTTTTAAAGTAGTTTAACTCAGTTAAGTGAGTTAAACTCAGTTGTGCTAGTTATAACTGAAGATACACTAGTGAGAGATCAAGTGAATTATTTATTAATTAATTCACAATCAATGGTCTCACATGCAATTGAAGATTTACTATTATTAACCACATGCATGTCAGATCCAGTGGAGACCCGTTTGAGTTCTAAGTGAAAGGTGGGCAAGATTTCACTCATTCATGGATTGATATCAGTAGGGATTGCGTAGTGGAGTTAGGTTGTCTGGAGATAGTAAATTGGCTATGGAACTTGCCAATTTTTGTATGACAGTGTGAGATAATTAGCTCATATACTGAGATCTCTTGGATTGGAGCTTTGTATGTAATTGTTTCATGATCCATGATATAATATACAATATAAGATAGTGGGGTTTTTAGCTATAAGCTTTCCCCAGTAAAATTATATGTGTTGTGTGTGATTGATATTTCTTCATGATATTGTAATTGGCGATTGTGTTTTAAATTTCTGCAAAAATAAGTAGAAACGATTATGTATTTAACAATATCACATTGTTAGATCAGGAGAATCCAAGATATACATGTATTTTGTATTAAATTTCTACAAAATGTAGATGAGGTACACTTTGCATCTGCCAAAAATAAGTATCAATTTAGGATCAAGTCCCAAATTGGTCCTTTCATTTGCAATAGCAGAGTAGTAGGAGAGGAGGCTGACAGGATGTTGAAAGAGATGAAATTCACACACAACTTCACTTGGTCTTATGACCCATCAAGTATCATCTCCAAGAAAAGGGTGGAAAATAAATCAAATCCATATATCCACAACCACAAGCCTGAAATTGAGAAATTCATGAACCAAGCAGAGTGGGTAGAAAATACATTGCAGGAGGCTAAAGAGCAGATGATTTCATCATCAAGCATACAGACTCCTACTCCACAAGAAAAGCAAAATACAGAGGACAAGGAAGACAGAGGAAAAGAGCAAGAGAAAGAGGAAACCAGAAAGAGGCCAAGAGATGATCAGTCTACTCTGGAGATTGATACTTCTAGCAGAGAATTCAAAATGAAATGTAGAAAGATAGCAAGAATCCATATGGAGATAGATCAAAGCAAGGAAACATAGCATTAGACAGTCATAACCATAATAGGTTCTCCTATTTCTTCTCTAGCAGGTGGAAAAAATATATTTTCTACATCTTCAGCCACAATTCCATTTCAGCAGAAAAACTTCAAACACATACATCTACTACTACTACAGGAGAAAAGGAGGAGACCATATATGACACTTTCAAGGAGATTAAGAGAAAAAATGAGATATTGAAGACCAACACCTACAACTAGTTTTGGAAGCAAACCAACAGTTCACAAAGCATGCTTCTATCGGCCTTTGATTTAGAGAAACGAAAGATGTGCATGGCCTTTTTAGAAGCTAAGATCTCTCAGCCTAAATCACCTGCATATTTCAAGAATACACCTTTTGAGTTTAATGTCAAAGAAATCCATCCAATAGATCATATGGAGATGTACAAGTAGTCTGGAGATATGATCTGCTCCACACTGACAAGAATTGCAATGAGCCTCTCTAAGTTTCAGGTATCACTGGCTAATATTCAATCACAACTCAAGATGGAGAAGATTTTTTCTCTGGAAAAGGATACCAGAATTAAATACTTGGAGGATTTAGTGGTAAATATTGGGTATGATCAACCAAATGCAGAGGCAGTGGAAGAGATCCTGAAGAAGAATAACACTGACATAGCATCCTTGAGAAAGCATCTAAAGTGTCAGCTACTAAAGACCCTCTAACAAAGGACATAGAGGATAATGTAGCACAAAAAGTAGAGATGATGAAGCTGATAATGGAGCAGTCAGCACAACTGAAGAAAATGGAGGCAGAGATGGAAAAATTGTTCAAGGAAAAGGAAAAAGCAACAGAAATGGCCATTGTTCCTTTGGATGATGTTCCTATTTCAGTCATCCCTACAGCTACATCAGGTGGTATAGAACAGTTGGCCATAGAGATGGAGAATATAACTATACAAAGATCGATATCTTGAAGGATCTAAAGATAAGTATTGACAATGCACTTGAAATAGAAATACAGAGAGCCAAAAAATAGATCAAAATATTGATAAAGGTAGAGAGAGAAGCTTCCATTGGTCAGACCATTAGCCAGGAAAATGATATTATTTGGACCAACATAATAGATTTTGTGAATGAAATATGGCCTTCAATTCAAATCATATTTGAACAGAAAGAACTGATTGAACAGGTAAATGATGCCATACAATGTGTCAGAATAGCGACGATTTGGCCGTCGGAATTTCCGCCAAATTCTCTAGTGCATAAGTAAAGAAACCAAGGAGCTTGTAGGGATGCGTGAGACAACAAATAACATTATCAGGTTTTTAAATTCCAAGAACAGGTTTGAATTGGAAGCACTAGGATTTTAGGACATAACAACAACAATTATAGAAGTAAAAAAGGTGCTCAATAAGAAAATCTTGGTCACATAGTTAGAGGAAAAGTACCACAACTTAGAAATTGGTGTCAGTAGATTCTTTAACAGAATCGAAGCACTGACCAAAAGAGGGTTGTCCTCGCTGTTTGTAATCAATGATAAGCTTATGACCAGGACGGATTATGTGAAGGACCTGAAAAATATTTCTAAGGACACAACCAAGTTTGCAGGGATTAAAGGATCAATGACTGTGTTTTATCTTAAGATACAATCCGTTGGTTGTGGGAAGGAATCAGTGATTAAGACATTTTTAGAAATATATGTCACAAAAATTATAATATAAGGTAGTATTTGTTTAATTCCTTTGGAAATTCATTCTTTAATACCCTTAATAAGCTGATATAATGAAATATTTCACAATTCCCTTAACTTCTTATATGAGTGAAAATAAATGTAGAGGAAAATCAAAATGATATGCTGGAACACAAGATCTATCACCTTAAATTTCAAAAGGAATTTATGTAAAAAGAATAGTTCGAGTGAAGGAGTGCATATTAAGGTTATTTAACTCTTACTCACAAAAGTAATAAAGAGACTGAAATCTACTTTACTTCACTTCATTCAAAGAATAATAAACACAAAATGATAATGGAAAGACAAATCACCATCAACAGATGCAGGAAACATGATCTTATTTCATTAATCTTTCAAAAAATGTGAAAATTTGTAATCCTCCAGATGTCCAAAACTTGAAACCCTACTATTTCTTACTATCTTGTTTAAATACATACAAAAGCAGTTTGTAACTATTGGAACTTCTTGTAACTACTCAAACTACCTAAAACTGTGCAAACTACCTATTACATTGCAATTAAGGACATCATTACAATATCGATATTTTAACAAGAAAAATAAATGAAACTAGAAATATCAATCTATTTGCTGGATCTAGATCTGATTGGTTGCCACTGTGTTCCCCTGATTTGTTGATGTGTAATTCTAAGGTGCTGATGTGTCACCTGGTGAATCAGTCATCCATGCCCTACACTTTTTTCTAGATTTCAATGTTGGTTTTAGGAGAATTGACCAACTTGTGATACTCTAACCTAAAATCAATGATCCTTTTAAAAGTGGGTCTTTTTGTAAACAAGGTCTTAACCATCCATAACAATTGAAAATGCCTGTGCAAGAAATTGACAATTGTAGCTCCTTTTAAGACTGCATTTTTTTCATGAGTATTGTCAATATTGCATTTTTTTGCCAGTAATAAAGGCTCATATGAATCCCAAGATAGAAGACTATCGTGCAAATCCCAGCATGATGGCAACCTAGCTCTAGTCCTTTGGTCAAACACATTGTCAAATTTGTCTATAACCTGTTTGACTTCTATCAATTTCTTCTTTGCTGACTTCCTGCAAGCATTTTTCACAATCAACTTATTTATCTCCAAAACACACAGTGTTCTATCTTTGATTTCATGTTCCTCTAGCTCTTGATCTGTCTTGGAATTGATCAAATCAATAAATCTTTTTTCCCATAGAGCTCTGTTAAGAAACTTATGTTTATCAGCAAAAATAAGTTCCTGTAAATATTTTATTGTTATTTTTTCCTCTGACACTATAATTAGGGATTCCCAAATTGTTTTCATTACTTCAATAATTTCATTCCACACAATATCCTTTTCTTGAATTAAAGACATGTTTCCTTTCACTTTTTCTTTAAAACTCTTGATTTCCTTGTAAGTTGTCTGGAAATCTAATTTATATTTATTAACTTCCCCTTATTTGGAATGCATTATCTTCATCGTTGTATCAAGATCACAATGAGTTTTCTTAAGATCAATCTCTGCCATCTTTAACTATGTGCTCAACTGGGACAATCTAGTTGCAGTATCATCAGTTCTAGATGACATAACAATGGTACAAGAATGAGATTCAATTTGACCCTGCAAATTAAGAACTAACTCCTTTAATTTAGAAATCTCTTCATCTTTCTTAAATAGCTCCTATGAAAGACTTTCTTTTTCATTTTTTACCTCTCCTACCTCTGCTGCCATTGGATGCTCTCCAATAGGTAAATTTATCTTTTTCTTCAATACATTAATTTTTGATTCAACACTTTGTAATAACTTCTGTACAACTGATCTATCATTGGGGTCCACTCCAATTTTTATAATTATATTCTTCAACTCTTCATTTTGAGTTGAA
Source organism: Pinus albicaulis (assembly GCA_034641835.2). NCBI lineage: Eukaryota > Viridiplantae > Streptophyta > Pinopsida > Pinales > Pinaceae > Pinus > Pinus albicaulis. The sequence goes on along the minus strand of CM076581.1, from coordinate 534,301,554 downwards.
AGAGCCCTGGAATTAGCCTTCTCTAATTTTAGCTGCTTAGTCACTTTTGCCAATATATTCTCTGCCTTATGAGAAATTGCACTTGTTTTAGTTAGGTCATTAACAATCAATTAACCAGTCTGCATATGTATGTTAACTTTGTCAAGTAAAGGGATATTTTTAACATCAATAGATAAATTCACAGTTTTAAAACTGTTGGATGACCCTATTGTCATTTCAGATGGGTGAGAGAAAGAAATCTTCAATTGATTCCTTTCTATGTCCATAGAAGTCAGCAATCTAGTTTGGTCAGGAGTAATCTGATACTCATCTTTAGTCTCCATACTGGCTTTAATCTTCTAATTCTTTTCTGCAATTTGGGCAATGCCTTACATGATCAAAGGAACTTGATCATGAACAACTTCATGTCTTAATGGTGAAGCTGGTGCATTCTGAGAATATCCTAATTGAATAAGGAAACCAGGTTGTGTGATTGGTATCTCTTCAGTTAACTTAGCTATTTTCTCAACTCTTTGTTCCTCATCCTTAGAATCAACAAATTTTTCTTTGCTTCTTTTGCTAATCCTTTTCAGAAATGATTGGAGTCTGAATGCTGGTGCTATTAGAGTCTGAAAAACCGTTGTTAGATAAATACTCGACTTAGGCCTAATGTCATGAAAAAAAGCAGAATAACCATTTTCAACTCTTCTATTATAGATTACCTTGTGTGGATCATAAGCCCATTTCTCACCTAATAAAAAATGCATGTTAGCTTCATTTTTTGCTTCCCTCATATTCACTACGAAAGGTCCCATAGACATAGGCAAATTAAATAGATGGCCTTTCTTCATTGGGACAAAATGTATGTGATCTACATTTGGGATCTGTCTAATAAAATCCAAGGCAAACGATCTCATGGGAACAAAGATAGGTAATATATAAGGCTAAATCCCAGCTCCATATAATATAATTTCTAAAATCATCATACACAAACCAATCTCCAAATTTACAATTGGCACGAAGCTGAAGAAACTCCTGAGCCTTTGGCAGAAAAAATGGATGAGTAACTCCATTCAAAAACTTATAGGCAATTGGCATGAAACAAGCAGCAAAATAAAAAAATCCCTGTAGAAATTATATAACTTATGTTTTATATGTCCAAGATTCTCCTGATCTCACACTATTTTAGCTTCATGCAAAATACAGAATCTATTCCACCATTGATCATTTGCGGAAATTAAATCAAGATTGCAATGCACACATGAACCAATAAAAATTCACACACATTAACACAGTTGTTTAATGGGAAAGCCTAAAGCTGAAAACCCCAACTATTTGTATATAATATATGTCATAGAGATCATGTAACAATCCTCATACAAAGCTGAACATGTCAAGCTCTCAGTACAATACAATCGCTACACACTAATCAGGCTCGATCTTGCAAATCCATGCACTGATCTCTGCCACCTGCTAGCCTGCCTCTACTATGAAATCCCTGCTAAAGAATGGCTCTAAATGAACTCGAATCCACCAAGCTTGCACTGCGCAATCCTCATTGGCATCTCCACTGAGTGTTGGATGCAATCAATGCATCACTATAGTCACAACTGATAGTCACACTTTCTCTTTCGCCTACCTCTCCACTGGTCTCCACTGAAACTACCATGCACTGTAGTTAACTGATGTATTCTTCAGTTGATTAATGAGTTATTATTTAGTGAATTAATTAACTAATTAATTCACACCACTCTCACTAGTGTATCGATCGGTTAGACTAGATACAACTAGCTCAACTGAGTCTAACTGAGTTAAACTGAATAAAACTCCACCAACTACTTCTATAACTCCACCAAACTCTGTCACATGAGTTCTAGCCCAATTCCTCATACGTAGCTCATTAACCCCTCGGGAATAGTGTAGTTTCATACGTAGAATTTGATGTGCCACATCTGTGCACTGAACTGAAGTGCCCCAAGAGAATACGTTGTTGTTTAGAGTCTGATTATTATTAAGAGCTAATACTAATCGACATGCATCTATTTTTAGATTGATGATCTATAAATAGACTTCGCCTAATATTCTAAAAATAGAATTCCATATGTTTTTCCAACTTGATCAACCATCCACAAATAGTGTCCTGCAACTTCTGAAATATGATCATCATGTCTAAAAATAGACATAGTCTAAAAATAGACTTTGCACCAAAAATAGCCTGCGGGCCCACTTAGTGAAGGCGACTCTTTTCACTAAGCTCATCATCTTTTTGAATCTCAATAATCCCTCCCTCATTTGGTTCATTTCTTATTACATCTGTCCAAAACACTACTCATTGTCTTTTCTTATCTGCATCCATAATATTTAGCCCCAAATGTATAAATTCTTCTACATTTTGATATAAGAATAAATAAGTAATCATTGAAGGAAACCTGAAAGACCCAGTGAGGCACAGGATCATAATTTGAGTGTTAACATTCTCTTTCCAGTAGGAGGGAATATATAATACCGCATTAGGATTCATCATTAAGGAAAATAACCCAAGAACGGACCTGTCAATTTGAGCAGCATCCTCCTTTCCAAGTATCTTTGATAGAAATTGTAGTACTGACTTGACTTTTGCATCAAAAATCTCCAATGGGAATTCTTTATCATTTGGTGAAAAACATCTTGCTTCCGGCTTTATAAAGAAGACAACCCGTGTAAACTCTTGTCTTGCAAGACTTTCATATAATGTTGCCAATGATTCTTCAGTAAAATGAACAAATATTTAGACTCAGGATAACAAAGGGCTTGGTGGATTAATTGAGATGTGAATTTTTAATAACACTCTCTCCTAAATAATTCATCAAAAAACATTTTCTAGGGTACAATGCAGACAATAGCCAATGTAAAAATTCGAGAAAAATATGAGTTTTAGGGACACATGTAGACAAAACACTGGACTCTACCATGGTTGAATAGATGGGAGAACTATTCTGATTCCGTAGGACTTGCCGGTAAAAGGGTAAATGCTCAAAAATGCACAGAGTATCTTTGATGTCTTGCTCAGTTTCCATAAGCGGGATATGGCTAGAAGAGCCATACAAGGACAAATGTTTAGCAATGAATTTTTTCAAGGTGGCAATTGAATAAGTGCATAGGTAAGAGATTAAAGCGAATAAGATGACTTCTTGAGAAATTGGGACTGAAAACCAATAAGAAGAAAAGAAGGAAATTAAACACCTTATATAGATGGTGTGGGATTTTGAAAATAAATGCAAATTCAATGCTTTACTGGACAGATAATGAAAACACGATGTGACATATGAGTTGGCTCCTTAGCTAGCAGTATGTACTGTCTACGTCACTGGCTGCCTATGTCACTACGGGAGCACTCTGGAGTATGGATAACCCATGGGAGGTATGCCCCCGCATCTATCGTGAGTTTTTGATCTTGCTCAGTGGAATTTTGGTGGAGTCAACTACAGAGGCACTATCCTTGTTAACCCGTGGGCTATTTGTGCCTGTGGGTTTTCGCCAATCTTGATCAACTTTCCTTCTTTTAATGTTCGTTCGATGATTTGTGTGGACAGTAACTCAACGACCGAACCCACCTCTAAATATCTGCATCATATGTTAATTCACCAATTATATAAAACAAAAAAATTTCAGCATAAAAATTTACATTTGTCCTTTTTCTAACATATATGATTTTTTTGTGCTTTGAAAAATATTTCAAAATAAATATGAAATGAGCCACAACATTTGGCTCAACCCGGGGATATTTTTTTTTGCCACGAAATACTAAGAACCACATATAATTGCCTTCACCTCAGGCATGGAGTCAAATATTTCTTGGTGACATATGAACAATGGACAATCTAGTATTTACAATGATGAAATTCTGAATTTTAGTGTTGGAAATAATGCTTCAAATACTACCCATTCAAAGGCAGCTGTAAAGATTCTCCATTTAAATCTTCTAGAGTGAAATTTTTGTTTGACCTGGCCTCAATAATCCTGTATGGACCATACCAGAGAGGGTCAAAATTACCATGCTTACCTTTATCTTCTCTTCTGGTGTCCCATCTTAGAACTAAATCTCCTTCTTGAAAGAGGATTTATTTTTTTTTCCTGTCAAAAATAGATTTCATCTTTGCCTGATAAGAAATCAGGTTGTCTCTAAATTTGTTTCTACTTTCACTTGACTCAACCACTTTGTTCATTCTTCTCACTAGGGAATTAGGTTTTGCCTAGGCTTCTTGAAGGTAAGAAATTACTGGTTTGGCCAATTGAGTAGGAAACAGTGATGAGTTCCATAAACCAGCTCATAGGGTGATTTACCAGTAGACATCCTGGTAGTTACTCGAACTTCCCAAAGAGAAAACTTCAATTTTGAATCCCATCCCTTCTAATTTTCAATGAATGTCTTCTTCAAAATCCTAACCAAATTCTTGTTTGAAGATTTTTCCAACTCATTCCCTTGTCGATGATATGTTGTGGAATGTGATAAAACTACATTATATGTTTGATAGAAGTTAATGGATTGAACAAAATTAAAGACCTGAGCATTATCAGTTACAATCTTGACCAGACATCCAAATATGCTAAAAATGTTCTCCTCCAGAAACTTCATCACCACTTGGTCATTTTCCTTTTTGGTCGGTATTGCTTCAACCCACTTCGTGAAGTAATCAATGGCAGTTAGAATCCACTTGAACTATCAACTTGATCATGGATTCATCTCTCCAATAAAATCCAATCCCCACTGCCTAAAGGGCTCTTCTATGAATACAGGGATAAGAGGTAATGGAGCAAGTCTTTTATTTTCAGCAAACAATTGACATTTCTAACAACTTATAACCAATCTATATACATCTACAAACAGGGTGGACCAATAGAAACCTGACTTGAGGATTTTATGGGTTTTGACCTTCCAACTATAATTCCCTCCACACAAACTTTCATGAATTCCTTGATAACTTCAATGGATTCACCTTCACTTAAACACAATATAAAAATATCAGTAGGATCTTTCCAGTATAACTTTGCTTCTACTATGACATATGGCTAAGATTTAAGCTTGAGAGCTCTGTATTTCATTCTATTTAGTAAAGTTGGAAAAGAAAAGAAACATAGGTAATAAACAATATCTTTATACCAATCTGAACACAAAAAATTGTATTGAATACCTGTTTTGGGCTTATTTTGGCCTTCTTCATTTACAGCTCCATCCACTGGTGCCAAAAAATTAATTCCCAATGCTTGAAAATGTGTTTCTGTTAAAAAATTTACTAAACCATGTCCTTTGATTAACTTGGTGGGTTTAATGTCAAAATCATACTCTTGGATTTTCGCTATCCATTTTCCTCTTTTTCCTTCAACATGACTTTGAACCAGCATGTCTTTAACAGTAGAATTAGGTACATAAGTGGTTATTTTGGATTGTAACAGATAATTCCTGAAGGCTTTGAGTGATTTGACAAGTGCATACACTTGTTTCTCCAAAAAAAAATATTTGATCTCAGCATCTATGAGAACTTTGCTGAAGAATGCTACTGGCTGCTCCTTACTATCCTCGTTTTTCTAAAACAACATAGTAGTAATAGTAGTGGGGGAAGCGAATGAAAACATTTTAAATGACTTTTGATAATAAGAAATTATTAGGACAGGATCTTCCTGGAGTGCTTCCTTTATTCTGGAAAATTCTTCTCTTGCTTCTTTATCCCATTTCAATTATTCATTTTTCTTCAACATGTCAATTATATTTCTCACAATATCAACATAATTTGGTACAAATCTTCTCAAAAATTTTATTTTTCCCAAAAATCTCTAAATATCTTTCTTGCTTCTGGGTAAAGGAATTATCTCAATTGCTTCCACGCTTGTTGGATCAATCTTTACTCCTTGTTTTGAAACTATATGACCTAATAATTTACCTTATTCTAAGGCAAACAAAGATTTCACGAGATTTAGTGATAGACCAAACTTCCTGCATTTTTCAAAAAAAAATTGCAGATGCTCAAGGTGTTCATCATATTACCCTGAGAAAACAGTTACATCATCTAGATATATAACTACATACTTGTCACCGACAAATGCTATGTCCATGGCTCGCTGAAAGGTTTCTCCTCCATTCATAAGCCAAAATGGCTTCCTTACATACATGAAAGTTCCCCAGGGGGTTGTGAAAGTTGTCTTCTTCTGATCTTCCTTATCTACTACCACCTCATTATACCCAGAGAATCCATCAACCATAGATATCCTGTAACCTCTTGTCACCTTTTGTAAGAGATTATCCATTCTAGGTAAAGGGTAATTATCCTTATTCTCTATTCAAGTTCCTGAAGTCCACACATAATCTTATCTCTCCATTTTTGTTCCTCAGAGGAACCATATTAGAAACCCAATCCGCATATCTAAGAGGAACAATGATTTTTTCTTGTATCAATTTATCCACTTCCTTTTCGATTGGATATAGCAATGATGGAATAATTTGTTTGAGCTTATGTTTGTGTGGTTTGATTCCTTATTTCAATGGAATCTTATGTTGTATTATGATTTTATCATATGTTTTCAGTTATTCATATGACCAAGCAAACACATCCATATACTTCTTAAGAAGATCAATGTATCTTTCTTTATAGTTTTCGGGAACACCTTTGAACAATTTCACCATTTTTGGTTCCTGCTGAGTTCGCAGATTATAGTCTTCCACCTCTTCCTCTTGATGTACTTTCTTTGAATCAACAACAACATCATTAGAATCAAATAATATTTCAAGGGGAACTAATCCTTTTGGGAGCACATTATATTTCAATTGGATAATCTTCTGATCGCCAATTGACTATTTGAGGTTTCTTACCTCTTCTTTATGCTCTGTTTGTTTTTCTTCTTGATCTATCTCAACATCTTCAAAGTTTTCAATCATTGTGAGGAACTGATTTATTTTTTCATCATCTTCAAACCCCTACCAATGTTTCACATTGTCAGGGATAGAGGGTCCGTGTCTAATTTCAATGTCATACCTTAGCCTTGGATTTATTGGAGGCATGAAGGTGCTGGCTACAACTGCTAATGAGTCAGCCATTCTATTCTCCTCCCTCAGGATAAACTAACGATTGAAGGCTTCAAAATAGTTCTGTATCAAATCCCAAAATTTGTTCCTATATGATCTTAATCTCGGATGCTTGGCTTGACAATGATTTTTAATCTGTCTTATTATCAATTCCGAATTACCAAAAATTGAAATACATTGAATTCCCATCTATTTAGCAACTTGATGGCTTAAAATTAAGGCCTCATACTTAGCCACGTTATTTTTTGAATCAAATTCTAATTTAAAATAAAAATTCATGATTTTACCTTCTAGTGATACCACCAAGAATCCAACTCGTGTGCCATCCTTGAAGTAAGCACCATCAAAGTAGCATTTCCACATCTTCTTTGAATGCAACTCATTATGTGCAATCACTGAAGAGAGTTTCTTCTATGTGTCTTCAGCTAATTCTCCATCTTCATGTATCATGAAACATGAAAGGTCTTCTTTTTCCTGACTATAAATAGGTGAATTACATGTATCTTCCTTTCTTCCCCATTGAAACAAGAATGATAACATAAGTGAAATCTAATTTTAAAACTCCTCCCAAATTTTCTCCCCAAGATCTTGACAAGATCATTCCAAATATGGCTGGAATGTTAGAAACCACTATGTCCATAACAATATTTTTTGCTGGAATCTGTGCAAAAGACACTACCGTGTCTTTAATTAACCCAACAAATTTCACCCTATTGGAATCAAATGAGTACAGGTCCATGTATGATTTAGTAATCTATAAATTTAACTCCTTCATGACATACAATGGCATAATATTATGAGAGGCCCCTGAATCCAACATACAGTTATTGAGAATAAAATCATGAAGATACAATGAAATATAAAATGGAGGAACTGAAGAATCTACTTCTTCCATATGAGGAACAAAAGTGATTACTATTTTTTCTTCTTGCAGATTCATAGTATCACTTATATCTTCAATCTATGAGAGATTAATGAATTATGAAATTTATTTTTTATAACCTGGTGTCTTAGTTAACTCAATAAGAGGCATCGAAATCTTGACCTTCTCCAACTCCTTTGATAAATTGAAAACCTGAATTTTCTTAACATTCTTCTCGGGTTCTTCGTCATTCTTTCTAGGATTTAAAGTTTGTTTAGGAACATGAACAACCTTCTCCAAAATATCAGTATCAACAATTGTTTTTGGTAAGATCCAGCCTGCTTCACTTATGTTCTATTTATTGGATTTATAGGTTTCTTCCCTTTATCTACTTTTTATACTGAGATCTTTTATTGTGGAGTTGCCATTAGAGGAGGAGTAGAATCTTGTTGTTCACCTTCATTATCCTGCACCTTATATGTATTTCTAGACATTAAATCAAATTTTTTATGTAACTTAGTTTGCATGAAATTTGTGAATTGCCTAAAATTTTCATCCATCTCATCTTGATCAAAAGATACTTGAGCTTCAACATATTCTCCCACACAATCTTCCTCTTCATCATCTTCTCTAGTGTACATAGAAGATATTTGATTTTCAACTTCTTTTTGGTCATATTCTACTGACTGTCCAAGTGATGCTTCTATATATAGTGGTGTGTGAACCTCATATTGATCTCTTCTTTCCCTATGCAAAATTTGCAGGGGTTGTTTTCTGAATTGAGGATTAAATCCTCCTTTGTTTTGTTGTACCGATCTTTGGGAGTTTTTACTTTCCATTTCCATATTTACTAACTTATTTGACAATTTTTTTATCACCTTTTTCATATCTTCAATTATTTGATCTTGTGGTGATTCTCCTTTTTCTTTCCCCTTCTCTTGAACTGACTGCTTTTCTTTTATATTTCCAGTTGCAGTCATATTGGCTTCAATTTCCAAAGCATATGTCTATATTTTCTCAAGATTAGGGGATCTCCTCTCTCTAAGTGTAAAATTGAAATCAGCTTCAAAAGCGCCAGCAAAAACTACCTTCGCTCCAACAAGAGGGGGCTTCATCTCTGCAAGTAAACCATTGTACAATTTATTGAATCTCTTGAAAAACTTAGAAACATTCTCATTAGGTTTTCTTTTAGTTGCATTAAATTATGTTAATGAATAACCGTGATCTCTTTTATCTCCCTATCTCTGAGTGAATGTATTTTCTAACTCTTCCCATGTATTAATGGAACCATTTGGTAAACCTTTGAACCATTTTCTAGCCTCTCCATCTAGATACCGAACAAAAAATATCATTACAACATCAAGATGTTCTACATTCAAATTTTTCAGCAAAATTGCAAAACAGGGGCAAGTTTTGTTCTGCAGTTACTTCATCTTCCCCAGTGAAACAAGGAAGTGATTTAATATATTCTTGAGGCATGGCATTCATCCGTTGTGGAAGATTAAGTGTTTCATATCTATTCATTAGGAAAGCTAGTGCTACCATGTTTATGCCTTGATTAACTGCTCCTTGGGTTGATGAAGTCGATGAACCTGCTGTGAAAGTAAATGAAGGGGGAGATAAAATTCATATGGGAGTGGGTTGATGAATAATGGAAAAGGAACCAACAAATATAGTTTTTTGAGCTTCTGTAAAAGTAAAGGATACAAACTCAAAGGAATGTTCTTCCAACTTAGGTTCTTGAAAATGACTGGGTGTGAAAGGTGAATCTTGTTCCAATAAAGGAAACACTTTAGAGATATTGTCAAACCAAGGTTTATGAGAACTACTTCCAGGAGCAGACAATGTAGGACTAGGCGTTGAAGGGGTTTTAGGTTTCTGAGCCTTTTTAGAAACCAATATTTTAGGATTTAACAAAGCAGAGACTTTCTGTTGTGAGGTATCTGATGTCGTGTGAGGCCTTTTGAAAGCAAGAATTCTAGAAATGAAAACACAGCCGAATATTTCCTCCTCACTGAATAACCATAGGAAATAATGTGAAAAATCCAGGGAAAATAAACTTCGTTTCTTCACCCCTGGCAACGATGCCAAATTTTTTTGTATCCTTAGAGACAATCCCTTGGCTGTGGGAAGGAATTAGTGCTTAAGTCATTTTTAGAAATATATGTCACAAAACATATAATATCAAGTGGTATTTATTTAATTCCTTTGGAAATTCATTATTTAATATCCTTAATAATCTGATATAATGAAATATTTCAAAATTCCCTTAACTGTTGATATGAGTGAAAAGAAGAACTGTAGAGGAAACTCAAAATGATATGCTGAAACATAGAATACATCACCTTAAATTTCAAAATGAATTTATGTATAAATAATAGTTGGATTGAAGGAGCACAGATTAAGGTTATTTAACTCTTACTCATGTATTTTTTAAAGAGACCAAAAACTACTTTGCTTCACTTCATTCAAAGAAGAAGAAGCACAAAATTATACTAGAAAGACAAATCACCATCAACAGATGTAGGAAACTTGATCTTCTTTCATTAATCTTTTAGAAACAGAAGTACAAAATTTGTAGTCCTCTAGAGGTCCAAAACTCAGAACCCTCCTCTTTCTTACTATCTTGTTTAAATACCTACAAGCAGTTTGTAACTGCTAGAACTTCTTGTAACTACTCAAACTACCTAAAACTGTGTATACTACCTATTACATTGCAATTAAAGACATCATTACAATATCGATCTTTTAACAAGAAAGATAAATAAAACTAGAAATATCAATCTATTTGTTGGATCTAGATCTGATTGGTTGCCACTGTGTTCCCTTGATTTGCAGATGTGTCCTTCTGAGGTGTTGATGTGTCACCCAGTGAATTAGTCATCCATGCCCTGCACTTTTTTCCAGATTTCAATTTTAGTCTTAGGAGAATTAACCAACTTGTGATACTCTAACCTGAAAGAAGTGATCTTCTTAAAAGTGGGCCTTTATGTAAACAATGTCTTAACCATCCATAAAAATTGAAAATGCATGTGCAAGAAATTGACAACTGTAACTCCTTTTAAGAGTGCAGTTTTTTCATGAGTATTGTCAATCTTTCTTTTTGCTGCCACTAATAAAGGCTCATATGAATCCAAAGATAGAAGACTACCTTGTAGATCCCAGCATGATGGCAGCCCAGCTCTGGTCATTTGGTCAAACACGTTGTCAAATTTTTCTTTAGCCTATTTATTTTTTTCAATTTCTTCGTTGTTGACTTCCTGCAAGCATTTTTCACAATCAAATTATTTATCTCCAAAACACACAATGTTCTATCTTTGATTTCATGCTCCTTGAGCTCTTGATCTGTCTTGGAATTGATCAAATCAATAAATCTTTTTTTCCATTGAGCTTTGTTAAGAAACCTCTATTTATCAGCAAGAATAAGTTCCTATAAATCTCTTATTATGCTTTTTTCCTCTGACACTATAATCAGGGATTCCCAAACTGTTTTCATTACTTCAAAATTTTCATTCCACACAATATCCTTTTCTTGAATTAAAGACATGTTTCCTTTCTATTTTTATTTAAGACTCTTGATTTCCTCATAAGCTGTCTGGAAATCTGATTTATATTTATTAAATTCCCCTTATTTGGCATGCATTATCCATTGTTATATCAAGACCAATCTAAGTTTTCTTAAGATCAATCTCTGCCATCTTTAACTCTGTCCTCAACTAGGAAAATATAGCTTCTAGATCATCATTTCCAAATGACATAACTATGGTGCAAGAATGAGACAGTATCCAATGTACAAATTTGGGAAAAATATGAGTTTTAGGGACACATGCAGACAAAACACCAAACTTGACCATGGCTGAATAGATGGGAGAACTCTTCTCATTTAGTGGGACTTTCTAGTAAAAGGGTAAATTATCAACAGTGCACAGAGTATCTTTGACGTCTTTCTTAGTGTCCATAAGCAGGATATGGCTAGAAGAGCCAGACAAGGACAACTATTTAGCCATTATTTTGTTCAGGCTTGCAACCGAATAAGCATAGAGGTAAGAGATTAAAGTGACTAAGATGAATTCTTGAGAAATTGGGACTGAAAACCAATAAGAATAAAATAAGGAACCTCAACACCTTATATAGATGGCGTGGGATTTTGAAAATAAATGAAAATTAAATTCTTGAATGGATAGATAACAACAACATGATGTGATATATGAGCTGGCTCCTTAGCTGGTGGCATGTACTGTCTACATCACGGGTTGCCTACGTCACTATGGGATTGCTCTGGAGTATGACGAACCCATCAGAGGTCTACTAGAAGAGCTTTCCTTGAAGCTATGGACAATGATATATTCATCTAGCATGAAATTAAACACATTTTTGTGTTGACGCCAAATTTTCTGAAATTCATAGAGACAGATGAGATATATCGAATGATGATCAGGACCAAGATTCCAAATGAGAAATAGTGGGAAAATTTGTGTGACTACCAAGAAGGGTGAAGGTCAGCGCATCAACCAAATCAGCATATCAGCATATCAACACAACATCAGATCACCCAAATCTAGAAGAACAACAACAAATCAAATCAAGTAGCAACGACCTTCTAAATAATAGGGCCAGATGTCAAATTATTTCATCGTGTCCACTTCGTGGTCACACTAGTCGAATTTTCATTATTATTGTAATTAATAACATATTTCCTATGTAGATACGACAATCGTTTTAGAGTATAGTTAAATACTGAATTCCTTCTGGGTATCAAGGGGTTGGACCCTAGATTGTAAAAATTTTCTTTGAAGCATTCTATTTTGGAGTTGGAGCATCAATAATAAAAGACCTTTTGCAAGATACTTGAGCAATGTTTATCTGGTGATGTTATTCATTTTCCATGTTAATGTTTTCCATATTTTTTTCTCTCAATGCATCATTTAATTCTAATTGTAAAACAAAAACCTGAAGAATAATATTTGCTGCTAGAGAACCTTAATTCTTGTTGTGTTTACAATATAAAAAATTTTCTTCTAAATTCTGGTTAAGAAATTATTAATTTCTTTTTAACCAGTATTGATTTCACTTTTTCTGTCATCTCATAATTCATTATGTTGTAAGATCCAGTAAGTGTACTTAGATTGCCTTGTGAATGCTCTTGAAAATTTGATGTAACAAACCAGCCTTTTATGACTCCATAGCCCAATGGAATTAATTAAGCAGATGTTTTAATCCAACCAAAAAATCGATAAAAAATAAACCCCTACAATCATTATAACTAGCCTAATATCATAATTATAAAACAAAGCTAAATCTAAAATAGAGATGCCTCTCTGAGTCTAGGAGGGATAGATCCTAGGCTCCAAAGTGGTTTTGATGTTGTCCTATATAATTATACTTTCCAATATTAAAATTATAGAACGATAATAGATCCAACCCACATCCCCTCCTAAACTAAAAAGTGTAGTTGATATCTTTGAATTGACGAATTATGTTGGAGGAAATTCATCCTCCTAAGCTTGGAAATTTGTTACAACTACATTCTAATATTTAACTTTATTGTTTCTGTTGTTAGGAAATATTTAGAGTTTTTTTTTTTTCCTATCTTTATCATCTCGTGAAAAGACTATATATTGTCTCTCATTGATAGAGACGAGGTTCTGAATTTTTGTAAAAATAAAGTTGCACTACTGTATCTTAAATTTTCTTAATCTGAATTTGAACCACCACATTTCTATCATAAGCAAAGCAATGGTTTAACGGGTACTATTATCCCTTTTCTATTTATTTTCTTAGATTAGATTGGTATTATGACATTATTTATGATATATATATTGAAAAAAACTCTCATGATCACTATTGGTGCGTCTGATTGTAATCTTTTATCTCTATATGAATAACAAGATATTTATGTGTTATGGTTCAACAACTAATTTAATTAAGTTAGTTTCCCTTATTTGGAATATATTCCTGATTGTATGATAATCTATAATGTCATGATAATTATGAAAACTTTATAAAACTCATATTTTAACAAATTTCTTGGAATAGATATATTAATAATAGTCTCTATTTCAGTATTTATCCATATTACAGTAAAATATCTTTAATCGCTTTATTTTTCATTAGATTTTATAAAAAGGGAAACTAGTCCCATAACTCCATTTGAAGCCATCATCCCAAAGAGATAAGGAGATGCTTTAAGTTCCCGACCGGGTGATTTCCTCAATGTTGATGTAGTCATTCAGGACCATCAATAGGTTCATAACCTAAAAGTTGAACTTTTCAAAATCAAACTCTCAAAAGCATACAATAGTGTAAATTGGATATATATTTGTCTCATTCTTAATCATATTGGATTTACCTAAGATTTTTTCACCCGATTCATGAGTTGTATTCAAATGGTTTCAATTTATGGTATTGATTAATGGTTCAAATTATAAAAAATTTCATGCATAAAAAGGGCTTAGACGAGGATGACCCTTATCCCATTTGGTATTTATTCTTGTGGTAGAGGGTCAGATTTATCTTTTAATAGAATCCGAAAGAAGGGTAGAGGTTATGGGACTCAAATATCCAATACCATGACTATAACACACCTCTTTTTCATTAATGACATCTGTATTTTCTGCAATGGATTTGAAAGAGAGGTAGGTAATCTTGCTGAGATTTTATCTTTCAATGGAAAAGCCACAAGAATGTATGTGTAATTTGGACGAGGGGGAAATGAGGCTTATCAACCACCACATCCCATTCACAGCAAAATCATTAGAAGGAAGTGTTAAATATTTAGGTTTCTACCTTAAATGAAAATTTTATAGTAAAATGGATTGGTCTTGGCTCATAGAAAAGATTGAGAAAAGAATGAAAAGTTGGATTCTAAAGTGGTTATCACATGTTGGATGCTTAGTATTTATAACATCTATTTTTGAAGATATTTTTTTCGACTAGATATCACTTTCTTGGGTACTAAAATCTATTTCAGAGAGGGTAAAAATGGTATGATTTAAATTCCTTTGGGTTGGGAATCAGGAAAATAGGGTTCTTCCTTGGGTTCGATGGAAGAAATTAGCAATACCCAAGTTACTTGGAGGTTGGAAACTAAAAAATAATTTCATGTTCTCTAAATAATTGGCGGAAAAATGTATTTGGATGCTTATCACAAATGAGAACCTATGAACTATGGTAGTCACTCAAAAATACATAGCCCTAAGCATAATCAAGGAACGGTTTCAAAGGGTGGACAAACCGAAGGTAAGAATCTCGTCCATTTGGTGAGAAGTTATCATTTATTTTGACCTTATTGGAAACAGAATGATATGGAAAGTAGGAAATGGTGAGAGAGTTATAATTAGATTAGAATTGTGGCCTAGAAGTGGGAATGATAACCTTGTTCCTTAGCCTCTTACTATTTCATTAAGGGACAAAGGAATTTCAAGTTTAGTGAATGTAACCAGCCTCGAAAATACCTCAATCTGGAGGAAATATTAGAAATCAATGGAGGAGTTAGGGATAGAGGAGAAATTATTGGAGGCTTGGAATGGTTACCTATATGCTTTCATTAACAACCACATTAGTATCATTGACCGTGAGGATGAATTGTTTTGTAGTATATCTCCTAGGATATTCTACACTCCAAAACTCGGGGATATAAAATTTAGTGCAGATGTTGCTCTTGTTGAACCAAAATGGTGGTGAAGTGCTATGTGGAAATCCAAATTTCCTTCGAAAGAAAAAATATTTATGTGGTGTATAATAGAACAGAAGCTACCCACTTTGGATACTCTTCAAAAGTGCTTCTCCATTGGGCTGATTTGGTGCTCCCTTTGTAAGGGAGCTAATGAAAGCATCAAACATTTGTTTATGTTATGCTCTTTCTTCACTCAAATCTATGACATATGTAAAATAGTGGCAATATCCAACCATAGGTGGGTTGGGGAAGACTTAGAAGCTTTTTAGGAGTGACACCTAGACCCTACAACACACTCATATAGATCCCTTCCACTCATCATCTTCTAGGGTTTATGACTAGCTCGTAATAAAATCATTTTTCAGGATATAGTGTTTGTACTTGAGTGAATAATTGTTGAATATTTGGAAAATATTTCCCATTTCCCATATGAAAAATGGATTTCCCATCCTAGATTTATTGTAAATTAATCACATGACCCTAGGCAATTGTGGGATTATTTTTATAGTGACCATATTGAAGTTGATACCAAGAGTGGAGGTGGTTATGTCCTCTTCATGTTTAGCACACATTCTTTTCATGCTAAGATGGGTTTTGGCCTAGGTATGAATAATGAATTTGAACTATTGGTACATAAAAATTTAATGATCTTTGTGAAGGAAAAATGGTGCACTCAACTTCAAGTTTAAGGAGACCCAATTCTAGTAGTAAATTGGTTCAACAAGGCTCAAGTGTGCAAGAATCTCATCTTAAATCTAATATTAGAATATTTTTGGCAACTAAAAGACTCATTCACATTTTTTGTATGTTCTCATATTTACGACCAGAATGTTATGGTTGAAAAAATATCCAAATTAAGAATAGATATGGACAAATATATATGACATATTCAAGATCAGGTTGAAAACTCTATATAGGAATATTACCATAGGTCATTTACTGAAAAAGCCATACACAACTTAATATGTTCTAATTTTTTTTGATATATGTATACATAGCATGATGTTTTTGAGCATTACTACAGTTTATGTATGTTATATTGATACACTATTATATGGGGCAGGAACATGTTTTATATGTGTTGGGATTAATTGAGGATATTTTGGGACTGTTAGTATGACTTAGACTCATTATGATGTTTTTAGTATCAACTCATAACAGTTTTGGTTTATTTGTTTATCTAACAATAATTTTTTTGACAGTATTTTTGATCTGGCATGAAGGAGCCATTTTTAGATGAAATATTAGTCTTAGGATTCAAACTTAGGTAAAAACGAGCAATTCTCAAGGGGTGCATATTCAAAATGTAATTTTGAGTCTTTTTCAAAGAATAAAACTTATGGCTTGTTTCATTAAAAAATAAGAAAAAGAAAATTTAAATCTTGATAAATAAAAAGGTTTAGTTAATAAATATAAAGTTTTGTTTTTTTATTAATATATAATTATTTATTGTTAAATAATATAGCTTGAATGGTTTGCAAAGCCATTTTTTTCCAAATTTTTTCAGTGTAACACCCCCCTCATAACCCCATAACCCATCCAGAGTTATAAGGAGGTATTTACTTGCAGATCCATCTCCCAAAATACAACTATAGGAATGAGACCTAGAAATTTTAACTTTTCCTTACCTTCTTAAAACTGCAATTGGAAACCATCATTATGTCCATCTCTTCTAGACAATTCCAACGATATGAACCTTGCCTCAATCCAAATTGTGGATTGAGAGTTCTGTCTTCTTAAATATAGGCCTTGCTCACCTTCCACATCACCTTACCATGGACATGGAAACCACAAGTGACCCACGTGGTAGGTGAGTGGGAGCAGCACCACCATGGATATTTCATGTGGTGAGCATGCTAAACATCAATTTAGAAGTCCTCCCTCTCTACTGGAATGCACCTTTTTCATTTAATTTATCGGGCTCCACCCCTAACCTCAGACCTACGTTAGGGTTGGAACTCCCCTTGGCATGATAAAATGTTGGGTTGGGATATGCTCGGACCCTAACCTAACTAACCTCCTGACTTATCTGATACCCTACTCCCGCCAACCACACAATCGACCCAAATCAGCTTCTAGTAGAGACTCATCGAGGTTCGACCTGCTTGGAAGACCTCCCCACGTATGACCTGTGGGTCTAGAAACTTAAATTTCAAGCTAATTTTAGCAGGTTACAAAGTTCCAGAGGTTGTTTTCCTTCATGAATTTTTTGGATTTTCTTAGGTATTTTCAAGCACCAATATCAACACTCCATGAGCATCAAACTCTAGATAAAATATTCAAAACAAATTGATAAACATTCCATCAAGGAGATTCACCAAAACATAACCAATTTTAAGATAAACTATTCCTATAAATACCATAGAAAGCAGAACAACTCTTAAACAATAGGAAACGTAGTTTCCTTAACTCTATTAGCCTTACCAACTGAACAATAAATGGATAAGGATTACACATCACTTGTATATATTCATATTCAATTAAAAATTATGCAACAATAGAAGTTATCAATAACATGTATACAAAACACCCATGGTGTGACTGACCCAGCCATTTAACATTTACTCATCATAAGATGACAAGAATCCCCCAGTGACCATTGACTCCACTATAAAAACATTTCACTAGTGAAATCTTAACAATATCACAAACCTTGAACTTGACACAACTATAAAACTCCCTAATGAATCTTACCTCTTGCAACTTATGCCCTAGCAATATGAATCACCCTCCATTTCTGTAATATTCTATTATACACTTAGAATCCGATTTTTTCAAAGGTAGACCCAAGTGTCATTCATCGTCACTTTAGTGACTTACCCACTTAATTCTTGTCAAATCATTCCAAATCATATTCGATTTTCCCAAGTCATCCAAGTACACTTACGTTGTCCTAGTTTTCTCAGTTTTTCCATCTGATCTCTCCTATGTTCATTTTGTTGAGATTCAATAAGAAGATTCAACACCCACGCCTAGTGCATTAAGCACATGGTTGCATTTAGCACCTGGTTGCATTAAGCACCCAAACTAGGGTGGGGCCCACAGTGCTATTTTTGGGTGCATGTCTATTTTTTTTATCCCTTAATTTAGATGGAAATTAAACTGTAATATATTATCAATGTGGACTTGAATGAGTTAAATGAAAGTGGAAAATTCAATTAGCTAGTGGATTTCGAGTTAGAGGTTGGTAGGTGGGACATGCAGAGTAACTCTAGCTGTAACAGAGTTCGAAGCGCGGTGGTGCATTAGTTAATGAAAGTTGTAAATATTTTAACTCAGTTAAGTGAGTTAAACTCAGTTGTGCTAGTTGTAACTGAAGATACAAGTAGTGATAGATCAAGTGAATTAAATATTAATTAATTCACATGCAGTGATCTCACATGCAACTAAAGATTTACTATTATTAGTTGCATGCATGTCAGATCCAGTGGAGACCCAGTTGAGTTCTAGGTGAAAGGGAAGTTGACTATCAGTTGTGACATTATTGGCTTGAATACATGTAGCCAACCACCGACTAGAGTGCCCATGATACTTGCACAGTCAAGGCAAGCAATAATTCCTATCTTTTAGGGATCTTGACCATCAGGGATTGCATAAGCAAGGCAGGCTGTTAGGAGGCTAGAAATTGACTAAGTATTGGTCATTTTTCTATGAGGACAATGTGAGACATATAGTTGAATGTTGTATGCTCTTGTGAGAAGAGAAATACATTGTATTTGTTTCATGTTCCATGCTTAATATACAATAGAATATAGTGGGGTTTTTAGCTATAAGATTTCCCTGGGAAATTATCTGTGTTGTGTGTGATTGATCTTTCTTCATGTTCATGTGATTAACGATTGTGTTTTTAATTCCACAAAATATTTGTATAAATGATTTAGTATTTAAATTTAGTACATTGTTATAACAGGTGAATCCAAGATATGGATGCTTTTTTTATAATTTCCACATGGTATCGGAGCACAGGAAATTGAAAAAGTGAAGAAGGAGTTGAGTTTGTGACTGGATAGAATTTGAATTTGCAGAAAGACTTTCTTGGTACTATAGCTGATTCAAGATCGAAATGGATTTCAATGGCTTGAGGTTAGAGTATGCAATCGAGGGCAGCTCAAACTAATTTTCTTGGAAGGACAGGACGGAGGCAGTACTCGAAGACAATGGGTTGAAGGAATTCATTGAAAAAAATGTTCCTAATCCCAATGTTGCATATGCTGCAAATATTGATGCAATGGAAAAGAAAGTGGAAAAGGTGAGGAGGATCTTGTTGGAGGGATTACGAGACCACATTTTCTCAAACCTCCATGGGAAATCCACACCATATGCAATGTGGAAGGCTTTGATGGATCTATTCCAAAGCAGCAACAACCATAGGAAATTGGTGCTCAAAGCTAAACTCAGGAAGATCAAGATGGAAAAGGGCGACACCATTCCAAAATATATCACGAAGTTTGTACAATGTCGGGATGAAATGGGGAGTGTGGGAATAACAGTCAATGATGATGATTTGGTGAGCTTGGATCTCCTATGACTTCCTAATATTTGGCACAGTTATGCACCCTATTAATGGATAGGAAAAATTTCCAGATTGGGAACGACTGTGGTAGGATTTGGTGCAAGAGGAGTTCATATGGAACACCAGAGATGGATCTTCATCTAAGAATGATGATGAAGAGGATTGTGATTTTTTTTCCAAGGCGAAGAAGATGAATGGGAAGTGGAAGAAATTCCATTCTAAATCTGATTCCAAAGGCAAGAATTAGGAAATGACCAAGGTGAAGTGTTTTCACTATCAAGAACACGGGAATTTTGCTACTAACTGTCCACAAAAGAAGAAGAACAACAAGTTTGTTGGATATGCAACTGGTGAGGCCCTTACCTCACAATTTGAGCTTGACTTCTCATTTATCACATGCATGGTTTCAAGTGCATTGGGATATGTGTGATATTTGAATAGTTGCGCTTCCTTTCACATGATGAGAGATAAGGATATTTTCAGTTAGTTGGAGGAGAAAGATCTCCAAATGCATATTGAAATGGGCAATGATGGAAAGTACAGTGCTATCGAGATTGGTACCATTACCTTTTAGATGGAGCCAGGTAAACCATTTTAATTAAAATATGAAATGCATGTGGCAGTTCTGAAGAAAAATTTGGTCTCAGTTGCAATGTTAGAGGATAGAGGCTATGTGATCCGGATTTATGCAGGAACGCAACAGAATACAGATATAACCATAGATATAGAGATGAAATGGAAATAATGCTTCATTTTATTAATAAACGAATGACTGCAATAAGCTTACAAACATAATGGAAACAAGCCAGGGTACTGGCAGCGTATCCCTGAGAAGAGATGTGGCAGCTAATAGCCCCTAAACTATGTTACAATGCAGACATGATAGAGATGTGGCAAGCTAGGGCACTGGTAGCGCTTATCTCTGAGAAGAGATGTATCAGCTCCCAACCCCCTGAACTATCTTACAATGAGGCTCGAGGGCCTATTTATTGTTGAGAAACAATGTAGAATCCGAAACATCCAAAACCCTTACCGTAGGAGATGAAGCGCCAAAACTGTGGGCCCCGTTTGGGTAAATTGGTGGTTCAACTTCCCGGGGACGTCACTTTGGCATCCGATCTCCGTTTTCCACGCTTAATAGCTCATTAGAAATATCTATCTAAGGAGTACAACTTTTGAATGAGAAAAATTAGTCCATGGCCCCATGTTGCTCTCCATTTTCCCAAAAAACATTGTTTAGGGCCTCAAAACGGCTCCAGAAGTTTAAGACCCAAAAAACTGCTAAAAATAGTAAGTTGTGCCGAAACTTACAAACTGAAATAACTAATGGTGGGGGTTCAAATGGACTCAATGGGTGGCCACCAATATCCAATTGTATTATTAATGCCCCAAAACGGCTCCGAGTGTGCAGGACCCGAAAACCTGCTATAAATAGTAAGTTGTGCTGAAGCTGAAAAACTGAAAGAATTGATGCTGCGGGTCCAAATGGAATAGGTGGGAGGCCACCGATATCCACCTGGATCACTATGACGTTGTTTTTAGTGATGGAAAATATTTCCTGTGACATTAAAAAATGGGTCAAGCCCAGAGGATAGGAATTCGAGTTAAGAATCTCTACAAGGTGGAGGTAGATGGTTGTGTTGCCATGATGGGCAAGGAAAAAAAGTGGTGAGCCAGGATAAGGGCGAATTATGTCATAGTTGATTGGGCTGTATTCATCATGGAGCCTTGAAAGTCATGCAGAAAATTTCTACTGGACTTCCAATGGGAACACTTGCTCAGTTAGACCAGTGCAAGGGTTGCACCATGGGCAAGTATGTAAATTACACCTTTCATGAGAAGGAAATCTGAGCTTCGAGGATCCTTGAGAGAGTTCACACAAACATGTGTGGACCATTCTCATTTCTTCAACAACAAAACATAAGTACTATGTAATATCTTTTTTATGACTTTTCTTGTAAATGTTGGATCTTATTCATGTAGAAGAAAGATCAAACATTCTCTAAGTTCTGTGAGTTTAAGGAATTGGTGGAGAAAGAGTCGGGGAAGTAAGTGAAGGCTCTTAGGAGTGATAATGGTGGAGAATACATCTCTAAAAAATTCAAGAACTTCTGCAGCAAGGAAGGAATTCAAAGAGAACTCATAGCGCCTCATAACCCACAGAAAAATGGGGTTGCAGAGAGGAAGAACAAAACGATCATGGGTGCAGCACGAGCAAAGTTGCATGATTAGGGCCTATCAATGCATTTGTGGGAAGAAGCATGAAACACTATGGTTTATGTGTAGAACCATTGTCCTCATAGAGTACTTGGCATGAGTACACTTGAAGAGGCTTTCACTGGTAAGAAACCTAATTTTTCACACTTTAAGATTTTTGGCTCATCTGTTTATGTGCATGTGACCAAGGATGCCAGGAAGAAGCTGGAACCAATAGCTAAGGTTTGGATTTTTGTGGGGTACACATAAAAACCCCATAATTATCATGTGTATTTATAAAATAATAGAATGATTGTTGTGCGACGAGATATAAAATTTGATGAGGGGAAATCCCTGCGGTTGTCCCTTGAGATGGATCTGGACTTGCATGCAGAGGAGGAACTGTTGGTACCTAAGGATGAGTCTCAAGATGTGGATAAGCCACATGAGGAGGTTCATGGAGTGGAGGAAATCACTCATGCAGAGCCATCCATTAGAAATGGTAGAAGGCACACCATGAGAGCTGATAGGATGGAACTTGATCCTGCATAGACTGTAGGAGCCCCTACTTCACAACACAGACAAAGACAGTCTCCTGATCAATTTACTGGATACATGGCTCTTATCAGCAAATGTATTGTGAATGAACCATCTTCCTTTCAGGAAGCAGTGCAGAAGCCTACTTGGGTTGATGAAATGGTGGAGGAGTATGACTCCGTTGTCAAGAACAGTTCATGGGAGATAGTCCCAAGACTAGTTGACAAATCAATGGTAAGTTCGAGATGGATATACAAGGTAAAGCAAGCTATTGATGGGATTCTTGAGAAATACAAGGCCAGATTTTTGGCCCAAGGATTCTCACAGATCAAGGGGATAGATTATGATGAGGCCTTTGCACCTGTCGCAAGGTACTCTTCCATAAGATCCATCCTTGCACTCTCAGCGCAGATGGGATGGCACATTCATCAAATGGATGTGAAAAATGTGTTTCTCAATGGGATCATTGAGGAAGAGGTATACATAGAGCATCCTGAAGGTTTCGAGATCTTCAACCGTGAGTCGCATGTGTGCAGACTCAAAAGAGTGTTTTATGAGATGAAGAAAGCACCCTGTGCTTGGTACACTTGAATAGACAGCTATTTCACCGGACTAGGATTCACTAAAAGTGAAGCAGTTGCAAACTTGTACCAGATTATATTTGAGGGTAAGCTATTGATCAATTTTCTTTATGTTGATGATTTAATTTTGACTGGTGATGAGCAGCTGGTACACTCATTCAAGGAGGATCTTACAAGGGAGCTCGAAATGAAGGACATGGGACTCCTTCATTATTTCCTTGGATTGGAAATATGGCAGTGGGATGGTGAAATTTTTTTGTCTCAAGGAAAGTATGAAAAGGAGATACTAGGTAAGTTTAACATGGAGAGCTTCAAACACATGGATACTCCTCTTCCAGGAAATTGGAGGAAAGAGGATGTTAATTCTGGAGAGGTAGTGGATGCTACTGTCTATCGACAGTTAGTGGGTTCTCTAATGTATATAGTGAACACGAGACCAAACATTTGCTATGCAGTTAACCAGTTGATTCAAGCTATGGTTAAGCCTACCAAGCTCTTTTGGAAGGTAGGGAAGCATGTCCTGAGATACCTGAGGGGCACATCAGAGTATGGTCGATGGTACAAACAGAGGAATGGAGTGAAGTTGCATGGCTTCACGAATGCAAATTGGGCTGGCAGTCCATCGGATAGAAAGAGCACATCAGGGGGGATATTTAGCATTGGGTTGACGATATTTTCCTGGTACAACAGGAAGCAAAAATCCATGGCATTCAGTTCAGCGGAAGCGGAATACATGGTAGCAAGTCAAGCTGCATGTGAGGCTATCTAGATGAGAAAGTTCTTGGTTAGTTTGTTTGGTTCTGAGATGAATCTGATAGTGATTCATTGTGATAATAAGAGTTGCATTAAAATCTTGATTAATGATAGTTCCAAGCATATAGATATCTGGTACCATCATCTCAGAGATTGTGTGTAAAGAAGAATCATGTTGCTATAGTACATTCCCACGGAAGATCATGATACAAATATTCTAACGAAGGCACTCACTAGGACCAAATTCGAATACCATAGAGACAGGATTGGGGTGAAGGATAATCCCTTTCTTGTTGAGAGGGAGTGTTGAGATTCAACAAGAATATTTAGCACCCACGCCTAGTGCATTAAGAACCTAGTTGCATTTAGCACCTGGTTGCATTAAGAACTCAAACTAGGTTGGGGCCCACAGTGTTATTTTTGGGTGCATGTCTATTTTTATTATCCCTTAATTTAGATGGACATTAAATTGTAATCTATTCTCAATGTGGACTTTAATGAGTTAACTGAAAGTGGAAAATCCAATTATCTAGTGGATTTTGAGTTATAGGTTGGTTGGTGGGACATGTAGAGTAATTCTAGTTGTAACAGAGTTTGAAATGCAATGGTGCATTAGTGCATGCAAGTTGTAAATAGTTTAACTCAATTAAGTGAGTTAAACTTAGTTTTGTTAGTTGTAAATAAATATACACATAGTGAGAGATAAAGTGAATTAAATATTAATTAATTCACATGCAGTGATCTCACATGCAACTGAAGATTTACTATTATTAGCTGCATGCATATCAGATCTAGTGGAGACCCAATTGAGTTCTAGGTGAAAGGGAATTTGACTATCAGTTGTGACATTATTGTCTTACACACATGTAGCCAACCACCCATTGGAGTGCCCATGATACTTGTGCAGTAAAGTCGGGCAATAATTCCTGTCTTTTATGGATCTTGACCATCAGGGATTGCGCAAGCAAGGCAGGTTGTCAGGAGGCTGGATATTGACTAAGTATTGATTATTTGTCTGGGAGGACAGTGTGAGGCAGATAGATGAATGTTGGAGGCTCTTGTGAGAAGAGAAATATAATTTATTTGTTTCATGATCCATGCTTAATATACAATAGAAGATAGTGGGGTTTTTAGTTGTAATCTTTCACCGGGAAATTATTTGTGTTGTGTGTGATTGATTTTTCTTCATGTTCATGTGATTAGCGATTGTGTTTTTAATTCTGAGAAATATTTGTAGAAGAGATTCAGTATTTAACTTTAGTACATTGTTAGATCAGGTGAATCTGAGATATACATGCTTGTTATATAATTTCTACACATTTACTTCCACCTAAACATTATTAAGTGTGCTAAGGAATAAAATTGCATCTCTTCCAAAGGAAAATTTATAAGATATGGGACAATTTGTCCCTCGGGTCCACACATTTGACTTGTGTACCTAAGGTGTTCTAAATTTCTATAAAGACAACATGGATAGTTCAAAAATTCATCCATTTGATCATGCTTTCAACTTCTGTCTTTACAACAATATTTTGTAACAACGCTCTATGCCCATCTTGGTAGCACACCTATTGCAATCCATAGGTGAAGTCTTTCATCCATCCCATTAAACTCATTTCCATATAGGAAATTGTAGAAATTAGTATACACTAAGCATTCATACATCCAATTTCCCCTGATCTCACAATATTTAACTTCTTGCAAAATATAGAATCATTTCACTATTAATCTTTTGCGGAAAATTAATTGCAAACACATGTGAAGCATAAATAAAAAGAATCGCACATAACACAATTCTTTAATGGGAAAGCCTTAAGCTGAAAACCCCAACTATCATATATTATGTATCATGGATATAATGTAACAATATCATACAAATATTAGTACATCAAGCTCTCAGTACAATCAATCATCACACACTAACATAGAAGAAATTTGAAAATCCATGCACCGATATCTACCCTCCTGCTAGCCTGCCTCCACTGCACAATCCCTACTGAAGAATAGATCTGAATGAATTTGAATTGCCCTTGCCTTGAATACACAATCCTCATTGGAAACTCCAATGTGTGTGTGGTGCAATCAATGCATCAGTATAGTCACAACAGATAGTCCATCTTTCCCTTTCACTTATCTCTCCACTCGGTCTCCACTGGAACTGACATGCACTGTAGTTAACTGATGTATTGTTCAGTTGATTAATGAGTTATTATTTGTGAATTAATTAAATAATTAATTCACTCCACTCTCACTAGTGTATCATTCAGTTAGACTAGATAGAACTATATCAACTGAGTCTAACTAAGTTAAACTAAATACAACTCCATGAACTAGTCTTCCAACTCTATCATAACTTTTCCACTTCAGTTCTCACTGAGTCCTCCATGCATGAACCACTAGTAAACCCTAGGAATTGCGTAATTCCTTCAGCCCACTGATTTTCCAAATCTGTGCACTGAAATTAAGTGCTCCAAGAGAATAAGTTGTTGTTTATTATCGGATCATTATTAAGAGCTAATAATAATCGACACTTCTATTTTTAGATCAACGATCTATAAATAGACTTCGCCCAATATTATAAAAATATAATTTCATCTATTTTTCCAACTTTACCAACCATCCACAAATAGCATCCTGCAACTTCTAAAATATGATCACCATAAAATAGACTTGCGCCAAAAATAACCTGCGGGCCTACTTAGTGAAGGCGACTCTTTTCACTAAGCTCATCATCTTGTTGAATCTCGACACTCCCTCTCAATAAGATAGGGATTATATTTCACCCCAATCCTGCCTCTATGGTATTATAATTTTCTCCTGGTGAGCACCTTCGTCAGAATATCTGCATCCTGATCCTCTGTAGGAATGTATTGAAGCAACATGATCTTCCGTTGCACACAATCTCTGATATGATGATACCAGATATCAATATGTTTAGATCTATCATGAAACACAGGATTAAATGAGAGTTTAATGCAACTCTGATTATCACAATGTATCACTGTATGATATAAATGTGAACCGAACAAACCAACTAGGATCTTCCTCATTCAGATAGCCTCACATGCAGCTTGACTTGCTGCCATGTATTTTTCTTCCACTAAATTGAGTTCCATGGATCTTTGTTTCCTGATGTACCAAGAAACTGTCGTAGATCCAATTCTGAAAATCCCTCTTGATGTGATCTTTCTGTTTGTTGGGCTGCCTGCCCAATCTGCATCCGTGAAGCCATGCAACTTCACCTCATCCATCTGTTTTTACCATAAACCATACTCAGATGTGCCCCTAAGATATCTCAGGACATGCTTTCTTGCCTTCCAAAAGAGCTTGGTAGGCTTAACCATCGCTTGTGAAAGTTGGTTCACCGCATAGCATATGTTTGGTCTTGTATTAACTAAATACATGAGCGAACCCACCAACTGTTGATAAAAAATGGCATCCACTACCTCTGCCGATGTAGCATCCTCTTTCCTCCAATTTCCTGGAAGAGGAGTTTCGATAGGCTTGCAGCCTTGCATGTGAAACTTCTCCATAATCTCTCGGACATACTTTCCTTGAGACGCAAATAGTTCACCTTCCCACTGCCATATTTCCAATCCAAGGAAATAATGAAGGAGGCCCAAATCCTTCGTCTCAAACTCCTTTGCAAGATCTGCCTTGCATGAGTGTATCAACTACTCATCACCCGTTAGTATTAAATCATCAACATAAAGAAAAAAGATTAAAAGCTTACCCTCCACCACAATTTGGTACAAGTTTGCATCCACCTCACTCTTGGTGAAGTGAAGTCCAGTGAAATAGCTGTCGATCCAAGTGTACCAAGCACGTGGTGCTTGCTTCATCCCATACAATGATCTTTTGAGTCTGCACACATGCGACTCGCTGCTAAATATCTCAAATCCTTTAGGCTGCTCAATGTACACCTCGTCCTTAATGATTCCATTAAGGAACACAGTCTTCACATCCATCTGATGAATGTTCCAACCCATCTGCACTGAGAGAGAAAGGATGGTCCTTATGGAAGAATACCCTGTGAAAGGTGAAAAGGTTTCTTCATAATCAATCCCCTCGATCTGTGAGAAGCCCTGAGCAACAAATCTTGCCTTATACTTCTCGATGCTCCCATCAGTAGCTTGCTTTACCTTGTAGATCCATCTTGATCCTACAAATAATTTTCCCACCAGCCTTGGAACAATCTCCCAAGCACTGTTTCCGACAATGGAGCCATACTCCTCCACCATGGCATCTACCCATGTTGACTCCTGCACTTCTTCTTCAAAATAATATGGCTCTGTCAGATATACTTGCTCATAAGAGCCGTGTATCTAGTATATCGATTAGGTGACTGCCTCTATTTGCGCTGTGATGTAGGGAATCCTACATTTTGTGCCGCATCAAGCTTCAGTCTCTCAACTTCCATGGTACGCTTTCTGCCTCGTTTGATGTTTGGTTCTGCATGAGTGGGCTCCTCCACTCCATGAATCTCCTCTTGTGGCTGATCCAGATCTAGAGGCTCATCTTTGGGAACAAGAAGTTCCTCCTCTGCATGCAAGTGTAGCTCCCTCTCATGTGACAACTTCATGTCTTTCACCTCATTGAATTTTATATCCCGTTGCACCACAGTCATCCGAATGTTTGGAATATACACACAATAATTATGGGGTGTTTATGTGTACCCCACAAATATCCCAACTTCTGCAGTCACCTCCAACTTCTTCCTGCCGTCCTTTATCACATGAATGTAAATAGATGATCCAAAAATCTTCAAATGAGAAATATCATGCTTCTTACCAGTAAAAGCTTCTTCAGGTGTACTCATGCCAAGTACTCTATGAGGACAAAGGTTTTTCACATAAATCGCAGTGTTGCATGCTTCCGCCCACAAGTGCATCGGTAGGCCCTGGTCATGCAGCATAGCTCGTGCAGCACCCACGATCGTTATGTTCTTCCTCTCCGTGACCCCATCCTGCTGTGGGTTATGAGGCGCTATGAGTTCTCTTTAAATTCCTTCTTTGCTACATAAGTCTTTAAATTCACCCGAGATGTATTCACCACCATTATCGCTCCGTAGAGATTTCACTTGCTTCCCCGACTCCTTCTCCACCAATTCTTTGAACTCACAGAACTTTGAGAATGTTTCACTCTTATTTTTAATGAAGAAGATCCAACATCTAAGAGAATATCCATCAAAAAATACAACATAATACCTATGTTTTGTTGAAGCAACCGAGAAAGGTCCACACACGTCTGTGTGAATTCTCTCCAAGATCACCGAAGCACGGTTCTCCTTCTCATGAAAGGTGGTCTTCACAAACTTACCCATAGTACATCCCTTACACTGATCTGAATATGCAAGAGTACCCTCGGGAAGTCCAGTAGAAATCTGTTGCAAAATCTTCAAAGCGCCATGGTGAAGATGGCCCAATCTCCTGTGCGATAATTCGCCCTCATCCCGGCTCACCACTTCTTCTGATTTTCCCACCATTACAGTGCAGCCATCTACCTCCAGCTTGTAGAGATTCTTAACTTGAATCCCTATCTTCTTGGTTTGACCCATTATTTTATGTCAAAGGAAGGCTTTTCCCTCACTGAAAAGAACATCATAACCTTTGTCTTCCAACATTGCGACCGAGACCAAGTTCTTCTTCAGACTTGGAACATGCATAACATCCTTCAACAAGAATGGATTACTGGACTCCCTCTCAAAGGTAATGGTCCCAATGCTGGTCACACTGTATCGACCATCATCACCCATATATATATGCATCTGGAGGTCCTTCTCCTCCAAGTCACTAAACAACTCCTTGTCTCCCGTCATATGGAAAGACACACCACTATCAAGATACCACACTGATCCCATATAGCTTGAAACCAAGCATGCAATAAAAGAAAAATCAAGCTCAAATTGTGAGTCTAAGGCCTCTTCAGTTGCAGCTCCAACAACCTTCTTGTTCTTCTTCTTCTGTGGGTAGTTAGCGGCAAAATGCCCATGTTCGTGACAGTGAAAACACTTCATCTTGGAAAAATCCTGCTTCTTTCCTTTAGCTTCAGATTTTGAAGGAAATTTCTTCCCCTTCCCTTTCCTTGCTTTGGCAGCCAAAGATAAATTCTCTTCATCTTCATTCTTCGATGAAGAGCCATCCCTGGCACCCCGCCTTCTCTCCTCCTGCACAAGATCTGACCAAAGTCACTCCCATCCCAGTAGTTTCTCCCGTCCATTGACAGAGTATTCGTAGCTATGCCAACTCTTCGGAATCCCAAGGAGAGCCAAGATCACCAAGTCTTAATTATCAACAGTAACACCCACACTTCCCAGTTCATCCTTGTAGTGAAAAAAATTCGCGAGGTATTTTGGAACACTGTTGTCGTTCTCCATTTTTATTTTTCTGAGCTTGTCTTTAAGCACCAACTTCCTCTGGTCGCTTCTGCCTTGGAAAAAATATGTCAAAGCCTTCCAAATTAAGAATGGAGTGGCTTTCCCGTGAAGGCTAGACACAATATGTTCCTTCACACCTTCCAACATAATTCTTCTTGTCTTTTTTGTCTTCTTTTTCCATGCGTCAAGTAACGCAACATCGCTAGATCCCAGCTTAGGAACATCGCTATCGATGAACTCCTTCAGTCCATTATCCTCCAGCACCGCCTCCATCCTATCCTTCCAGGCTATGTAATTTGAGCTCCCATCAAGGGCATACTCCAATTGCAACCCATTGAAAGACATTTCAATGTATACTCAACTTTTGCACCAAGGATTTTTTGTAGCAAATTCTAATTGTCCACCAGCACAAACTCAACAATTCTTCACAATTACAATTTTCAATAATTTACACTGCTCTGATACCATGTAGAAATTAGTATACACTAAGCATGCATACATATATATTCCCCTGATCTCACAATATTTAACTTCTTGCAAAATACAGAATTATTCCACTGTTAATCTTTTGCTGAAAATTAATTGCAAACACATGTGAAGCATAAATAAAAACAATCGCACATAACACAGTTGTTTAATGGGAAAGCCTGAAGTTGAAAACCCAAACTATCATATATTATGTATCATTTAGATCATGTAACAATATCATACAAAGCTTAGTACATCAAGCTCTCAGTACAATCAATCGTCACACACTAACATAGAAGAAATCTACAAATCCAAGCACCGATCTCTACCCTCCTACTAGCTTGCCTCCACTGCGCAATCCCTACTGAAGAATAGCTCTGAATGAATTCGAATTACCCTTGCCTTGACTGCACAATCCTCATTGGAAACTCCAATGTGTGTGTGGTGCAACCAATGCATCACTATAGTCACAACAGATAGTCCATCTTGCCTTTTCACCTATCTCTCCACTGGGTATCCACTGGAACTGACATGCACTGTAGTTAACTACTGTATTTTTTAGTTCATTAATAAGTTATTATTTTTGAATTAATTAACTAATTAATTCACTCCACTCTCACTAGTGTATCATTCAGTTAGACTAGATACAACTAGCTCAACTGAGTCTAACTGAGTTAAACTAAACACAACTCCATGAACTACTCTTCAACCTCTGTCATAACTTTGCCACTTCAGTTCTAACTGAGTCTTGCATGCATGAACCACTAGTAAACCCTAGGAATTGCATAATTCCTTCAGCCCACTGATTTTCCAAATCTGTGCACTGAAATTAAGTACTCCAAGAGAATAAGTTGATGTTTATTGTCGGATTATTATTAAGAGCTAATAATAATCGACACTTCTATTTTTAGATCGACGATCTATAAATAGACTTCGCCTAATATTCTAAAATTAGGATTTCATCTATTTTTTCAACTTGACCAACCATCCACAAATAACATCCTGCAACTTCTAAAATATGATCACCATGTCTAAAAATAGACATAGTCTAAAAATAGACTTGCACCAAAAATAGCCTGCGAGCCCACTTAGAGAAGGCGACTCTTTTCACTAAGCTCATCATCTTTTTGAATCTCAATAGAAATTTCCAACTAACATATGTCTAAGTGCTCTGACATTCTAGTTCTCTAAGTCTCTAATATTCTCTTTATACTACCACATTTCCTCATTTCTTTCCTAAGCATTCTCCTCTTTAAACCTATCTTTCTAATTGAAAAAGTACACATGAATTCATTTTTTGTTGAAGTAGGAGGTCCTTTTTGTGTGTATTTCCTTTATTTCTAACTCTAGCTTGTCTATGATCAACATAGAAACTTTAGATGGTTCAACTCTACTAATATATCGATTAGTACTTTAGGATTCAATTGACTAATATGGAAAATTGAATGGTGATCCCTCTTGTTATCTAGTAGTTCCCATATATAAGTGAATTTCTGTTATTCTCAACTACCTTGGATAATTCTTTAAACGACCAAAACAAGAACTAGACATGCAACATGGGAGCTTGAAACACTCTTTATCCAACTTAAGTAATACCTAGTCACCAACTTGGAACTTTTCTCCTCTCTTGTCACGATTAACCCAATTCTTCATCATTTCTATTACATTTTTCATCTAAAAATAAACCACCTCTGATATGTATTGGTATGGATGGTACTATGGGTTACATCCATACTAACCTTGTGTTACGTCTCTGTAGTTTGCAAGATTGGCAAGTACAAACTCTACAGAGCCTACATTTGAACCACTTTGGGATTCTAAGATCTAGCCCTCCTAAATCCAGAGAGGGATCTCTCTATGTATGAGTTTAAAGATATGATCTTTAACATTTTTTAATGTGATTTTAGGCTAGTTATAAAGAAAAGAGTTTTTTTGGTTTTGGTTGGGCAAGGATATGATGAAGGTGAAGGAAGTCTAAATGAAGGGTGAAGGTGTAAGTAGGTGAAAGAATGGTTCAGCTAATAAGACAGGCAAGGAGCAGCTTCAATCCATTCGGCTATGGAGTCATAAGAGGATTTAACTGAAACAGCAAGGTTCAAGAGTGGTCCATGGGGCAAGTAATCTATGTCAAAGGATCTCTTTAAGTTGATTTTGTGGAATGAAACAATAAGAAATGGAGTGAGGGAAATCAAATAGATGAAGAGACAAAGAGTAGCCTAAGATCAAGTAAGTACTTTGAAACTATCTTGATTTTGGCATGCACTTAAGAAAAGACACAAAAGTAATCTAAGATCAGGTAAGTACTTCTAAACTAGCCTGGTTTTGATGTACTTTCAATAGAAAACATTTAAAACACTTAGAATAGCTTAAGATCAAGTAAATACTTTTAACTTAGCCCGCTTTCAGTGTATTCAAAAGGAAAATAGTCATGATAGACATTAAAAATAGTCTAAGATCAGGTAAGTACTTTGACACTAGCCTACTTTAAACATACTCTTAAGGGAACTCTTCAAAGCAACTGTTGGAGATAAACCAGAGGACAAGGCTAACCATAAACTTCTCTAGCTCAGCTTTAATTAGCAAACTTCTCAAGAACATTCAAAGATAAAATCTCAAGTTGTACTCAGGAAATATGGGCTTACCAACACTTCACTAGTTATACTCTATTGAATTACCTTCAAATAAACAATCAGCAGAAAACATAAATGATAAATATTTTTAGTGAGATTTAGGGTACTTCAGGAGTAAATCCAAATCTATATTTGTTGTTCTTTATCAGATAAAAGTGGACAGAATGGAAACATAAAGAAAAATAACAATTACAGTGATAAACACATCACCATTGACATAGACCAGGATCCCATAAATCAGCTATTTGTATTTGATGTTCAAATCAGTTACAATCATCAAGTCCAGTAGGTTTCTATAGGTTCAAACTTCTCATCTCAGCTTATGTATCTTTGATTACAAATAGGGCTACAATAGCTTCAAAAAACTATTTACATGCAACATATATCCAAAGACCAACCTCTGTACAGTCTTCTACAACAGTATTTATAGAAGAATGAGGAGGTGGAGTGTAAGAAGTGTTTACAAGTTTAATTAATACAGAGTAAGTGCTTCTCAGCCTTTGAAGGGCTAGATGGAGAAGTTTTGACATGTATTAACTCTGTAAAATTGATGATTACATTAAATTCTGTCAACCTGAGTCGCTTTTGTTGACTTTAAAACCCGTTAAGCAGGCTGGCAATAACTCTGGCTGTCTTTAAACAAAATATCACTGACTAGGAAATAACTATGCCTTCTTTTGATTTATTGAGGCTGTAGGTGGCACTTTTGGTAGCTAAAAGGATATTTTAGCTTCTGATGTGGAAATGAAGGCTTCCTTCGACTAATATAACTCTCTGTTTTAACTTAAAACACTTTTAATTTTCTTTTGAGTTGTGTTTAGGCTTGATTAAGCCTGGATCTTCATCTTCAGGTCTTCAATACTAATACACTTTGTTGTTATTTGTTTATACAGGTGGTTGTCCGTCATAGGAGGGTTTCATATGAGATCGAAGGTCATGATCTCCCTGATAAAACATGAATTTGGAAACCCTGCTGGTTCCTTTCTTCGTGGATATAAGACACAGAATCATCACCCTATACTCATATGGTCACCTATCTGTGACTGTGGAAATACACGGATTAACCACCATTAGAACCCTGCAAACACAAAAACTAATTATAAAAACCTTGCGAATTTTGGTAAAACTATGTTTCAGAGGTTCAATGGAGGCGGTAGGAATGCTTGAGGATGGGGAAATGCAGCGGCGGAGGACAAAAAACTGGGCAGAACAGCTAACCATGCTCATATTTGAATTATGGCGTGAATATGAAGAATGGTGGTTTTGGGAAAACCGGCAGTGGTTCTCACGTAGCGTTTGGGGGGGTAAGCGGTATTAGCTTTTGGAACGCGATACATGTTAGCATTCGACACGTGGATTTCTAAAACCATTTTTATCCCGCGGA
Source organism: Pinus albicaulis (assembly GCA_034641835.2). Classification (NCBI taxonomy): domain Eukaryota; kingdom Viridiplantae; phylum Streptophyta; class Pinopsida; order Pinales; family Pinaceae; genus Pinus; species Pinus albicaulis. The sequence continues at coordinate 534,266,543 of CM076581.1, read as the reverse complement.
AGTAGCGCACTAGGAAGGAGGGGTGAAAATTGCACGATATGGATCATCGACCGTTGGATTGGAGGCTCCAAATCCAACGGTGTGGGTTGAACGCGATGAATGAAGAGTTGCGGGGTAAAAGGGTATGCGAGGTGGAAAGTTAAGTGAAAATTTAGTCTTATCAGGTTGAATCCCGATTGTAGGATCTGATGATTGGGTGGTGGGGATTTAAAGAGGAGACAAGAAGTAAAGGCGGGGTAGAAACATGAGAAAAGGGAGGGCCCACCTTTATATGAAGGGCAGAAAGGTTTTTTCTTAGGAAGAGGGGTTTTATAAGAGAGGCAAGAAGGATCAATGGGAGTCGTCGGATCGTGAGGATCGACGGTCAAGATCTATCGATGGGGTAGAATGAGAAGAGCGGGGTTTGAAAAGCAGAAGTAATGTGGGCCATCGGATTTGAGAAGATCAATGGCGGAGATCACATCGCAAAATCGCGCTGGACGTGAATGGTGCAAGGGGAGGGGAGAAAGGCGATGATGCGAAATAGTGCGGACCGTACGATCAAACTTGATTGATGGTGGAGATTAAATCAGAGGTTGGGATGGTGGAGGATCATGTGATGGATGAGCGCGATGCGATGAAGCGCGAACCGTCGGATCTGGTGGAATGAACGGATGTGATTTCATCACGTCGGAGAGAAGAAAAGAGGCCAAAGCACCAGGGTCTTTGAGTTTGCGATGTGTGATTGAGTGCTAGCTGTAGGATCAGTATGAGAGATCAACGGTCAGGATTTAAATTGATGGGTTTGATGTCGGAGGGCTACGAGAAAATCGTGATTGAATCTCAGGCGTCAGTTCTTGTGGATTCGACAGCTGAGATTAAATCGGCAGACCTGATCATCAGAGGAAAAAAGAAAAGGATAAAGGAAATTTGCGACTGCCGATTGCAATGGAGCGATGAGGCTTAGTGCTCGATGGCAGCTCCAGGTCACATAAGGAAAAGGGGCTGGGGCTTAAGGCCGAAAGGGGCTTAAGGCTTTATAGAGAAATGAAGGTTTTTTAGGATTTTTGAAGGGTTTTTTGAGGAATTTGGAGGTTCCTATAGGGGTAAATACGGGGTTTTAAACCTTATAAAGGGATTTCACAAGGCTTTGAAGGGGAATTCAAGGGAATGAGAGGTAAATGAAAGGGTTTATGGATGAAATAGAGAAGGAAATGGAGAAGTGTAATGATGAAAAATGGATTTTTTAAGCATTCTTTCTCTTAGTAAACAATAGGTCCTTGAAGGTTAATAATGAAACAGCAGAGAAGATTAACACCAAGGATAAAGGTCATCATAAGACTTCAAGAGCTCACAATTTGGAAATTAATTGTTTCTTGAAGGCTAAAAAATATTTATCCACCATTTGTTATCACAAATTTTAATGGGTGGCTAACAGTGGCTCCACATAGGGATGGCATCTTCTTGAATATGTCAAGAACTTCAGACAAGTTATCTCTGGATGTTGATTAGTGCCTTGCACTTGATAATATTTTTCTTGTAATCAGCTGCTAAAAAAGATGGTTAGAACTTGACATATCAGCAAAAAATATTTCCCAAACATCTACCTACCCCACCTACTTCCTATCATTTTTTCTTCAAAAGGTGCATTTGGACTTGCAGACCTTTTCATCAATCATTTTATTCTTTTGAAAAACAAGAAGCTAGTCTATTTCTACTCATATTTCTGCATGAAATCTGTTTAAACAGTTGAGTTCATAATTTTCTCTACCTAACTACTATCTGTTAGGATTAGACTGTCTAACAGATTTTTATTCTCTATATTTCTAAAACATAAATTTAAAATCAGCCAAGACAGGATTAAGCAGTCTGACTTGTTGTGGTCTATGGCATAAAAATAAGTTTCACATAGATTTTATTTGCAGAAAAGTAAAACAAAATTGTGAAGGCTTAAGATCTGAAAACTAAAACATCCTTCATTATTTCTTCAGCTCTGTTTTGAATTTGTTTGAGTTGTGTTTTCTCTCTCATCTGGTTCAAGATTCGAGCTTGTTTGAACCTTTGTTTTTCTATTCTAATCTACCTTACAGATAAGCCAAGATTGTGTTGTTTGGCTGATCTAATTCACTAACCTATCAACAGTAAATTGAAAAGCTAATTAGTCATGATTAGTCTGTATGACTAACTAGAAGTGTGTTTTTAGGAGTGGCATTTGAGCTTGCACACTTTCAGACTTTGTCTCTCTTTTTTGGTATGGGGTTGTACCTTTCTTATTTTGATTATGCCCTATTTTATATTTTTTATTATTTTTTGTATTTTTCCTTGTTCTAACTTTCAAAGAAATGATAGATATGATATTTACAATGAGGGGAAAAAAAAAAAAAACTTCAAAATGGTATAGTTAAGAAAAATAATGTTTGAACATCCTGCCATTGACAGGACCTCCAAAAAGTTTAGTTTCATTCACTTCCTTCAAGAAATAAGCATTGTTACCAGTAGTAGAATGAATGAGATAAGGGCCTAGCCATAAGTTATCAAATTTTCCATGTTTTCCCTTATCTTCTCTCCTGGAATCCCACTTCAAAACTTTGTCACCAATGTTGAAATCACTGGCCTTTGTTCTTTTATCAAACAGCTTCTTGATGTTGTCTTGCTTGTGTAGTGCTCTATTGTAGACTTCCTCCCTGGTTTTTTGAAGATGTATAGTCTGATTTATTCTCCTTGTCATATCATCATCCTCAAACTATACTTCTTGGATAAGCTTCATGACTGGCATTCCTAGACTGGTTGGAAAAATTACATCTACTCCATAAACTAGCTAGTAGGGAGACATTCCAATTAATTTCTTAAGTGTTAATCTGTCAGTCCATAGTGCATGTACTAGCTTTGTGTGCCATGATTTCTTATTGTCTTCCAGCAAATTTTTTATTATATTCACCAAAATTTTGTTTGAGGATTCTTCCAACTCATTACCTTGAGGGTAATAAGCAGTAGAATAGCCCAATGTAATCTGATATTTATGACAAAATTAAAACATCTTTTTGGATCCAAATGCAGCAGCATTTTCAGTGATAATCTTCCTAGGACAACCAAATCTAGATAGGATATGATTTTCAAGGAATTTTATGATGACAGAGTCAATGGCTTGCCTAGAAGAGATGGCTTCTATCCATTTGGTAAAATAGTCTGTTGCAGTGAGGATCCATCTATGTTGGGAAAATGAGGGCGCATGGATTTCCCTAATGAATTCTAGACCCCACTATTGAAAAGGAGCTTCAACAGTGATTGGTTGAAGAGGTAAGGGAAGAAATTTTCTTTTGCCTTCAAAGAATTGGCATTTGTGACAGGCAATAATCATTTTGTGGACATATTGAAAGAGGGTGGGCCAGTAGTAACCAGCTCTAAGGATTTTATTGGCAGTTGTCTTCCAATATAGGTGGCCTTTACATTCTCCTTCATGTAATTCATGCTTGATCTTATCTGCATCATTCTCAGCCAAAAATTTAAGCAATAATCCACTAGCATTTTTAGAATATAGACATTTATCCAAAATGTAGTAATTAACAGCTTTCAACTTTAACAACCTTGTTTTAGAAAAACCAGGAGGAACATTCAGATTGAGTAAAACATACAAAATATCAGCATACCAAGATGAATTCAGAAAATGATCTTCAATAGTTGGAGTTGACAACTCCTCCTGTTCATCTAAAGCATCTAACATGTTTATATCAAGAGCTTCAAAATTAGACTCAGCCATTAATCTTGCTAGTCCTTGGCCTTTTATGAGTTTAGTGGGCTTGATTTCTAAATCATATTCAAGTATCATAGCAATCCACTTTCCTTTTTTTCCATCTGGATGTTGGGTTAAAATGTCTTTTACAACTGAATTTGGCACAAATGAAATTATGTGGGAATGTAAAATGTAAACTCTAAAGTCCTTTAAGGCTTTGACTAAGGAAAAGGCTTGTTTTTCCATGATATTGTACTTAAGAGGTGCATCTCTTAATGTCTTACTAAAGAATGAAATTGTCTGCTCTTGTTCCTTCAAGTTTTTCTGTAGTAGGACAGCAGCCACTGTGTGTTCTGATGCAAATGAAAAAATGAAAAATCCTTTGTAAAATCAGGACTAATGAGAACCAATGTTTTGGTTAATGCTTGTTTTACCAATTCAAATGATTTCTTTGCTTCTAAGGTCCATTTAACTCCTTCTTCATTTTTGAGTATATTTGTTATGTTTCTAAGGAGTTCAGCCAGATTGGGTATGAACCTTCTCAAGAAATTAATCTTCCCGATGAAAGATTGAAGCTACTTGATTTTTCTAGGATGGTTGATTTGCAATATACCATTAATCCTCTTTGGGTCTATCTTTATCCCCTCTTCTGATATGATGTGTCCAAGTAGTTTTCCTTCTTGAAGATCAAACATCGTTTTCTTTGGATTTAAAGATAACTTATATTTTCTGCATTTCTCAAAGAATTTTCTCAAGTGTTCTAGGTGTTCTTCATTTGTCTCGGAAAAGACAGTGATGTCATCAAGGTAAAAAATGATGAAGAGGCCTAATTCTTCTGAGAATGCAATATCCATGGCTCTCTGAAATGTAGCACCAGCATTCATTAAACCAAAGGGAATTTTCACATACATGAAATTACCCCAAGGTGTGGTAAAGGTTGTTTTTATTTGATCATCAGGATGTACCAGAATTTGATTGTAACCTAAGAAGCCATCTAACAAAGAAATCCTTTTAGAACCAACTACCCTTTGTAAAATGTGATCCATCTTGGGTAAAGCGTAGTTGCCATTTAATGAGGCTCTGTTTAAGTTCCTAAAATCAATACAAAGCCTTATTTCTCCTATTTTATTCCTAACTGACACAAGATTAGATACCCAATTTGAATATCTAACAAGGACTATAATTCCAGCATCATACATTTTCTTAATTTCTTTCTCAACCAGGGGTAATTGAACAAGGTTTATTCTGTGCAATTTCTATCTATAAGGATTCTGGTTTTCTTTGAGGGGTATCTTATGTTGAATTACCTCTGTGTCATATGATTTTATATCTTCATAACTCCATGCAAATACATCATAAAATTCTCTAAACAGCTCAATATATTTCAGTTTGATGTGAGGTGGCAATGTTTTAGACAGTTTGATCATTTTTGGTTTTTTTTCACTGCTTATGTTACATTCTTCTACTTCAGTTTCAACAAGTTCCAGTTTTGGTTTTTTGGCAACATCATTGAAATCAAACAATTATTCTAATGGGACCAGTCCTTTTGGCAAGCTTTGAGTGTTAGATTGCAGCATTTCTAAATTTTCTTTTTCCAAATCTGCACTAAAATTTGTGATATGTTCAAGTTTATTAGATAACAGATTTATCTCAACAAACTCTGGAGACTTTTCTTCCTTATCAAGTAAATTTTCTTCCATAGGACAATCTGGTTCATAATCTGAATCTGAACTTGGTAGCTCAAATTCATTTCTGGACTGCAGGAAGTCTTCTATTTGTTTATCTCCATCAAAAACTTGCCAGTATTTTTCATTGTCTGGGACAGCATGTCTAAATTTGACTTGGGTGGTGCATTGCTTGGTCTCATAAGGTGTTAGAAAAGTTCTAGAAACAAAGGCTAAACCATTAGCAAGGACATTTTGGTTTCTTGGGACAAAGATAAGTTGGAATTCATCAAATGTTTTTAATAAGTCCATGACATCATTTCTATAGGCTCTAAGTCTGGGGTGTTTGGCACTATATTCCCCATTCACTTGCCTAATAATGAACTCTGAATCCCCATGAAATTTTATCCTTTTGGCCCCCAATTTCTTCAATAAATGTAGGCCTAAAAGGAGAGCTTCATACTCAGCTATGTTATTTGTACATTGAAAACTTAACCTGTAGGAATTCCCTTTAACATGATTGTTTTCAGTGTTGTGTATCCATATGCCTACTTCGACATCATTCTTAGTGCACGACCCATCAAAATTCATTCTCCAGAGAGGATTTTTTTCTTATTTGTAATTTATTTCACTGTCGTCCTCTCTGTTTTCTTCGTTTTCCAGTTTTATACCCAGGTCTGTACTGCGTTTTCTGTATTTTGTTCCTCAAGTTTTTCAATGTTTTGAGGTTTTACTCCTTGATTCTCATGATCTGAACTCTGATTATGACTATTCTTGACCTCAAGACCTCTAATCTGTTTGTTGTGAATTTTTAAATTAGCAGACTGTTTTTTAAGTTCCTCTCCATTTTCCTTTTCATCAATGGTTGTAGCTATGTTTGAAAGTGAAGTGATCACATCTTTTGATGTTCCTTCACTGATTAGTTCTTGCTCTTTTGGAATATAATCATTAAAAAGAATGAACGAGTCAAGATCAGTGTGTAGGGAGTAAAGAGGAGATTTGTTTGGCCTTTCTTGGCTACTCACCATGTATTTCATGTGCGTTTCCATATAGAGTCTTCTAGGTTGACTGAAGACAGGGATGGTGGCATAAGTCATATCCATTTTCATTGTGCCTTATAACTTAGCACCCCATGATCTTGAGAGGAACATGTCATATTTGGGGGGTATATCGGCCACTACAATGTCCATCACTAAACTCTTGGCTGGTATTTGGGCTAAGTTAACACATTGGTCCTTGATTAAGCCTAGGCATCTTACCCTACTTGAATCAAAGGAATATAAATATTTATAGGGTTTTGTTACCTCTAAGCCTAATCTTTCCATTATTACCTTGGGCATGAGGTTCTGTGATGCCCCTGAATCAAGCATGGCATCGTGCGAGATATTATCATGAATGTTTAAGCTGATGTAGAATGGAGGGGTTGTTCCTTCTTGAAATTTCCCTTCAATTTTTGGTCCAAAAATGAGCTCTGGGGTATCATCATTTAATTTGACTGGGTCATGAACATCTTCTATGTTCAAAGATTTCAAAATATGACCTCTATATACATTTTGAGTGACTAATTCCATAAGTGGAACAAAGATTTTGATCTTGGATATTTCATTCTCCAGGCTGAAGGGAATCTGGTTCTTCAATATGTTTAGTTCAGCCTTCTTAGTCACTATTTCATCAGCAACATCAGCTTGTTGATTTCCTCTATTTACATTGGTCAAAATTGTTTTAATAGGAGCACTAGCTGAAGTACTAATGCTACTAAGGTTTGCACTCTGTTTTTCATTAATTTGAGTTCCTTCATATTTGTTTTGATCAGAATTTAGAGCCATTGATTTTTTATCCTCATCTGTCTTTTTAAGTGTATTTTCAGGGCTTTTTTTGGCAGATTTATCAGAGGTTTTATTCTTGGGAGTTTCTTGATTATTTTTACTTTTGAGGTCATATTGTTTAGGTGATCCTATGATGACATTTTCAGAGTATTGTTCATAATAATTTGTTTGTGGTCTTCTATCATCATAAGGTGTATATAGACCTTGTCTTGCTTCATAAATGAAATAAGAATCCTCGTTAGCCACTCCCAACATATTCATTTTGCCATCCTCTATTTGTTCATTGGTTTTTTCATCCACATCAACATAATTTTCTTGAAAGGGAGGTATGATATGTTGATATTCCTCTCTTTGTCTATTTTAAGTTTGATTTCTCCTGAAGTTCTGATTTTGATTTTGAGATTGATTTCTGTTTTGAGGTGCTGATTGGTTTTCCCTAGATTGTGCTCTCTCAGGTATGTTCATCTTCTTCATCATTTCTTTCGTCATTTTCTCCACTTTTGAACTAGATGTGGAAGGTGAAGTTTCATCCCTAAATGATACTTTCTTTTCATTCATCATCCTAGCTCTTTTCTCAATCAGATTTACTTCCACAACTAGAGCCCCCTTCTGCATGTCTTCTAAAGTCAAGGGGTCTCTTTCTCTTAGCTGATAGGCCATTTTGGGATCAAATCCTTCAGGAAATTTGGCCAATTTTGACCCTTGTGGAGGTTTCAAGTCTGGGGTCAGTGCATTATACACGTTATTGAACCTAGTGCAATAATTTTGAACACTTTCCCCAGTGTTTCTTTTGAGATTTTTGTAGTCTAAAAGTATTTGGAGAGGGTTTTTCTAAATTCGCACTTGTTTAGGAACAACTGATGGAGGGCTTGGAGGTCATTAATACTATTAGGGGTTAAGATTTTGAACCATTTTCTTGCTTCTCCCCCTAGAATTTGAGCAAACAATCTAAGTTTGATAGTTTCTTCATCAATCTCATTTTTGTCAAAATTGTCATTCATCTTGTCCACATGTTGTGAAGCATTAGCAGCACCACTGGAATCATACAATGGTATCTTGGACTGATAGTCCTGTGGCAGATTGACTAAAGGTAAAGGAAGGACTAGAGGGGCATACCATGTTGCCATGATAGGAGGTTGTGGGAAAAGTGGAGGGTTTACAAGTGGAGGATGTAAGATGGGAGGGGTTTTATGGAATGGGATGGTTTGAACTGTGGGTGTATGGATAACAGAAGTGGGTGGACCAGCAAGATACTGTTGAGCAGATCTTGGATGAGAGAAACCAAAATTATGAAGGAAATGAAAATCAGGTGGGGTAGTTTCTCTACTGCCAGTGTTTTCACCACTATCTTGGGATAAAGGTGAAGGATCAAAGTCTGTCTGATCTATATCATCAAGTGACCTAGTTCTAAATGGGTTTCTTAAGTCAACTTGTGAATTTAGTAAAGCTGTAAGGTTTTTAGGAACAGAATTAGCTCTTTGGACTGGTCTGACAATAGTTGAAGCTTGAGCCTTAGGAGACTTCCTAAGTATGCTCTCAGGATTATCAACTATCTCAGGAGGGTTTGGGTCAAGATAGGCTCTAGTATGAACTCTTCTAGAATCCACTATGCTATGTTTTCAGACCCAATAATAAGAAAAATTTTAACCAAACATGACAATATTTAGTAGGCTAACTGATCTGAGCAAGAAAACTTTAATCCTTAAAGTCTTCTTAACTAAGTTTGTATGATTTTATGATAGTAATGGGTTTCCTAGTGGAGTATTTAGGTCTATTTATGATTGTGGAGTCACCATGTGGAAAATTTTATCTTTAGAAGGTAAAATGTTTTATGGTCCACAACCATTAAAAGGTTTGAATACCAATCTGAAATATTTTTTGGGTTTTTTGAGTTTTTTCAGTCCTATGGGTTATGAGAGTGTCCTAAATCTGTTTCAACACTTAGCTATGGTGATGAGAGAAATAGAGTTTACTCTTATGGCTTAGCTAGCTGATTCCTTCAAGGTTTGATAAGGCTCTATGAGAATCCTAAGGGTTACTTAGTTGGTCACTGATTCAAATAAGTTCTATCATCATCACCATTTTCTTTGGTAGTGCTTGAAGAGAGCTACTTATGCTGTACTGAATGCTGAGTGTTTTGTTTTAAGGATTTTACTCAGAATGTCCCTAGTGGAGTCGCCAGAAATGTTAGGTCTTCGTAGTTTGCAAGATTTGCAAGTAAAAATGCTATAGAGCCTACATTTGAACCACTTTGGGATTCTAGGATCTAGCCCTCCTGAATACAGAGAGGGATCTCTCTATGTATGAGTTTAAAGATATGATATTTAAGGTTTTTGAATGTGATTTTAGGCTAGTTATGAAGAACATAGTTTGTTTGGTTTTGGTTGGGCGAGGATATGATGAAGGTGAAGTATAAATTAAGGGTGAAGGTGTAAGTAGGTGAAAGAATGGTTCAGCTAATAATATATCCAAGGAGCAGCTTCAATCCATTGGGCTATGGAGTAATAAGAGGATTTAATTGAAATAGCAAGGTTGAAGAGTGGTCCATGGGGCAAGTCATCTATGTCAAAGGATCTTTTTAAGTTGATTTTGTGGAATGAAACAATAAGAAATGGAGTGAGGGAAATCAAAAAGATGAAGAGACATAGAGCAGCCTAAGATCAAGTAAGTACTTTGAAACTATCCTGCTTTTGGCATTCACTTAAGAAAAGACACAAAAGTAATCTAAGATCAGGTAAGTACTTCTAAACTAGCCTTCTTTTGATGTACTTTCAATAGAAAACATTTAAAACACTTAGAATAGCATAAGATAGGGTAAAAACTTTTAACTTAGCCTGATTTCAGCGTATTCAAAAGGAAAACATTCATGATAAACATAAAAAAATAGTCTAAGATCAGGTAAGTACTTTGAAACTAGCCTACTTTCAACATACTCTTAAGAGAACTTTTCAAAGCAACTGTTGGAGAAAAGACTAGAGGACAGGGCTAACCATAGAATTCCCTAGCTTAGCTTTAATTAGCAAACTTATCAAGAACATTCAAAGAAAATATCTCAAGTTGTACTCAGGAAATATGGGCTTACCAACACTTCACTGGTTATACTCTATTGAATTGCCTTCAAATAAAAAATTAGCAAAAAAAATAAAGGATAAAGATTTTTAGTGAGATTTAGGGTACTTCAGGAGTAAATCCTAATCTATATTTGTTGTTCTTTATTAGAGAAAAGTGGACAGAATGGAAACATAAAGAAAAATAACAATTATAGAGAGAAACACATCACCATTGACATAGACCAGGATCCCATAAATCAGCTATTTGTATTTGATGTTCAAACCAATTACAATTATCAAATCAAGTAGGTTTCTACAACTTCAAACTTCTCATCTCAGCTTATGTATCTTCAATTACAAACATAGCTACAACAGCTTCAGAAAACTATTTACATGCAAATGAGAGTCCAGAGACTAATCTTCAGACAAATTTTCTATATGCGTATTTATAGAAGAATGAGAGTGTGAGTGTGTTAGCTGGTTTACTAGTTTAATTAATAGGTATAGAGTGTGCTTTCAAATGGAAGGGCCAGATGAGAAGTTTTGGTGCATGTATTAACTCGTAAAATTGATGATTATATTTAAATTTTGTCAACCTAAGTCGCTTGTTGACTTTAAAACATGTTAAGTAGATGGCAATAATTCTCAGTTATCTTTAAACAAAGATTACTAGTAAATGACCATGCCTATTTATTTATTTGAGAAATGTAGCTGGCACTTTTGGTAGCTGAAAGGATATTTTAGCCTTTGATGTGGCAATGAAGGCTTCCTTTGACTAATATAACTCTCTGTTTTATCTTAAAACACTTTTAATTTTCTTTTGAGTTGTGTTTAGGCTTGATTAATCCTAGATCTTCATCTTTGGGTCTTCAATACTGATACACTTTGTTTTTCTTTGTTTATACAGGTGGCTATCCGTCATAGGAGGGTTTCATCTGAGATCGAAGGTCGTGATATCCCTGATAAAACATGAATTTGGAAACCCTGCTGGTTCCTTTCTTCGTGGATATAAGACACAGAATCGTCACCCTGTACTCATATGGTCACCTGTCTGTGATTGTGGAAATACACGGATTAACCACCATTAGAACCCTGCAAACACAAATACTAATTATAAAAACCCTGCGAATTTTGGTAAAATTGCATTTCAGAGGGTCAATGGAGGTATTAGGAATGCTTGAGGATGGGGAAATGCAGTGGCGAAGGACAAAAAACCGGGCAGAACAGCTAACCAGGCTTGTATTTGAATTATGGCGTGAATATGAAGAATGGTGTTTTTGGGAAAACTGGCAACGGTTCTCGCATAGAATTTGTGGGGGTAAGCGGTATTAGCTTTTGGAATGCGATACATGTTAGCGTTCGACACGTGGATTTCTAAAACCATTTTTATCGCGCGAAAGTAGTGCACTAGGAAGGAGGGGTGAAACGCAATATGGATCATCGATTGTTAGATTGGAGGATCTAGATCCAACGGTGCAGGTTGAATGCGATGGATGAAGAGTTGCGGGGTAAAAGGGTATGCGAGGTGGAAAGTTAAGTGAAAATTTATTCTTATCAGGTTTAATCCCGATCGTAGGATCTGATGATTAGGCGGTGGGGATTTAAAGAGGAGACAGGAAGTAATGGCGGGGTAGAAACATGAGAAAATGGAGGGCCCACCTTTATATGAAGGGCGGAAAGGTTTTTTCTTAGGAACAGGAGTTTTATAAGAGCAGCGGGAAGGATCAATGGGAGCCGTCGGATCGTGAGGATGGATAGTTGAGATCTGTCGATGGGGGATAATGAGAAGAGCGGAGCTTGAAAAGTAGAAGTCATGTGGTCCATCGGATTTGAGAAGATCAACGACGAAGATCGCATCGTAGAATCGTGCAGTACTTGAATGGTGCGAGGGGAGGGGAGAAAGGCGATGATACGAAATATCGCGGACCGTTCGATCAAACTTGATTGATGTTGGAGATTAAATTGGAGGTCAGGATGGTGGAGGATCACGTGATGGATGAATGCGATGCGATGAAGTGTGAACCATCAGATCTGGCGAAATGAACGGTTGTGATTTGATCACATCGGAGAGAAGAAAAGAGGCCAAAGCACTGGGGTCTTTTAGTTTGCGATGTACGATCGAGCGCTAACCGTAGGATCAGTATGAGAGATCAACGGTCAGGATTTAAATTGATGGGTTTGATGTCGGAGGGCTACGAGCAAATCGTGATTGAATCTCAGCCGTCGGTTCTTGTGGATTCGATGGCTGAGATTAAATCGGCAGACTTGGCCATCGAAGGAAAAAAGAAAAGGATAAATGGAATTTGTGATTTTCGATTGCGATGGAGTGATGAGGCTTAGCACTCAGTGGCGGCTCTGGGTCACATAAGGAAAAGGGATTGGGGCTTAAGGCCAAAAGGGGCTTAAGGCTTTATAGAAAAATGAAGGTTTTTTAAGATTTTTAAATGGTTTTTTGAGGAATTTGGAGGTTCCGATAGGGGTAAATACAGGGTTTAAACCTTATAAAGGGATTTTACAAGGCTTTGAAGGGGAATTCGAGGGAATGACAGGTAAATGAAAGGTTTTATGGATGAAATGGAGAAGGAATTGGAGAAGTGTAATGATGAAAAATGGAGTTTTTAAGCAGTCTTTCTCTTAGTAAACAGTAGGTCCTTGAAGGTTAATAATGAAACAACAGAGAAGATTAACACCAAGGATAAAGGTCATCATAAGACTTCAAGAACTCACAATTTGGAAATGAATTGTTTCTTGAAGGCTAAAAAAGATTTAGCCACCATTTGGTATGACAAATTTTTATGGGTGGCTAACACCTTGCATAATTGTATAATATTGTGAATAATTAGTACCCATTCTTCAACTCAAATTGATTGTATCCCATCACGAATCTCTTTTATATTTTGCAACTAAACCAGACTATTGTTCCAACAACTAGCCAATCCAATTAGTTTACTTGCACAAAGTGACTTAAATAATCCTCTAAAATGAAAATCTTGAATTATGTATGCCCATCAATCTAGAAATGATAAGTCAAAATCTTCAACAAATTGTTTTGAACAAGTCAAAAAAATGTTTTCTAAAAGTTTCTTAGGAACCTTATGTCCCTATTTGACACAATTCTCAATGGGAGACCCCAATACTTCACAACATTCTTAAATGATATTTCCACAACTTTCACCATAGTGCAAGGTACTTTCATTAACACAAAAATGATATACTTGGAGAAATGATCAACAATCATAATGATCCAATTATACTCTTGTGCAACCAAATATTATGTGATTAAGTCTATAGTGACCCTCATAAAAATCTCTCTCACACAAAAAAAATAATTCAAAAAATTAACTCTATACTTAATTTTCAATAATTCTTTAATAAATTTATATAAAAAATTGTAAGAAAAAATAAATCATTTCATTAGTGCCAAAATAATATATATATATATGCACTATTTTTCCTTGGTCTACCACTAGGGAAACTAAACGAGTGGAAAAAAACAAAGCTTTTTGAGCATCCAAATATTGACGTTGTTTTGAGAGTTAAAAATTATAGAACTTATATCATGAGGCTTGTGACCTGTTAGAGCTATCATATCCTTAAAACTAGAAAATAAGAAAGAAAAATAAACATAAATAGAGTAGACAACATTCATTAACCAATATTGGGAGAGTCTGGTTCCTTTACAACAATGGGTTATTTGTGGCTCCCTGGTGAGAATCTTATATACGAAGGGAAACACATGTGGGATTCAATTCATTGTAGACATTGATACAATCCTTTAGCTGTGAATTGTAATTCATCTGACACCGATATGATTTCTTGGCAATCTTCACTTTTATCTATAATATCAGTGAATCACCTACAATTTCCACTTCTGACAAAAATTCATGTTCCACTTCAATCCCCCTTTCCATCTTGGTTATTTCCTCTTGAATTTGAGGTGGAGTATGGGCTTTGAAAATCCTTTCTAAGGCCTTTGCACAAAATTGAGCCCAGGAACACATATATTTCTCTTCTTTTGGACTTTGAACATTATATAGGCATGGATTCTAGTGAACGAATATTAGGGTAAAATTGCAATAAAGGAGGGGAAAATCTACGAGTGAGGTAAGATAAAATGAGGGATTGAAGCATTACCTAGAAAGGTGAAGAGTGGATGCAAGGCCAAACAAGGGAGGTACAAGAGTTAAACAAACTCCAAGCTCCAAGAGACATATGCATTTATTTCATATCCAAGCACTTTTTGAGCCTAGGAGGAAAGCGATGGATGAGAAGAAGGTGACATATAGTGAAATGTGAGAGGAATCAAATAAGGAGCTAACAAGCTCTCAACCTAGAGTGAGAAGATTTAAAAAAAAATAGAAAATACAGAGTGGATATTGTTTCCAAATAGAAATAGCATACTAATGATGAGATGAACCTCTGAGCTGAGAATCTAAACCAAAAATAATTTTTTTCCTATAATGAAATCCCCATGTGGTAGCCTAAGGCCATGAATGACATTTATTTCCTATCATAATTGAAATTAAATCAAAGCTTAGACTCTAACTCATGTTTTAATTGGTTCTTATGCAAACTGACTACCCTCCACCTTGTAGAAATTAATTATCATGGTGCACCAAACCGATAATAATAATTGAATCATGATCTTGAGGTTTCAACTTGCATATATGCACTCTTTAATGAATGAAAAATCCTCTAGCATTAAAACCCAACTGCAAATAACCTTTGTCAATTACAATGTGGAGTATTATGAAGACATGTGCCACGTACATGATACGATGATTGATTAATTATCATGGGGAGGTGGTTGCGTCACATCCCCCATGTTTATACTTGGTGGTGCAACAACCATGCCCTCTCCGAATTGTCACCTCCCTAACACCGAATATAAGGAAAACGAGCCTTTTAGAGCTAGAGTTGTATATATTTTTCTTAGGTCTAATGGTGTAAATTCTTCCCAAGAGAAACCTATTTTCCATGCTTGGTCCATGCAGACTTCATTGGCTAAGAGATCTACAAATTTATTTCCTTTACATTTGATGTCTGACGTGATGATGACTAGTATATTCATTCATATGGGTATATCCTTCTCTATACAATTTTCCAATCTCCAACTTTTGGAGACTCTACTTGGGGGGAATATATGAATGATGTAGGTAGACATGTTGATTATAATTTGGTAGTATCCCTCAATGATGAGCTTTGATAAATTCTTGGTTTGAGAAAAATTTAATCCCATTTCCAATGTCTTGAGCTCAACTGCAATGTTTCTAGTTATGCACACATACCCATAATAGAGGAAAACAATGTTTCCAAATTATTCTCAAAAGACAGCACCATACCCTATAACTCATGGAAGTCCTTTCAAGGCTCCATAAAAATATATTTTGATGAAGGACATAGGTGGAGGGAGCTATAGGGAGGGATTCAAGAGAGGAGGAATATCAATGGAGTTTTGAGGAGTAGTTTGAGGTTGAATTAGGCCTCATTATTTCAAGAATCCCCCTTCCATGGCATTGGCTTGTCAATATTGATCCAACTAGTGATGGGAGAGAAATTATTCTTTAATTCTTGAAAAAATGATATTTCATAAGCACTCTGAATTTTGGGAGAAATTGTGAAAGTTACAATAATTATATTCCTTCCAAAGGACCCACATTAAGAAGCCAGATAGCATCGTTCCAAATTCTATTGAGAATGGGATTTGAGAAGGTTTTTTCCCTCTAGTGTTCTAAGGTATTGGGTATACTAGTGGTATTATGATGAAATAATCACATGGTGTTTTTTAGAGCAGACCAAGGAGAGAGAGAAAAAGTGTGGCCATTAAGAAGAATGGATAATAAATTAGATGAAAAAAGAGTGTTTATTCATTGAATCGAGTCAATTGGGAAGCCCAATGAATCTAGCATCTTGAAAAAATAATTAGGGAGAATTTTAGGGGCTGATATTCGCAAGTGGGCTAATTTTCCATGGTTTTTACCAAAAAAACATACTAATTTTCAAATTTTTCTAAAACTAATTTGTCAAAAAATTATAGTACAAAACTATTTTACCCTAAAAATTGCTAAATTGTATATAGAAACTATATAAAAGTATTAGACATTTGAATATTTTTACAAAAATATCATCAAACATTTTACAGATTACATATTGTTGGGCCTCCAAAATGTTATCCACTTCACCTTCATTTCCATCATTTTACCCTCATTCTATAAATCTATAGCCCCATAACCTTAAATTAAGTAACCATTTTCATTATCATATGGGTTTAACATTAATATTTTCCAAGTCATTAATTTAAGTATTTTAAGTGAATTTGTGATTAAATATTAGGAAATTAACATCTTTTCATATATATATATATATATATATATATATATATATATATATATATATATATATATATAAGTGTTATGAGTTTTGTGATATTGTAGGCCTACTTGGAGATTCTAGAAGGGTCCTATTTGGCCATCCAACCACAAATTTGAATTTAAAATTCCAACTCATAAATATTTGTGGAATATTTCTAGAGGGAACACATCATTAACTATGCACATCCAAAGGAGAAGAATTATGGATAAGAGAATTTTGAGAGGATATGTATCTTACATTTTTACGAGATTTGTTGTAACCACAAGAGATAAATATGGATTTAGGAGAGATCAAAGGATATACATTTATCATATATTTATCCTTAATTTTTATTTAAATAGTAGTGCACCCTTCATGCAAAAGTTTGTAAAAAATGTAGGTTATAAAACAATGTAGGTTGTCAATTGTAAGTTGTTAATTGTAAGTTTTTAGCTAGTGGTTAGAGGTTAGAAGTAGCTATTTGTTAGTTTCTAGTTGGAGGTTTCAAGTTCCATCCAAGATGTGATTTGTAAAGTGAGGAGAGATAATTCTTGTAATAACTTGTAACTTCATCTTTATGAAATACATACTGCTATTTTGATCTCCAAGATGTGATAATTAATTCAGTGTGCTTGATGAGGAATGGAGGGCCCCCATCAACCACATTTTTCACATCTTTGTACATATTGGTAAAATAGTATAGTTTTTTAATTTCATTTCTTTTTTGCAAGTGTGCCTTTTCCTTTCAGTAAGTGTGATTTACTTTCTAGTAGGTGTGATTTCATTTATGCAAGTGTGGTGTGATTTCCATTCTCCAAGTGTGATTTCATTTATGTAAGGGTGGTGTGATTTCATTTCAGCAGGTGTGATTTCAATTTTGCAAGTGTGGTGTGATTTCAATTATGCAAGTGTCATTTCAATTTCAAGCAAGTGTGATTACAATTTCTTTATTTTTGGTTTGATTTGGTTTGATTTGGTTTGAATTGGATTAATTTATTATGTTTTGTAAATAGTTTTAACTACATTATATTAATATAATCTGAAATATAACCACCTAGTACATATAGTACATGTATACCCCGTCAGTTTATGAAACCCTAGGTTGAAAATTAAATGACAAAGATTTAACTTGAAATTAAATCACCCAACATTTTGGCATCGTTGTCGGGGAGGTATACATAGGTGTTTATTTTTAAGGTTTATACAATTCATTATAGTTTCATTCATTTTTAAATGTATGGTTAAAATCATATTAAAATCATTTTCCATATTGTATTTCAATAATTTTTCGAAAAAAAATTGTGTTAATATGTGTGCAAGACATGAATTATGGACCCGTTGGAGTAATTCATAGACAATTAAGGATTTTGATGAATTTCCTTCAAGAACTCTCTCGAATTCTAGAAAGAAATGGCATATCTGCTTCTCAAGAAGAGTATATTTTAACCGCATTCAAAAAATTATCTGTCTCTCCACCTCCATAATAATATCTTCAAGTCTCTTTTGATTCCTCTTGTCAATTTGTTGAAGAGACTAAAGAATCATGCAATAGTGTTAATGGGGAGAAACTACTATAATTTGAGGAATGCATAGTAAAGGAGGATATTCAAAGTGATTTAAACCAAGAAAGGAATCAGGAATGTCATGGCCTTATTGAAAGATGGTTTCAATCAAGGATCAAGTCACATCACTCTTTCATTCTTCCTTACTTCTTAATTGCAGTATCAAAACAATTGGTGTCTCATGCTTTGACGTGTTTTAATGCATATATTTCAGAACTAAACATGAATATATATTTACTCCTGTTACACACATGGTTACACAGGAAATATTCATACACTTGATCATTTTTTCTACTTCCAGTAGAGTAGGGTAGGGTAGAATTAATGAATAAAACCAAGTTTGGTGATGATTTTTTTTAAGTTTTTAAATTAGATTTATTTTTATTTGCAATTTTGTTTTAGTTGGTGCGGTAAGAGCCACCCAAATAAATAATCAATTGCAGGAAGATGTAAAAAGAGAAGAAATAATTGAGAATAAGGAGAATAAATAAGAGTTTTGAGATCCACAATTTGAATTTAGAGATCAAATCCTTTCACTTTGTCTTTTTAATTTCACATTCCAAATGAATGAAAAAGTTTCAATATTATTGAGTATGATCTATTCTTGCGCTCTCTACGATCTGGAAGATCAGAAAAGAAAATTGAACAAAGTTAGTTTTAAAATTTTGCAATAAAAATTGGATAATAAATCTAAATTCATAATAAAAAAGTACATTTACATGCATCTAGAAAGATAAACAAAAAAATTAATACCACCAATGGATCTAGCACTATAGAAACCCCCTATTTTGACTCTTTTTCCACTTCATTTGTCGAAAAATCTAGTAGGCTATCATTGTTTAAAGTTTCTACCCAATTATATTGTTAATAAGCCTACAATTTGACCCAAACCCGACCGATGCCCCCAAAAAACGGGAACAACGTGCAAATATGGCCTTCTCAATCGCCAGTCAAATTTGTAGGATGGTTAAAACCACCCCCAATTCCTTTGTGCCCTTGTTCATGTGGCTCCATATGACCACATTGTGTGCCTTGGGGCTAGGTCCCTTCCTAAAAGTGCACATTTAATAAACTTTAAATAAAGTTTTGGGGACTATAGTTAACAAGGTGTGTGTTAGGTGGATTGGTAAAGAGCTTTGTTGCAAGGTACGAGGTCTTGGATCTGATTCTCATGGAGGGAAGTTTCGACCCTATACAAAAAAATTCCACCACGAGGAGGCCATGTGGCAACCATTGGTTGGTCCATGTGGCACTCACTCGTTGGCCATCCACAACAAACCATAAACCAATAAAAAATTAACATGTGTCAACCAATCAACTTCTGAGAGGTTTCAATCACCCATTGGCCAATTAAAGACTAGTAAAATATTTACATGTGTCCTAGCCTAGTCACCTTATGGACCACTGACTACGTATTCCTGCAACTCAAAAATTCATTTTTTATTTGTTTCATAAAATGACCAGAATGTGATTCTGAGAGAATCCAAAGTCATATATCAGTGAAATGAATTGCATTGGATTTAGAGTGATGAGATATACGATTTGGCATTAGTTTCAAGTCGATCCAAGAATATTTAATTTTGAGCCTTTTCTTGATCCACAAGATCATGGATAAGTGTGGAGAGCTAGAGAAAAGAAAAAACGAAGCTACAGAATTATACTTTCATAAAATCCTACAAATATTTAAAAATCTAATCGTGATAAATGAAAAAACCACCATTTGAGCCTAATTGCAGCCTTTAAAGTGACAAGGCAGTGCAATGATCCATATTTTTGGTAGCTACAGAATCGACGTAGCTGAAAAATCGACACAATTCAATAGCTTATGAAAATATGGTTTATGATCTATTTATGAAGCATTATGTGTGTGGAGAAGAGGTCTCAAGCTCAAAATTTGGTTATAAACACAATGAATAAGTCACCAACAAGACAATAGCAAGTGATCCATGGTACTGATAAGGTAAAAGTGCATTTAATTTTTCATCCTTGAATTTGTTTTATTAGTATTATTTCCGAGTTTTTTTTATGTAACCATCAAATGAAGAGGGACTAATCACCTCTCTATTTTAATAATATTACATTTTATTGCAGAAATTACTAAGTTTTTGTAGGTTCCAAGATGATGAAAGAAGAATGCTATATGCATAAGTATCTTTTTAAAAACCAAGTTTCTTTCAAAAGAGCATGATCATTCAATGTAAAATCAAATCCATTATACATTTCTACTAAACACATACCAATTTTACCATTGTTGCACATTTTAAGGCCGCATTCGATACATAATTGTCCATCTCCCTACTACCAAAAACTCATTTCCCTTTGCAATATTCATACTTTCTAGGCTAATTTTCACTCACCCTTAACCCAAAAATAAATTCATTTAACTCCCTTACAAAGTTGAGTCACCCCATTTTCCTTTTCCTTTCTGTCAAATAAGCCTTGCTTCAATGCAAATTTTCCATCTATAGTCCTTCAAATTATTATTTCATACTTGCCTTAGATGACGAAGGATTCATTAAGTCCTCCATTCTAACAAGTTTTGACCCATAGGCTCTAACACATCATCTGGGATTAAAACTAGAGATCTTTCAAGTACCTTGAGGCTTGCATGCCTTAATGGAAAGTTCTCTCACCAATAAACAGTGGTTATACACCAATGTCCCCTGTTTTTTTTTATCTTCTAGGTGACTAGACTACGACACATCAATTCGTACCTAGTTAGATGTACTTAGGCATCTTGACTCTCATTGGCATCAATGGTGAGTAGTATTGTGTTGGTTAATGGAATTCATTAATGGCTAGTAATCCAACGATTTCTTTTCTATGTTCGACATCAACACATCTATTCACATAGATAAAAATTATGCCACCGAGTGGGAACGATTGAAGACTACATGATTTCAGCGGTTTGCAATACGAATCAATTCAAAATTCAGTAGTTGTAGCAATAAATATTACAATCTCATCCTCAATTCATACAACCAAGAGAAAGAAGAAGAAAGATCAGATTATTTTACTTCACATTCCATGATCCAGTGGCAACAACCACATTCTTCTATATACATAGATTTTCCACTTTTTAGGTAAGTGAAGGTATGTAATTTCATAATGTTCAATCATGTAATTCCTTAAATGCTAAAATTGTGATTTTGGAAAATCCCTCACCACATTTTCCCCTTTTCATTTTCCAAAAACTAAAAACACCTTTATTTAGGAGGAAGGGATATTCACATTTCATCCTAACCAACATATTTTTCCCAAATCAACTATTATTGCATTTTTATTCCAAAGGTTTATATGTTTTTCAATGATCAATTGATGAGCACATTAAATGGATGATAGTCACTATGGGACTTAAAAATAAATTCTCAATGTTTTCAAGAATTTTGATGCAACAAGTATTGTTACACAAGCATCAATACTTATAAATTTTGGTTGTCACACAAGAACCAACCATAAAAAATACATGTTGCAATAAAATGTATTTCAAAGTACAGTTTGAAAAAATAATAAAGTTGTCAAATGATATGATTATGCATAGTTAAAAAAGAATAAATACAAAGCCAAATCTCATATAGAAGAAAAACATTTCAAGAAGATAAACTTATGATTAAGGGAATCAATGCAATAGTTGCATGAGGACATGCAACATATTCAGTTGGGGGGTGTGTTGGGCCTCCAAAATTTCATCCACTTTCACCTTCATTTCCATAATTTTACCCTCATTTCGTAGCTCTATAGCCCCATAACCTTACATTAAGTAACCATTTTCATTATCATATGGGTTTAACATGAATATTTTCCAAGTCATTAATTTTAAGTATTTTAAGTGAATTTGTAATTAAATATTAGGAAATTAACATGCTTTCATATATATCTAAAAGTTTTATGAGTTTTGTGATATTGTAGGCCTACTTGGAGATTCTAGAAGGGTCCTATTTGGCCATCCAACCACAAATTAGAATTTCAAATTCCAACTCATAAATATTTGTGGAATGTTTCTAGAGGATGTGGATCATTAACTATGCACATTCAAAGGAGAAGAATCATGGATAAGAGAATTTTGAGAGGATAAGTATCTTACATTTTAGGAGATTGGTTGTAACCACAAGAGATAAATGTGGATTTAAGAGAGATCCAAGGATCTATACTTATTTCATATTTATCCTTAATTTTTGTATAAATAAGAGTGCACCCTTCATACAAAAGGTTGTAAGAAATGTAGCCTTTCAATTGTAAGTTGTTAATTCTAAGTTGTGAGCTAGTGGTTAGAGGTTAGAGGTAGCTAGTTGTTAGTTTCTAGTTGGAGGTTTCAAGTTCCATCCAAGATGTGATTTGTAAAGTGAGGAGAGATAATTCTTGTAATATCTTGTAACTTCATCTTTATGAAATACATACTGCTATTTTTATCTCCAAGATGTGATTGTTTATTTAGTGTGCTTGGTGAGGAATTTTAATGTTCCCAAAATTAGCATGAAGCTAATTGGAAAATTGATTTTGATTATGTCATCTAGGAGGTAAATAAATGGGTAAGGAGGCCCATAAGTAGAAAAAAAATCCCTCAGAGTGTGAAAGGGATCATTAGAGTAGCTATATTTTGCAACCTCAAGTATGAAAAGGGGAAAATGCATGAGGACAAGGTCAAGTTTGACCAAGTCAACAACACTGCCATGAAGGGAGTGGATCACTTTGAAAGGCAGCACAGTATGAAAGGGGGAGAGATCATTTGTTGAAGGAAACCCTAATTTATGGGGCCAAGGCAAGAAGGCTTTCATTTGTATAAAGGGAGGACAAGGCAGCCATAGAAGGATATGTTATTGAGTATATATTTTGGTCTGCATGACTATTTGCTTTCTCCAGTTGCTTAACTGAGATTGTTGTGCTACTTGGAACAAGGATTTCCTGTTCAGGAGTGCTCCTCCTTTCTTGAGAGACCTCTTGAGGTATTGTACTTAATTTCTCCACATTCAGGCTCAAGGCCAAGCCACCTCCTTCAGCTACAACGTTATTCCTATAGCAAGAAACGTTGTGTTGCAAGGTGTTGTAGTGGAGGGTTCCACAACACCACTTCTAGAGCTTATTTTTGAGAGGAGGGAGATTCTATTCCTCTGGGAGGTTAGTGAGGAAGATTCAGGAGTTTATTGCACATCTTTGGTATCAGGCCAAGCACTTCCCATCTCCTACAACGCAGTCCATCTCCTTGACTGCGTTATTTATGAGTATATTTGCAGTGGGGGTTTGCACCACTATTTTGGAGCGTGAGATATTCAGTGATTGGATCAGTGTTTCACTTGAAAGATCCATTGGATGAGATTCACTCATCATATGTAGCATCTTCAACCATCCTCATCCATTTCTTGAGTTGCAGCTACTACTCAGTTTGAGACTGCAACTCCGGCATTTTGGCCATTTTGTATATTTCAGGAAATCCTTCTAAGATTGTCTTGAGATTGTTCCCAGGGGTTTAGAGCTTTGCTCCCCACCTTATTTGAGCCATAAATTTCTAAATCTATGTATTTACATTCATTATGTAGCAGTGTCTCTTATAAAATGCACAGTCATAGCCTTGGATTTTCCATATGTAGCAGTGTATTTCATATTTCTTGTACATGTTCCTTTGAGGTTGATTTGCCTAAGCTTGACTGATCATTTCCTCAAGATCTTGTACACATTCGGATGCTGTAACATTAATTATATGGCTATGATTTCTTCTTACATTTTATGAGTTGGATTTATCACTGCTACTCCAATTTATGTTTGTATATTGTTGGATCTCCAATTTAGGAATACTATAAGATATTCCTAACATTGTAGATTTTCCCTATTTTGGGATAGTACAGTGGTATCAGAGCCTTCATCTTGGCTCAGCCTATGGATTTCAGATGCAATCCAAAAGATAAGAAGAAGCAGAGATCAGAATGATGGAGAAGATGAGCTTACTCTCATCAATTTTCAGATCTAAGAAGAGCCTCTCCAAGGAGGTTAAATAGATGAAAGAAGAAATATGTAATGAAACTCCAAGAAGGTTTCAAGAAGAATAAATTTGTATTGAGACCTCTAGAAGGTTTCAAGAGAAAGAATAAGACCCATGCACTTCCTATTCTCATAGAGGGAGTGAAGAGGAAGAAGACCACTTAGAACATGAGATCCTGAGTGGAGATTTGGCAGAGTACAAGTGTCAACCTAGAGCTTTCAAAGAGACTCTAGATCTTCCTCAGTTTATCCAACTGAAAGAAGAAAGGAGGCCATACAGCAATATGAAGACAAGGGGAAATAGGTTTCTATTGTCTACCTTCGATGGATCACCCTTATGTTCAGCAGAATCTTGGGTGATGAAGCTAGAAGCATACTTCCTACTACATCCAGTAGTATAAAGAGAGGTTGTGGAGATCTCAGCGCTGCATTTGGAGGGCAAGGAAAGCACTTGGTGGTTCAGCCATGTGAGTCATGAAAGGGTATCTACTTTTGTAGATTTCACTCACAGGGTGATCAGAATATTTGACAGTGAGAGATCATAGAAGGAGGAGCCCTCACCACCATTTGAAGAGGCATATACCAGCGTTTTCACAGTCATGAAGGAGTAGCCTTCATCTTTAACAGTTGGGGAAGCCAGCACATTGGAGGAGGAAGCCCTTACTGCCATACAAGATGCTTCCAAGTTTCCCAAAGGTATGCCGAAATTTCCATCTCTTATCATTTCAGCAAACATTATGGTTGGGTCTACATCATTGCATGATGTTGATTTAGAGCAACAGAATTTCACTACATTGTGCAACCTTGAATCATTCAAGGGAGAGATGAACCATCATCCTCATGAGCCATTCTTGGATTGCATACCACACTTTAGGTTGGGGTTTGAAGACTTTATGGAAGAAGAGATAGATGGTAGACATCTTGAAGTGAGAAACACTTTCTCCTTTCTAGATGACACTTTCTTAATGAACACTCCCCAGCTCAAAGATAAACTTCTACCTGCAGTAGGTCCCGAACCTTATTGGTTCTGGGAAGCCATCGATGAAGAGGAGGTCTCATGGAGAGATCCCATTAGAGATGCACTTCAACATGTCATGAAGTGCAAGGTTCATCAACACATGAAGGATGGTAGCCCTCATGGGAGGAGTACCAAGATGGAGGATGGAAGGAGACATCCAAAAATGATTGAGAAGATGTGGATGAAGAGCATGAGGCTAGTAATCCACTTGCATATCGATGACACCGGGAAGTAGGAGGCTTGGCTGCGCTAGTTACTCTTGAAGGAGTTTGGCCATCGCTTGGCATAGACTCTTCCTAAGGGTATGGGGATGGAGAAGATGTGGTAGGATGCTTGCATCATTGAGCAGCAAAGAGTATGGATGCATGGTGTTGATTTGACATTCATATCATTCATTATGTCTTCATCATATGATTTGTATGATGAGAGCATGAGGATGCAAAAAACACTTTTGTTGCTTGAGTTGTACTTGAGAGAGCAAGGGCAGATTTGCTCTCACATGTTGTATGATGTTACAAGAGTAGTAGATGGCACTATCATGGTGCAAAGGGGCTACTCCTTGAACTTAGATGATCAGGAAGTACTTCCATCTTGGGAGGAATTCTATATTTGTAGCAGCATTATTGGAGGAGTCTTTGACAAGGATCATGTCAAAGAAATGAGCTATGAGTTGGCAAGAGCCTGTCTACATAGGCTAGCAGCATTGTTCCTTTGGAGCATGGAATTATTCATGTATTCATGCATCACTTTACTTTCAGCACATGGTGAGAATGTTGTTTTTGCATCTATTGATTATGTAACACAGTACTTGCATCTTCTTACCATTATCATACAGTGCATTGCTCCACAAGAGGGCAAGTTTATTGTTGAGCCCCATAAACAAAATTTTTCCAACTATTATGATGGAGACAGCCATCCTTTGTATAACCATGGGTAAGTGTTTGATTATTTCTTGTATGCTCAGCTGGCATATTCACTCATTTACTATTCACTAGTAGATGTGATGATTCACACAACTAGCCATTTGTCAAAACATCACTTGCCATGCTATTTTCTGAAGTTGCAGTGGGAGAGACTCCGCTGTGTCCACTGGAGACATTTTTTGTATCATGCAGCATCATGTAAAACCTTCAGAAAACTTCTCATTTGGATACCCTGTGATGATCATGTCCTATTCATCATGAATGAGATGTTTTGGGCCAGCTTGTTCTTCAATATTGGAGAGGAGATCCTTGGAGGATTGTTCTTCATTTTTCCACTTAAGGGAAATACTATTACAGCCCAGGATCAGCACATAATATACACTTATCATGAGTGGAGAGAAGGAAAGTGTGGGGTAGACTACCTTCTCTACCATGATCAGATTTTCAGCCCACCTACTTTGCATGAGCCAATGGTGGAGGAACACTTTCGAGAGTTTCCATGTTGGGAGGTAACTCATTTAGTATGGATGATTTCTTGGGGATGGGAGATTCATATGGGGATGGTAGATCTCAATTCATATCAGCCATCATGCTTCAAGAAGGCCCTTCAGTTCTATCCTTGCAGTTGCTTGAGGACAAGCAACATTTGGGAGGGGAGGACTGTAATGTTCCCAAAATTACCATGAAGCTAATTGGAACATTTATTTTTCTTATATCATCCAGGAGGTGAATAAATGGGTAAGGAGGCCCATGATTAGAAATAAAATCCCTCATAGTGTGAAAGGGATCATCAGAGTAGCTATATTTTTCACCCTCAAGTGTGAAAAGGGGAAAATGCTTGAGGATAATGTCAAGTTTGACCAAGTCAACAACGTTGCCATGAAGGGAGTGGATCACTTTGAAAGACAGCATGGTATGAATGCGGGAAAGATTATTTGGTGGAGGAAACCCTAATGTGTGGGGCCAAGGCAAGAAGGCTTTCATTTTTATAAAGGGAGGACAAGGTAGCCATAGAATGATATGTTATTGAGTATAGATTTTGGTCTGCATGACTATTTGCTTTCTCCAATTGCTTAACTAAGATTGCTGTGCTGCTTAGCACAATGATTTCCTATTTAGGATTCCTCCTCCCTTCTTGAGATACCTCTTGACGGATTGTACTTCATTTCTCCACATTCAGGCTCAAGGCCAAGCCACCTCCTTCAGCTACAACGTTAGTCCTGTAGCAGGAAATGTTGTGTTGCAAGGTGTTGCAGTGGAGGGTTCCAAAACACCACTTATAGAGCTTACCTTTCAGAGGAGGGAGCTTCTATTCCTCTGGGAGGTCAATGAGGAAGATTCAGGAGATTATTTCACATCTTTGGCATCAGGCCAAGAACTTCCCATATCCTACAGCGCAGTCCATTTCCTTGACTGCGTTATTTCTGAGTATATTTGCAGTGGGGGTTTGCACCACTATTTTGGAGGGTGAGATCTTCAGTGATTGGATAAGCCTTTAACCTAAAAGATCCATTGGATGTGATTCAGTCATCATATGTAGCATCTTCATCCATCCTCATCCATTTCTTGAGTTTCAGCTGCTACTCAGTTTGAGATTGCAACTTCGGCATTTTGGCCATTTTGTATATTTCAGCCAATCCTTCTAGGATTGACTTCATATTGTTTTCAGGGGTTTAGAGCTTTGCTCCCTACCTTATTTGAGCCATACATTTCTAAATCTATGTATTGACATTCATTATGTAGCAGTGTCTCTTATAAACTGCACAGTCATAGCCTTGACTTTTCCATATGTAGCAGTGTATTTCATATTTCTTCTACATGTTCCTTTGAGGTTGATTTGCCTAAGCTTGAGTGATCATTTCCTCAAGATCTTGTACACATTATACTGTTGTAACATTAATAAGATGGCTATGAGTTCTTCTTACATTTTATGAGTTGGATTTATCACTGCTACTCTAGTTTATGTTTGTATATTGCTAGATATCCAATTTAGGATGACCATAAGATATTCCTAACATTGTAGATTTTCCCTATTTTGGGATATTACAGGAATGGAGGGCACCAATCAACCACATTTTGTACATATTGGTAAAATAGGATAGTTTTATTATTTCATTTATTTTATGCAAGTGTGCCTTTTCCTTTCAGTATGTGTGATTTACTTTCAAACATGTGTGATTTCATTTATGCAAGTGTGAGACATAGTTTTCATTTCATGAATGTGATTTCAATTCTGCAAGTGTAATTTCAATTATGCATGTGTGGTGTGATTTCATTTCAGAAAGTGTGATTTCAATTTCAAGCAAGTATGTTTTCAATTTCTTTATGTTTGGTTTGATTTGGTTTGAACTATAGAAATTTGAATAATAGCTGAATTATTCACTGAGATTATCCTGATTACACACTATTTAAGCTTCATGCATAATACATAACCTCTTCTACAATTGATCATCAATATGCGGAAATAGAAACAGTCGCATGCGCACATAAACACAATAGTCAAACACACATAAACACAGTATGTAATGGGGAAAGCTTACAGCTGAAAACCCCCAACTATCTGTATATTATAATGATAGAGAATCATGTAACAATCATAGTACAATACTCCTCACAAGTACTCAGTACTATCTCCAATAGTTACACACAAACTAGCTCAGATCTGAACAAGTCATAGGTTCAAATCTCCTCCACTATTTTCCTGCCTCTACTGCACAATCCAATATGGCAATGAATGAGATCCAAGCTCAATACCACTTCTTGGATTGCGCAATCCCGTCAGGCAAATCTACGGGAGGATTGTGCAAATCTCATGCACAACTATAGTCACAACTTAGCAAACCTAGCTTCTTTCACCTATCTCTTCCACCTGGGTCTTCACCAACTGCCCATGCACCTAAGAAAGAAATCGATGTGTTCTTTAGTTGATTTAGTGATGCCACTTAGTGAATTAATTAATAATTAATTCACACCACTCATCTCTAGTGTATTTGTCAGTTAGACTTAATACAACTAGTTCAACTAAGTTAAACCGAACACAACTCCATCAACCGATCCATCAACTCCACCAAACTCTGCCACTTAAGTCCTAACTGAAGTCAACCATGCAATAGCTCAACCAAACCCCTAAGAATAGCGTAATTCCTTTGTCAGCTCCATGGGCCACATCCGTAGCTCAAACTGAAGTGCGCCAAGAGAATAAGATAATGTTTATAGTCCAAATATTATTAAGAGCTAATAATATTTGACTGACCTATTTTTAGACAGGCAGTCTAAAAATAGACTTCGACCTTTATGTCTAAAAATAGTTGTCCATCTATTTTTACCAACTTGACCAATCATCCAAGAATAGCATCCCGCAACTCCTAGACCATGCTCCATGTGTCTAAAAATAGACATAGTCTAAAAATAGACTCTTCGACAAAAAATCACATGTGTGGTCCCCACCTAGTTTAGGTGATCACTTTCCAACTAGGATCAGGAAAGATGTTTCAGGAGGCCTCCTTCACTGTTCCTTGTTGCCATTTTCAACATGAACTGGATTAATTTATTATGTTTTTTAATTATTTTTAATTGCATTAGATTAATCTAATATGAAAGATAACCACCTAGTACATATAGTACAAGTATACCTCGTCATTGTACGAAACCCCGGTTTTGAAATTAAATGATAGGGATTTAACTAGAAATTAAATCACCCAAAAAAATATTATGTACTAGTGATATTTTCCAAGGTTTATAAACTTCAAGGTAAATTTCCATCCTTAAAATTTTCCTTGCAAGTAAGACTTGTTTAATTTGTCAAGAACCTTCGATAAATCCAACTTGATGAACATCCACAACATTTTGTAGTTTTTAGGGAGTGGATGACCTCGTGAGTAATAAGGATTCCATCCATGATTTTTCACCCTTCGACGTAGCTTGATTTTTCTAATGGGATAAGCTTGGGGAGTAATAGTTTTAATCTATTAGAAATTATTTTTAAAATTATTATGTATGCAATTTTTCCAAGTGAGATAGGTATAAAGTTGGTGGGTTCATAAACCTCCTTTTTAGGTCTTATTGAGGCCCCAAAAATTGATGCAACAACTTCAGGGAAACCACCCAGTCGAGGACTTAAAAACCGTCCCTTTTCCATTTGGAATGGTGGCTCCAACTGGATTTATGGGACTAGTTTCCTAGTGAAATATAATTGGGTGAATGGATGGATTTATAACTATCTGTAACTTGGTAGATGGAATTATTAGCAAGCTTGCAGTAAATAATATATCTATCTACTATGTATCCCGGGATGAAATATATTCTCTGTATGATTTATAAAAATGATCTTTCATTGGATACAAATGAAGATCATACAAACACTTAGAGATATGAAAACAATTTGAAGTAATTGATTTAATTAAATCAATTAGATAAAGCTTATATCGCAAATTGTAAATTCATGTATTGAATATGTATCAAAATACAACAGTATAACATGTTCAAAAGTGAGTTAATCCCAAACTGTATTCAAATAGATACATGAAACAAAACATCATAAGATAAATAACCATTTTTCATTTGAAACAAAAATATGATGCATTGGATAAAAGTACCATGTATATGCTCCCTCTACTCATTTGAGAAAAATTACTTGTTCTAGCCATTTCTATTCTGAAAAATTCAAGAGTACAAAAGTGAAACTTCCGTAAAGTCTTCCTTCCAAAATTTCAAGACCTCTTCTTCAAATACATTAAGGGGTTTATATAAAAAAAATAAAAAGTCTTGAAATAGCTATTACAATAAAACGCTGAGGAGGTTTAAAACAAACCTCCTTAAACTAAGTGAAAATTATACATAAACATAATTTAAAGGGGTGACTTGCTTGATGATTGTCATGTTGTCTCATTAGCCATTCGTTCCTTCATCTGAATGATGTTAAGCATAGGCTTAACCTCTCAGGAGGCTGGCATGGCCTGATGCACAGCTGTCTAGTGAAAACAACATCAGAAAGTGGAGGAAGCATGTAGGAGGATGTATCTGTAAGACAATACAACATAAGCCATTGGCTATGTGGCTTTACCAAGTATCTCCAATACTTATCCCAATTTAGTTTTTCCAGCTTTCTGATGTGTTCCTCTTTTACCTTTGAAACTTCTTGTCATAGTATTATCAAATCTTTCATGATAGGAAGTGCATCGGGAGGACATCTATCAATAAGGTTAGATGAGATTTTGATTAACAATTTCCACAATTTTAGTAGCCACATCCTTTGCTCTACAAATGGCTCTTTCAGCATGTTTCAACTATATGTCCCTATCAGTAAAAAATATTTCCTTTTTCGAGTCTTCAATCCTAGGCAGGTTGACCTTTTAGCCATTAGCAGAATCCTTCCATGTGACATATTGTGAAACCTTATCATTAATCTCATCAAAACTAATCCTCTAGTCTAAAATTTAATTCATCATTGAATTTCTTTGCTCACACAACTTGAATATTTGATAATTTTTGACAAAAAATTACTTGTTTTTGTGCCAATAAAGTATTTAGTTCCAAGGCCTCTTTTCTAAATTCATCAATATTTGGATTATCCTTTAATTTCTCTATAAAAAACTGCAATTGATGAATTTGAGTGTCCTTTGAACTAATTTCATTTTGGTGTTGAATCTTCAATTGGTACATGCTCTCCCGGAGCTGCTCGACTTGTACCTATAACTGTTACTTGACATTTTGTTTCTCTACCTGTCGCCCAAGTTCTAATTGGATGATTCTTTCATCCTCTTCTTTCTTCAGCTGTTGAACCTCAGAAGATTTATCAAT
This sequence comes from Pinus albicaulis, assembly GCA_034641835.2. Classification (NCBI taxonomy): domain Eukaryota; kingdom Viridiplantae; phylum Streptophyta; class Pinopsida; order Pinales; family Pinaceae; genus Pinus; species Pinus albicaulis. Next base: position 534,234,668 of record CM076581.1, on the reverse strand, counting down.
AGTTGCATAGGCATAATCTCTCGCCAGTTGAGTTAGGCAAGTTATATCCTATGAAGTATCGACCTGTGAGTCTTTCCAAACAAATTCCATTTGGAAATATCCTTAGAAAAGGGATTGATATTACTATGATCTCCTTCTTTTCTTCTATCTTCTCATAACTGCTTTATGTTTAGGACTTTATAAAATATCCATATGAGAAATTTCCTCAATGTTAAGTACAATTTTAGTAGTGGGGAAGGTCAGGATGAATTCCACTTTCTCAGTGCTTACTCATTTGTCAAAGGGCCCAACAGTGAATGTGTCCAGACTTTTAGTTTGATGCGTATGCACAATTTTTTGTTATCAGTAATTATAAGTCCTTGGTCTCCCTGGATTTTTATGTTAAACTCCTTCCAAACATCACTCAGATTACTTGGGAAATCTAAATCCATAGTTTGAACCTAGAAAGATTTATCTTGGTTAGTTTTACTAAGGGCTTCAATATCCTTAGGTGTCGGTTCATTTTCCTTTTTCTTTTGAGTTAGGGGTTGGGATACTTCCAACGATTTAAATGGAATTTCTTCCAATCTCTTTTTCATGTATTTTTTTAAATTTGGCAATTATTATGGATGGAGGCATAGGGCTACCAACTTCTAAACTGCAAATTAATTAACGACTGACTCAAATAAGTCATCAAAATCATCATCTTCATGTACAAAAGGCCTAATATTAACTTGCATAGTAAAATCATTGGAAACTTTAATTGGGTCATATTTTTTGTTTGAAATTGTAAATAATTTCAAACATTCAAATTGGTTGATCTCTAAAACTGCATGCATCTAATTGTACAGACCATAAACACCATAATTAATTAGAAATGAAGGCCATGATGTTTTCTTAGATTCCTTTAGAAACCTGGTTAATCTGTTGCCAATAGTTTGATATGCTACTTATATTGTGAGAAGCTTATCAGGAACCTACAAGGGTAGAACATGTGACAGAGCTAAGCTCCCAAATACTCTAACATAGGTGAACAACTCTTCTCCAAACCATTTTCCAATGGAGGGAAAAAATTAGCTTGAGCCTCTTTTGATAATCTGGGGGCTTTTTCATTAAAGACAACTTAAAACAAAGGGAGAATGACTCCATGGAAAATTTTATAAAAATGGTTCTCAAATTTTGACTCCCATAATGATGCAGGGGCATTAGACCCTAGCTAGCAATGTAGGAAGTTTTGTCCACATGTTGTGGCTAGTAGGGTTCGAAACATCTGAATTGTAACAGCTAGGTGTTAATACATTAGCTGATTGTATTATTTATATTAATTAGAGTCATAGGAAGTCGAATAGCTCAGTTTGTCTAGCTTTCATATTTTAGTTAATTGAATTATTGTAATTAGACTGTTGAATTTCCAAAAAGGTCCTCACTGAGGAACCAAAGAGTCACTCTGTAATGTATATAATTATATCCTCTGGATGTAGAAAGGGGGGAGAGAGCAGAGATTCCGCAATAAAAACTTTTTGCATGGCCGATTGCTTCCAATTAGATGAATTTCAGTTCTGTTGGTTGTTTAATTATCTGGAAATCTAAATTGTGTGGAGATTCGTTTGATTGCGAGGAAATTGTGTGTAAGGAATTCCGTTCTCTGTCTTGAATTCCTATAAATTGATTAACAATCCTGTGAAATTATCCCACCGCAGGCGAGGCCTATGTCGAGAAATCATAGTTGTGAATCCTATTTAAATGTTGGTGAGATTCCCGCCTAAAGAGAATTCTCCTGTTTTACCACAATTTGAACCCCTAACCAGAGTCAGGCCCCGAGTTAAAGGCATAAAAAGGATGGTGCAACCCCGCCGTAACTTGAGTTAATCATTGTACAAAAAACCACGAGTGGTTTCCGGAGTTCCCCGCACCACTTTTGCGGATAAGGTGGTATTCCCCCGACAAGGAGCGATTCCATTCATTGAATAACACGTGGCTTAGGTGAAGTTTCAAAATTGCCCCTTAAAGTGCGCCTTCGCGCGTTAACCCTCGTACCAGGACCCCAAGCGAAATGCACACGGGCCGTCGATTTGGAGGGTCACCATCGGACGGCGGACGCTTGCTGTAGATGCATGAACGATACTAGTGCGCGGGTGATAAATGATTACGGTGTATACGTTTTATTGATTATTGATACGTATATATATATATATATATATAGGGGGACTCAGGGTGGAGGCTCTATTATAAAGGTTTGTTTGTAAAGTGTGGGGTATTAAAATAAAGATTATAAAGGGTTGAAGAATTATATAAGGTCCGAAGGTGTAAAATTGGTATAATATGTATGTCGGGAATATAATATAACACTCAAAAGTTGCTAATCATATTTATTTATCAATTTTTCTAAAATTGATAGATAAAATTTCCGAGAGGATAAAAAGACCACGTGGGAAAAAGGAAAGGGAATACGACCAAGGCCACGTCACAGTTGACGAAATTCTCCTTGGAATCCAAATTCACCTTGTTGCTACATCATTTGTGGTATCAGAGCCAGTTTGAAGTTGTTTTGCTGACATGGCGGTCCGAGTTGGTAGAGGTGCTAGCAGAAGGAGACATGTTGCCAATGCTGAGGTGTTGGGGATGTTGAAGAGGGTCGAGGCTAGAATAGATGCCATGGAGCAAAGATAGCCCAAAGATCCTGAAGACATCAGCGAGCCTGAGACAGAAGAAGCAGAAGAAAATGTTGAAATTCCTCCTGACATGAGGCTCCTTAGGACTATTTTGGGGTCTGCAATTAAACCCAGAATTGAAGTATCAAGCTATGCAGGGGGACTGAATCCAGAGGATCTGGTGGATTGGATAAATGAATTGAACAAGTGCTTCGATTATGAAGAGATAAGCGAAGACAAGAAGGTCAAGTTTGCAATGACAAAGCTGAAGGGACATGCTGCACTTTGGTGGGATGGAGTGCAGGCAGAAAGGAGGAGAGTTGGCAAGCAACCTATTAAGAGCTGGACCAGAATGATGGCCAAGTTGAAGGGTAAATTCCTGCCTAGTGATTACTAGCTAACATTGTATAGACAAATGTAGAACCTGATATAGAGGTTGCTGACAGTAAAGGAATACACAGAGGAATTCTACAGAATGAGCATAAGAGCTGGGAAATTCCAAGACACACCAGAGAAGATTGCCAAATATGTAAATCGTCTTAGAATGGAGATCCAATATGAGATTGGTCTTCTGTCTCCTAAGACAGTGGAAGAGGCCTATCAGATGGCCTTGAAAGCAGAGGAGAAACTCCTGAGGAAACAGTCTGCCAAGAAGAGAGGTACTTTCCGTGGGAAGGGAAGTCAGGGTGGTAGAGGGAAGCCTGCTACACCCAAGGATGGAGCTAGCAGTAGCTCACCTTAGAATGCATCTACAGAGGATGATGCAAGGGGAAGAAGGGGTTCTTACAGAGGAAAAGGAAGAGGAGGCAGAGACAGAGGCAGAGGTCGAGAATTGATGTGTTATAGATGTCAGCAGGTGCGACACAAACACTATGAATGTCTAGAGAATGTGGGTGCTGGTCCGAGAAATGTTGTTGTTGCCCAGACTGGAGAAGAAGCAGAAATTGAAGAAGAAATTCTTCCAGAGAGGGGAGAATCCTTAGTGGTAAATAAGGTCCTGTTGAAGCAAGCCAAAGAGGTCACTGAGCCTGCACAAAGGAAGACTTTGTTTAGGAGCATATGCAAAGTCCAAGGTAAGTGCTGCCAGTTAGTCATTGATAGTGGCAGCACTGACAATCTGGTTTCCACTGAGGTAATAGAAAATTTGAAGTTGAAGACAAGGGAGCATCCAACTCCCTACAGGGTGTCCTGGCTGCACAAAGGGCACCCGGTTGTGAAAGAACGATTAGTGTTACACCATTTTTGGTCATCTAACTCTTCATCATTAGATGGACCCAAGTACACCATGTAAGACCAGTTTTACCCCAAGTAAAACTGCTTTCACTATGTTAATTAGGAAACCCCAAAAGGAATAATTAATTAAACCATAATTTAATTAGTATTCCCAGTCATGTTTAACCCAAAAACAAAGAAATTAATGAGATAAACCCATAGTTATCTTATTATTTTCTAGGAATAATTATTTAAATAATATTCCTTGTTAAATATGACCAAATCAACCAACATTAATCAAATAAATCATTATTTATTTGATTATATCCCAACCACTTCCTTAAAAAGATAAATAAATCATTTATTTATTTATTTTTCACTAATCAAGGGATTTGACCCAAGTCGAACACCCTTTCCCTCCAACAAATAATAATAAAATATTCCATAGAGGTGGATCTAGATGTGATTAACATTATTTTAATCATGCACCAAGATCTAGAAGGACCCAATTTTTTGTTATAAATAGGAGGGTTTTCCCCATCATTCTTCACCTTTTGTTGCATACTAGATCACTCTGGATCTATACACTCGGTCTCATTTTCTGCCATTGTTGCTCCCATTGAGCTCTACCTTCTACATTGGGTTTTCTACATCTACAAGAGAGAGAAAGCTTAGATCTGAAGTGCTGAGGACTACAAAGAACTCATCCCATTGAGGAGATCTGGATACACCTTCTTGTTTCCTCCCAGGTGCCCTGTAATATAAAAATTCATTCAAAATTCAAAAATCGTGTTCTTGTCTTGTCTGTTGGATGCATGGAGCAAATTCTTTACTTTACTGCTTAATGTCTTTCCATTTATAGATCTGTTTGTTGCAGCACTTTAACTACTAATTGCAGATCTGAAGATGTTTTGAAGCCATTATTGTTGTTAGGGCTATTAGTTATGCGTAGCTAAAGTGGTTCTTTTTCGTACACTTCGACGAAGAATTCATACTAACAAATGGCGACTCCACACGGGTTTTAAATTACGAACGCTGTCGTTTTTCATATTCCTGCATATCCAGCTACTTCAGGCCCTAGGGCTTCTTTTCAGCTGCTTAGTTTTCCTCTTTTTATGTCATTTTTCTCACATAAAACCCTAAAAACTTAAAATTTCTAACTTACGTGTGTTTCTGGCCCTATTGCGCAGGTAAGCGACACCAGCCGCAACTGAGACGGCAACTTTTCAGAAAATCTGCCGCCGAAACAACCGGAACGGGGGGGTCGCACCTTTTGGCCCAAAACCTGCGACCTGGATGCACCTTTTGGCCTGTTTCCTGCGACCTCAACTCAGATAAGGTCAGAACCTGCGACCTGCCTTTTTTCCAGCATTTTTTCTGAAATTTTTCTGGGTTCTGCTGCAGCCTCTGCCAGGGTTTTCCAGCCTCTGTCTCAGCCCGCCTTGACCAAGATCTAATCTGTTTTTACTCATCTAAGTGGGAACCCAGCCCCTTAGGGCTTTAGTACCCTCCACTTTTTGTGGAAGAGTTTCAGCTGTTTCAGCCGTCGGTTTCAGAGCTTCAGCCCCCTCTTTTTTCAGATCTGTTACCTCACTTTCAGATCCATCGAAATCAGCCTCTTTTCCTTTCAAATCACCTCTTGTCGTTTTGTTTGGACTTCTTCTAGAGGCCTCTGCCTTGCCCCCCCCCCCGGGTTTTTTGTTGATTTCCCTTTTTCCAGCCACCTTGCCTCTGTCTCTTGGCTGTGATCTGCACCCCTTGTCTGCAGCTTTATCCTCCAGATCTCTGTCCCCTTTGACCCTAGATCTGTCGAGCTTCCTTTGTGTGTGTGTCCATAGTTTTTCCCTTTCTTTTCAGCATAGTTGTGAGAGACCCACCTTCTTGGTTTAGATAGATGCATACGTAGCTGTTATTTTTCTGTTATTTCAGCATTTTATTCTGTTCTCTGTAGGTTTATTTTCAGCTACGTCGCACACTTTTTCTTGCTCTCAAACAACGGAAAGGGTTTAAAAATTAAAAGTAACGCACACCACACACTGACCCTAAGTGAAGAAGTGCCCGGTTAACACCGCCAGGAAAAGACTCTAAAATCAATCGTCACTGCACCTTTTCTGCCCTTGACCTGAATTGATTCTGTCTCTTTCTGCCCCTGTCGGTTTCCTTCTTCCTGTCATCATTGCGCCCCCAAGGCACATTTCCCGGAGCCTCCTTGACCTTCACCCTCCGTCTCCGGTCGATCGACCTGCTCCGTCCCACCATCGTCGAGCCAGTCCTTCTCTGATTCTTTGGGTTCTCCTTTTCCTTATGGTTCTCCCCCCTGTCACCTCCACTATGTCTGGTCCAGGGACTAACACTAGCGGGAATCCCGGCCCTAATGCCGGGACTACTACTAGCAGAACCACCACAGGAACTACCTCGGCTTCACCCGTGCTCCCCTTCTTGGCAGGCCTCAGCCTCCCCGATTTGGACCGGTTGATAAACGACCCTATACATCATGACGCTAGTTGGCTCGCTATGCCGACAAAGCTCCCTTCCGACATCCCAAAGTTTGAAGGTCGTGCTAGAGAAGATCCTTCAAATCATGTTCGATCTTTCCACATGTGGTGTTCATCTACCTCCATTATCGATGACTCTGTTCGTCTTAGACTGTTCCAACGCACGCTTACAGGCGAGGCTTCTAAGTGGTATGTTGACCAGCCCACTTCCTCCCATACCACCTTTGCAACTCTTGCCCGGGCTTTTTTATCTTACTTCCAGCTTCCCCTTCGTTATGACACTGGAATCGAACTCTTGACTTCCTTCAAGCAAACCTCTTCGACCCGCCTTTCTACCCATGTCCAGGAATGGCGAAGACGACGGAGCTTATGCCAATCTCCTCCCTTCGAAGACCGTGTCTACATGGACTGGTTCCTTAGATATCTCTTGTCCCCTATCGGGAAAGATGTCGCATCCCATTTTCCTCAAACCGAAGAAGATGCCCTCCAAATGGCGTTAAAGTATGACCTGATCTACGCTCAGACAGGTTATGATCCTACTTTCCTACCTGATCTTCCCACACCCAATGATGCCCATACACCGGGGGAACCTCATGCCGCCAACAGTATCATTGGACCCATCTCTCATCCATCCGTTCAACCTCACATGAGCTATGGTTTTCCTGGGGGAGGGGGCACTACTTCCTGCACCTCTCCCCCTCCCAATAGCATGCATCCAGGATACGGCATGCCTCATCCTTTTGCCCAACCTCCTGCTTACCTCAATGTTGCCCAACCTAACCATTACCCTTATCCTCAGCCTAGCGTGCCAACTCCTCAAGCATATGCCCTTTCGCCTCCCTTGCCTTCTCAACCCCTGCAACAGCGCTCCCCGCCCCCTCAAGCACAGGTGGATGCACAGTAGGGATTCATGGCTACCCAACCACCTGACGGACAGGTGGCCACTCCACCTGGTTCCTCCAATTACCAGATCCTCATGATGAACTCTGATCCGCCTCTCACCGTCGACCTTAACCTTCAAACTCGGTCTCGCCAGTACCCCAAGCCTCTTGCTCAGTCTGCTCCCGAGCCCCCCTCTTCAGGTTCTACATAGCCTCTTTCGACATCCAATGGCCCCTTACACATCCCTCAACCCAAAGTTGAGGTTCATCCAAAGATTCCAAAGGGACCATTACGCCGAAATGCTGCTTCCGGTCGAGCCGCTCAGTCGTATAGCATAGTAGATGATTTGGCGCGGTCCCCTGCTGTCATTTCCACACTGGAACTCCTCCAGTCATGCCCTTCCCAAAAGAAGGCTCTACTATCTGCCGTGGGCGCTGTAGATCCTGCTGACGACCAGATGATTGTTTTCGACGCCACTCAATCGGACCACCCTCCCCTCCCTCCTTTCGTCGCCTTCCAAATCTCAGTCAAAATACGAAACGCCATCGTTTCCCGGTGTATCATTGACGAGGGGGCATCCACCTGCGTGATGTCCGCTTCGGTTTGGAAGCAACTCGGATCCCCTGAGCTGGCCCCTTCCACGATCACCCTTAGAGCGTGGGACGGTCATGCCTCCCAGCCCATTGGCTTGTTCCATAATTGCCCTATCACACTCGCCGGTAAGACTGTTTGCGTTGACGTCGAAGTCATTGACGCCCCACTAGACTACAACATTCTTTTGGGGCGAAGCTACACCTATGCTATGTCTGCTGTCCCATCCGCGGTCTTTCGCAAGATGTCTTTCCCCCATAATGGGAAGATAGTCACCATTGACCAGTTGACATATCATGAGCCGAAATCTCAGACCTCACCTGAGACGACCATCTCTTCTGTAGCCAACAAGCAAACCGTCGACTCCTTGACCAGTGTCTCCCCCGGCGTTTACAAGGATTCCTCCCTGCTTGGAACTTTTCCTAGTCTCCCCCCTCCTCCTATCTCTGACCCCAGCTCATCGAATGTTTGCATGATGCAATCGTCCCGGGCTGCTCTCAAGCAACCTGCTTCGGCTAGTCAGCAACCTTGCCCTCCGCAACCTGCTCTTAGCCCTTCACCTGCAGTTGGTATTCATGAGCCCCTTTATCCCCCTGGCACGGTTCCTCCAGGCCTTAGCCATTTAGGAGCCATCCCACCTGGCCATGCCCCCTCTGGTCAGATACCGTTCCTAGCTCCCCCACCAGGAGTGTACACGGTACCAGTCATGGCCACCCTCTCTCTTCCTAACTTGAAACTTGGGATTCCCGTTTGGTACCTTGATCCTCCAACCCCCACCTTGCTTGGTCAACCCAAACCTTATATCGCTTTGACCCCGGTTCAACCGGTCCCCATGGCTTCTCCCGTTGCATCAGTGCCTCAGTCACTTCAACAGGAACCACCTCCTGTTGCGACCGCTTCGGGTAAGAAGGGCAGAGCTCGCAAGGGGGCATCAAAGGACAAGGCTGCCCCGACAAACCCTGCTCCTCCTCAGCCTCCAAAGCATACCATCCAGGGTGCTTTGTGTGATGTTGTCGGTCATGCCTCCCATACCTGTCCTGAATTACTTCATCTAAAGCCCATGGTTAATGTCACGGTCCCTGAGTCCGCGGTCCCAGAAGCCTCTGTTCCTTCCACAATCGCGGCCACGAACCCCAAGACTATTCACACCAACCACCCCCGTGCTTTGTGTGATCTCCATGGCCATCACACCCATATTTGTCCCCGCCTCGAGGACTTTCGCACCTCTATTGCCGCGGTCCACCAATTCGAGGCCAAGCGCAATGAGTACACCTCTCCCATATTTGCGCATTCTGCTTCAGCAGAACTACCAGATATGATTGCTCCCATTGACATTCCCCCTCCTGATGTCGAGATGACGGAGCCTTCGTCCAACATTTTCTACCTATCATCATCCATGAGACCCTCGGGGACCATTCCATCTGAATCCTCCCTTGTTGTTTCGCTTGACCTTTCTTCAGCGATCATCTTGGGCTCAACATCGGTAGATCCTTTATCTACTTACTCTTCGGTCACCCCTTGTGACGATGCGCATGTGAACCTCTCTTCTCATGATGATGATTCGGGTCGCTTCACCACGTCCGGTGGTCCTTCTTCCACCAGTCACCCCATCTTTTATCACGATGACGACATTATGGAAGAAATTCCCACCCCTGACTTTATATATTCCCCCTTACATCGAACCCATGTGTTCACACCACATCCACCTTGTGGCCATTACCTCGAAACCCAATGTTTGGGTAAGGGGGCACCCACATTTGAGAGACCAAGAGAAGCAATTCTCCATAACTCTCCTAGTATATCTGGTCGTGTTGACTTTAGTACCATTATTCTTCCACATTTAGAAGAACCTCTAAAGTCCCAGATCACTTCCGATCACTCTAGGGATGATACCTCTTATCGTTCCCTCCTCTTCCGTCAGCAACCCAATCTCTTAGACATTATTGTTGACCAACCTCTAGCTTTTCTACAAGAGCATCAGTTCATTATCTCAAAATCCCCTTTTTGGGATAGTGACACCAGGTATGCCAACTCGGAAACTTAAAGTCCATTTGATCCCCATATGCAGTACCAAAAGAGATTGGTAATCCTCCATTTCCTTTCTCAAACTGCATACCCATAACAAGAACAAATGGCACACCACATCATTATAATGTGTTTAGATTCCCCTTTTTCTAAATACATTTTGGCATGACCACACCATGCTCGGGGGCACCCATGCCCCTCAACCATAACCCTCCTCACCTCGTTTCTAGAGAGGAGGTTGTCTTACCAATCGAGTGTACATCCCTTCCCTTCCTCTGGTTGTTGAACTTCCCCCTGACACCCAACCTCTAGAACAATGACTTATCATGCTTGAGCGTGCCTCTGAATATCGCTGTGTTGCATTGCAAACCATGGAAGCGGCCAAGAAACGCACCAAAAGCTCAATATGACCAAAAAGTCCAGCCTCGTCCTTTTCATGAAGGCGACCTTGTTCTAGTATATGACCAGGCCCATGATGTCCTTGGTCATAGGAAGTTCGACTCATTATGGCTAGGCCCTTACATCATCAGTAAGGAGCTTGGTAAGGGGGCATACCTTTTAGAAGACTTCAAAGGCAATCTTCGCAATGCACTCTATCTTAAGAAATATTACCCTTAGCATTTCCTTTATGAGATGCGTGTTTTATTTTCTGTTAGATAGCCAGCATATTTTTATTTTTATCCTTCGCCAGGACCTATTTTGTCCAAGAAGGGTCACTTCACCTCTCCTTAAAATCGAATTTCCTCACTTAAAACACTTGTACTTGGGGCACCATCTTGCCTCCTTACTTGTCCATGTTTGTGACGATTTTCGTCATGAGTCCCCACCTTGTACTCATGCTTTTATGGTCCCCCATTGGGCCTTTTACTGTGTGGTAGCACCATCGAGTCTCCCTTGTTTAGAGCATCCAAGTTGAGTCATCATCGCATTCATGGAGTCTATCCCGCGTCCCTTTGTACCCCACTATAGCCCTCCATCCTTCATTGCTTGGTCTCTCTCTTGTGTCGCATATTATGACCTTCAGTCCCACTATCCCCTATCCCTTACGATATTGTGTCAGTCGCTGCCGTGTCATTCATGCCCTTTATGCTCTAACAAGGGAAGTCGTCCATTCGCCACTCCATCCTTCCCATTTCCACCATCATCATTAGTGTCAGTCTGTCCGTCGCTCTATTGTTTTTCTCTCGTGCCTTAGTTGAGGATCTCTCATTGCCTCACCTACGGCGGACCTCCTTCTGTCGACATCGGCACATTTATTCCAGAAGCAAGGTCTAGAGGGCGGTGTACCTTGGTTCCAGCTTCCACTTTTGTTCGGTGCCTCGGATCAGGCAGGGGGATCTCTCACTTCCCTTTGACTTGATTGCTTCTCCAGCTCCTTTCAGCATGATCGAGATTCGTATACTGGACAGTCCAGTGACCCAGCAGCCGCTCTTGATGATTCCCGGGCGTGTGTGAGATGTCTCAACCCTCATGAGGGGGTGGCCCTGCAGGTAGCCCCCCACATGCCCGGATGACCTCTTCATTGCAGCCTTTGATGCCGCTCCGGATTTTGATGATGTTGGCCTTAGCCACTTGCAGCACCTCTATGATTTGCATGTATCAGTGAGATTTTGTGAGCCCTTCCCCATTTACAGGGGGCATTTGGGTTGTATTTATCTCATGTACTCAGATATTATTGTACTAGTCCTGGCTGTTATCCCAGGCACATCATGTATGTGAGACTCTTCATTGTATTTTTATCTGGCCTTTGTTTATGCCAGCTGTACTCTATGGTTCGGTCCCTTGTTTACTGGACACACTATTCTTTTTTACTTTGTCACGGCGGGCATAGGTATGCCTCCCCCGCCGCCTTCAGCACAGGTACCCTCTCATAAAAAGAGACTTGTTGCACCTGCGAGTCTCGTCTCCTCAGGGTCTAGTCCTTCAGCATACTATCTACCTCACACTTCTCTCTCTGACATCCCCTTTTGTTGTCTGGTGATTGTATTCTTACAACGTACTTCGGTCATACGATTTGCTCCTGACACTCGCACGCTGGGGGGCAATCTGTTACACCATTTTTTGGTCATCTAACCTTTCATCATTAGATGGACCCAAGTACACCATGTAAGACCTGTTTTACCCCAAGTAAAACTGCTTTCACTATGTTAATTAGGAAACCCCAAAAGGAATAATTAATTAAACCATAATTTAATTATTATTCCCAGTCATGTTTAACCCAAAAAAAAAGAAATTAATGAGATAAACCCATAGTTATCTTATTATTTTCTAGGAATAATTATTTAAATCTTATTTAGATAATATTCCTTGTTAAATATGACCAAATCAACCACCATTAATCAAATAAATCATTATTTATTTGATTATATCCCAACTACTTCCTTAAAAAGATAAATAAATCATTTATTTATTTATTCTTCACTAATCAAGGGATTTGACCCAAGTCAAACACCCTTTCCCTCCAACAAATAATAATAAAATATTCCGTAGAGGTGGATCTAGATTTGATTAACATTATTTTAATCATGCACCAAGATCTAGAATGACCCAATATTTTGTTATAAATAGGAGGATTTTCCCCATCATTCTTCACCTTTTGTTGCCTATTAGATCACTCTGGATCTATACACTTGGTCTCATTTCTACCATTTTGCTCCCATTGAGCTCTACTTTCTGCATTGGGTTTTCTACATCTACAAGAGAGAGAAAGCTTAGATCTGAAGTGCTGAGGACTACAAAGGACCCATCCCATTGAGGAGATCTGGATACACCTTCTTGTTTCCTCCCAGGTGCCCTGTAATATAAAAATTCATTCAAAAATCGTGTTCTTGTCTTGTCTGTTGGATGCATGGAGCAAACTCTTTACTTTACTGCTTAATGTCTTTCCATTTATAGATCTGTTTGTTGCAGCACTTTAACTACTAATTGCAGATCTGAAGATGTTTTGCAGCCATTATTGTTGTTAGGGCTATTAGTTATGCGTAGCTAAAGTGGTTCTTTTTCGTACACTTCGACGAAGAATTCATACTAACAGTGAGATAGAGCTGCAAATGGGCAAATACAAAGATAAGGTCCTATGTGATGTAATGCCCATGGATGTGTGTCATATACTGCTGGGTAGACCTTGGCAGTTTGACAAAGCAGCGGTGCATGATGGCAAGAAGAACACTTACAAGTTCTTCAGAGATGGGGTGCATCATACATTGATACCCATGGAAGAAGGAGAGCCATCCAGCAGAGTGATTGATCCAAAGACCTTGTTGTTGAGTGCGAAGGAATATCTGCAGTAGATGGAAGAAGAAGAGATAAGCTTTTATTTGGTTTGCAAACCTAAGGTAGTTCTTACTTCTACAAAGATTTCTGATTTGCCAGTAGAAATCCAAGAAATGTTAGATGAGTATTGTGACATTGTTGTGGATGATTTACCTGATGAGCTGCCACCTGTGAGAAAGATCAGCCATCAGATAGATTTTATCCTTGGTTCAAATCTGCCAAATAAGGCAGCCTACAGAATGACTCCCAAGGAAAATGAGGAAATCAGGAGACAGGTACAGGAGTTGGTGGACAAAGGACTGATTAGAGAAAGTCTGAGTCCATGTGCAGTAATAGCAGTTTTGAGCCCAAAGAAAGATGGAGGATGGAGGATGTGTACTGATTCCAGAGCAATTAATAAGATCACAATCAGGTATAGATTCCCTTTGCCCAGAATTGAAGATTTAATGGACTGTTTGAGTGGTGCTAAATATTTCTCGAAGATAGATTTGAAGAGTGGATACCATCAGATTAGGATAAGAGAGGGTGATGAATGGAATACTGCCTTTAAAATAAATGAAGGATTGTATGAATGGATGGTAATGCCTTTTGGGTTGTCAAATGCACCAAGCACTTTTATGATACTTATGAATGAAGTGTTGAAATAATTTATTGGGAAATTTGTGATAGTATATTTAGATGATATATTAGTTTTCAGCAGAACTAAGGAAGAACATTTAAGGCATCTTAATCATGTCTTGAAGAAGCTCCACCAAGAGAAGCTGCTGATAAATTTGAAGAAATTCTCATTCATGAAGGAAGAGTTGGTGTATTTGGGTTTTGTTGTTTCTGCAGAAGGATTGAAGATGGACCCAGAAAAGGTTAAAGCAATTGTGGAATGGCCTTCACCCAGGAGTATTTTTGAGGTAAGAAGTTTCCATGGACTTGCTAGTTTTTACAGAAAGTTCATAAGAAACTTCAGTAAGATTAATGCACCCATAATTGAGACCATAAAGAAAATCAAACAGCCATTTAAGTGGACTGCTGAAGCAGAAATAAATTTTAAAATTTTGAAGCAAAAGATCACAGAGAAGCATGTTTTGATTCTGCCTGATTTTACTAAACCATTTCAAGTGAAGTGTGATGCCAGTGGAGAGGCCATTGGAGCTATGTTGAGTCAGGATGATAGGCCTGTAGCATATTTCAGTGAGAAGCTAAATGACACCAGGAGAAATTATTCCTCTTATGAGAAGGAATTCTATGCAATTGTTCAGGCACTGAAGAAATGGAGACATTATTTGATGTCCAGGGAATTTGTATTGTATTCTGACAATCATGCTTTGCAGTATATTGTACAGCAGCCCAAGTTGAAACATAAGCATGCTAAATGGGTTGAGTACCTCCAAAGTTTTAATTTTGTCTTGAAACATATAAGTGGCCAAGCCAACAAAGTAGCTGATGCTTTGAGTAGGAGACACTTGCTTGTTCAAGAAATAATTTTGAGGTTGTAGGATTTGATTTTCTCAAGGAATTGTATAAAACAGATCCTGATTTTAAAGATGCATTTGAGGCATGTAGTAACCCTGTTTTAACAGACAGAAGCCAGTGGTTGGATTATTTTCTGTAGGAAGACGATTTATTCAGAAAGAACCAATTGTGTGTACCAAAATGTTCCATGAGAGAAAATTTGATCCAAGAGAAGCATAGTGGTGGACTTTCCGGACACTTTGGTACTGATAAGACTTATGAGAAGCTGAGTCACTTTTATTTCTGGCCCAAGATGAGAGCATAAGTAGACAAGTTTGTGAAGAATTGCAAAATATGTCAGTATGCTAAAGGAAGGAGCCAGAATGCAGGATTTTACACTCCCTTGCCTATTCCAGACAGGCATTGGGACATGGTGAGTATGGATTTTGTTCTAGGATTACTGATGTAGGAGCATTAGACCTGAAACACTTTTGTACATAAATAAACATTAGAGGGGGGTCTCATGTTTATTTTCCCCATGTAAATATTCATTTTTGGATTATTTTAGTTAATTAGAAAGGAAAATGTAACTGCCCGTATGATTGAGGGGAACCTGAAGAGATAGTCAGTTTTGGAAGTTAGTTTAATTTGTATCTGTAGGAAGTTGAAGATTCTGTGAGTCATCAAGGAATTGAATCGATTCCTTGTAGTTGTATAAATATAAACCTCTATGATAGAGTCGACAAGACCTGCATAGGAAGGGCTATACAGGCCTGCACTTGTACTTGCAGAGAGTTGCATAGGAAAGGAAGAAGGCCATCAGCTTGAAGATCTGGCCAGTCAGAAATTGTATGTCAATTCATTGTGTAATTAAAAAATGTTTCAGTATATTTGTGTCTCGTAGAATTGATCCATGTGTGAATGTATATCCGCTTTGTTTGGAGAAGTTCTGTGTGAAATTATGTATGCGTCCTGATGAAGAGTAACGGATTCTGTGTAATTGGAGTTCGAATCCCATAGCCAAAGATATGACTAGCGTGATAGAACTCTGTATAATTTATAGAAGGAATTCCGGTGTGGAAGACGGAGTGAATTCCTGTGTATGATCGAATTCTGGTGATGCTCTGTACCGGTGCATGCACGAGAGCTCTTTGAATTTGAATTTAATGTATTCCGTCTCTGTATGAATGCATAACTTCGAATGCTGGTTGAGAATCATGTATTGAGATCCACCAAAGTTAACAGTGGCACGGTATTGTAACTCTGTGTGAGGGCCGGAGGGACGAGCACTGTATAATGTGGAACGAAGTCGAAATGTGAAGAAATACAGCGAGGAGGAGCATTGACAGAGTGAACCAGAACCTAGAGAGGCAGAACCCTGACCAAGGAATAGTGAACGTGGATTGCCGAAAACCACCCTGCCATTTTGCACCGCTTTCCCGAAGCAGGCGGTATTTGTGGAATCGGAGCGATTCCATTCATAGTTCAACACGTGGCGAAGTGACCCATCCAAAACCACCCTTTAAAGTGCGCCTTCGCGCGTTAACAATCGAACCAAGACGCCAAGCAAAATTAATACAAGCCGTCGATCTGGGGGCTCGATATCGAACGACGACCGCGTGTCTAACTTGCCCGAGGTTTAATGGAAGAGCCCAGAGGTTAAGTGAGGTACGGTGCGTTCGATTGATTGGACTTTTGATTTTATTGTGGGGCCCGGTGGAGTCATATATAATGAATTGGTTTATTAATGTTATTTGACGTATTATAATCTTAATATAAGGTTCGATGGAGTATGTTAAAAGGGGTCGATCAAGGTTAATTGTATAATATTGGTGGTCATTCACGTGAACGAATTGCATATATATCTTATATATGTTGAGATATTATGGTGTGCGACGTAGGTGTCATATGAGAGTTGTGGATGGCTGAGCACGTCGGTTCCATTTTGACCAAAGGACTTGTTATATTGGGAGAAATAATATTGTAAAGGTATTCATTAATCAAATTATAGGAATTTGATAAATGAATGGAAGAAAGGATTAGGAAGACCCTTATTGAATAAAAAGATGAGAATTGGATATTGAGTTTATTGGGCATGCATTGACACAGAGGTTAAATGAAATTTGAAAAGTACTGGGAATGTGGGTGAAGTGGGGTTACCCCTGCACCAAAGTGGTATCAGATCTAGAATTTGATTAGCTCGTTGAAAAGTTTGTTTTGGAAATGCACATATATTGAATCGAAAGAATAGTTGATGTTGGATCTGTTTAGTAGAGAAGATGCAGATTTGATTTGACATGCAGTGAAAGTATCCAGATGAGCAGAATCTGGATTTGAAGACAGAAGATTGCAGCAGGTAGATGCAGTGCAGGTGAAAAGAAGAGAAAAGAAGCAAGATCAGTCATGGATCTTGAGAGGTAAGAGCGTGAGCCTGGTATTCAGCTAGAGGCTGGATAAGGAGGACATTTGTAGTGTTCTCGAGAGAAGATGAGCCTTATTTGAACTCTGGTTGGAAGATATTTTTTGCAGAAGTCAGAGTGCAGACAATTGAATACATCTCAGCAGGAGTAGATCACAGCTTTGAGAGCAGTGATAGAAGAGTCCAGCAAGGGATTCTGAGTGCATAAAGAGTGTGGCAGAACCTGAAATAATTCCCAACTGAGGTTGGATGAAAGAAAGAAAAAAAGGGGTGTTCTTGAGAAAGTTGTAGAGTGAAGCCTAGAGAGCAGAGAGAGTGCTCAGGAGGTTCCAAAGAGAGGGGATCAGTACTTGTGAAAATTCAGAGCTCAGGAGAGAAGCTTGGTGAGGTAAGTTGCAGCAAGAGATCTTGCTATTGCAGGGGCTTAGTGCAGCTTGTGAGTGAAGAAGTCCTAGAGAAGAGAATGGCTACTGAGGGCCATAGAAAAGACTGCAGAGATTGCAGAGGTTCTGGGAGAAACCACAGTATAAGAGTGAATGAAGATGCCAAAGAAAATGGCATGAGGAAGAAGAAATCCACAGATGAAGAATTGCAGAAGGAATTAGCTGAGATCAGAAAAGAGTTTAATGAATTGAAGAGATGGATAGAAGAAAGCAAGAGAATTGGTTGGCTCATGAAGAAGAAGATAAAGTGGCAAGGGCTACTAAGGAAGAAGGAGCAGATGATGAATGCTCAGAAGAAGAAAGAAATACTCAGAGAGATTGAGTATCTAGAGAAAGACTTGGAGACTGAAGCTTCAAGTGGGACCAAGGGGTCCAAGAGATTACATCTGAAATATTTTGTATGTTTGCAGGAACAGCAGGTGAGAGAGAACAAACTACTGATGTTGTCACTAAGGAAGAAAATGGAGAAGCTACATGTTTTGAGAATGCCCATGCACAGTTGGAGAAGGATTCTGCTTTCCAACATATTGGAAGCATAAGAGATTTAGTTTGTGATATTGGCCAGAAGCTGGAAATTGGATAGCTTGAAGAAATTAAAGAAGAGACCATTGAAGAATCTTTGGAGAAGATAGAAGGCTTGGAACAGTAGAAAGATTTGGTGACCAAATCACCAATTGAGACCATGAGGCCTTGTGTTTTTGCATCTGACAAGTTGTGTGTGAATGCAGGTGTTAATGAAGGCAGTTCACATGGTGAAAATGTGAAAGATGAAGTTGACTGTTGCCAAGTAAAGTATGATGAGTATCTTTCAGATGAAGAACAGATTGAACTATTGCAGCAGAAGGAGTTCGTTAATTCCTTGTTTAGTAGAAGAGATTGTTTTAATGGGGTTGATGATGATGAGTTTGTCATTAATGCTGATAATGACAGGCTGCTTTTGTTAAATGGCCATGTGGAGAATAATGGGCAGGTAGCTGGAGTCCTTGCAGAGATGGGAAATCAGGATTTCATTCTGAGGAAGGCTGAGGAGATGGTGACAGCAGAAGATAGAGAAGATTGCGGTGAGATGCCAAGATTGTGGCATGAGCAGAGGATAGAACCACAGAGAGAAGGTGTTCATATGGTAAGGACAGAGATGACTGAAGATGAGAAAGTTGCTTCTTGTGAACTAGAGCAGAAAGACATCCTTGAAGGGGATGGTGCAGAAGAGAGATTGGTTGATAGCCTCGAGAAATTTTTGAAGATTTGGAATCAGCATTCTGATGTGCTGATGGAAGAGAAAAGAAAGTTGGGACAGCATACTGAGGTGCGGACAGTAGAAGGAAAGGCTTTGAGGCCTTGTGAATTTTGTTTTAACAAATGTTTGATGAGTGCAGATCCTGTTGATGCTGAAGGTGAATTGACAGCATGGGGCAGTCAATTGAAGGAGAAGGAGAATTCTGTGGAAGACAGTAAACCATGGAATGGAGAATTTGAGCTGCTAGAGAGTATGCTGAATCAGCAGGATTCCTTACAAGAGAGAAGACCTCAATTTCAAAATTGGGGGCTACAGAATGTGAAGACACAATGGGATGAAGATAGAAAAGAATTGCTGATTGAGTCATCAGTAGGGACCATTGGGTCTTGGGGCTTTGGAATTGATGAAGTGGTTGTGTTGACAGACAATCCATCACTTGGAGTTGTCTTAGAAGAAGAAGAGATGTTTCAGAGTGAGGATGAGCAGCTGAATGAAGATGAGACAACCATGTCTCATGTGCAGGAAAGGATTGTTGCTGTTGGTAGCAGAGATGAATTGGCTTGTTCGAATATCCAAGAGAGGATTGAGGAGAAGACTGTATGGCAAACTGTTGGGGCTGCTACAGCAGTGGAGAGCCAGAGTATCACTCTGACAGAAGATGAAGATACAGTGGCTAGAGAACTTGATTTGATTGCTGGAATCAATCAAGAAGAAGGAAGGCCATTGCTGAAGATTGCCAAGACAGAAGAAGAAGATGCTGAACTTGAGTTGCATCATGGAGAAGATTTGTTTGTCCAAAGGAGAGGGCAAGAATGTTGGCTGAAGATATTTAGAAGAGGAGAGAGTGAATTGCCAGAACAGCAGCTTGGAGTGTGGCTGGAGAGAGTGCTGAAGCAACAAGCTGAAGTGTTGCCAGCAGAGGAGTATAAGTTTTACTATTACAGAGCGGGTATGGATGATTGGGCGGCAATAAGCATAGTAAATAAGGCAGCAGCAAAAAAACTGAAGAGACGAGAATGCAGCAAATAGAAGCAAGCATCCTGCAGTCAGAGGAAATATTAGACAGAGAAATTGAATGGATAAGGAACCTGATGTAGAGGATGCCTCAGAGGAGGACAACAAGAAAGGAGCAGGGAATTAGTAGAAGCAAGAAAGAGACAGTCACAGACTGTGAGGGCATAGCAAGTGGAAAGCTACAGTACAAGGTATGGCAGCCAGGAGGAAGGTGAAAGAAGAATGCTGCAACAAATGACCAGTTGCAGAACAGAGTATGGGATCCAGGCAGATAAAGATGAAGCACATGATCAGGAGATCATGAATCATTTGAACCTGGGGAGTCTGATGCAGGAGAATTAGACTCGAAACACTTTTGTACATAAATAAACATTAGAGGGGGGTCTCATGTTTATTTTCCCCATGTAAATATTCATTTTTGGATTATTTTAGTTAATTAGAAAGGAAAATGTAAATCGCCGAGGGATCGAGGCACCAAGAGATAGCTTTGAAGTTAGTTTAATTTGTATCTGTAGGAAGTTGAAGAGTCTGTGAGTCATCAAGGAATTGAATTGATTCCTTGTAGTTGTATAAATATAAACCTCTATGATAGAGTCGACAAGACCTGCACAGGAAGGGCTATACAGGCCTGCACCTGTACTTGCAGAGAATTGGATAGGAAAGGAAGAAGGCCATCAGCTTGAAGATCTGGCCAGTCAAAAATTGTATGTCAATTCATTGTGTAATTAAGAAATGTTTCAGTATATTTGTGTCTCGTAGAATTGATCCTTGTGTGAATGTATATCCACTTTGTTTGGAGAAGTTCTGTGTGAAATTATGTATGCTTCCTGATGAAGAGTAACGGATTCTGTGTAATTGGAGTTCGAATCCCATAGCCAAAGAGATGACTGGCGTGATAGAACTCTGTATAATTTATAGTAGGAATTTTGGTGTGGAAGACGGAGCGAATTCCTGTGTATGATCGAATTCTGGTGTTGCTCTGTACCTGTGCATGCACGAGAGCTCTTTGACTCTGAATTTAATGTATTCCGTCTCTGTATGAATTCATAACTTCGAATGTTGGTTGAGAATCATGTATTGAGATCCACCGAAGTTAACAGTGGCACGGTATTGTAACTCTGCGTGAGGGCCAGAGGGACGAGCACTGTATAATGTGGAACGAAGTCGAAATGTGAAGAAATACAGTGAGGAGGAGCATTGACGGAGTGAACCGGAATCTGGAGAGGCGAAACCCTGACCAAGGAACAGTGAACATGGATTGCCGAAAACCACCCTGCCATTTCGCACCACTTTCCCGGAGTAGGCAGTATTTGTGGAATCGGAGCGATTCCATTCAGAGTTCAACACGTGGCGAAGTGACCCATCCAAAACCGCCCTTTAAAGTGCACCTTCGCGCGTTAACAATCGAACCAAGACGCCGAGCGAAATTAATACAAGCCGTCGATCTGGAGGTTCAATATCGAATGGCGACCGCGTGTCGAACTTGCCCGAGGTTTAATGGAAGAGCCCGGAGGTTAAGCCATGTACGGTGCGTTCGGTTGATTGGACTTTTGATTGTATTGTGGGGCCCGATGGAGTCATATATAATGAATTGGTTTATTAATGTTATTCGACGTATTATAATCGTAATATAAGGTTCGATGGAGTATGTTAAAAGAGGTTGATCAAGGTTAATTGTATAATATTGGTGGTCATTCACGTGAACGAATTGCATATATATCTTATATATGTTGAGATATTATGGTGTGCGACGTAGGTTTCATATGAGAGTTGTGGATGGTTGAGCATGTCGGTTCCATTTTGACCAAAGGACTTGTTATATTGGGAGAAATAAGATTGTAAAGGTATTCATTAATCAAATTCTAGGAATTTGATAAATGAATGGAAGAAAGGATTAAGAGACCCTTATTGAATAAAAAGATGAGAATTGGATATTGATTTGATTGGGCATGCATTGACACAGAGGTTAAATGAAATTTGAAAAGCACTGGGAATGTGGGTGAAGCAGGGTTACCCCTGCACCAATTACCCAAGACCCAGAGAGGGAATGATGCAGTCTTTGTTGTGGTGGATAGATTCTCCAAAATGGCACATTTTATTCCATGTTATAAAAATAGTGATGCCACCCATGTTGCTAACTTGTTTTTCAAAGAAGTTGTTAGATTGCATGGGTTACCCAGGAGCATTGTTTCGGACAGAGACACCAGATTTGTGGGGCACTTTTGGAGGACACTGTGGAAGAAACTTGGCACCAAATTGAGTTTCATCTCAGCTTATCACCCCCAGACTGATGGACAAACTGAGGTAATGAATAGGAGTCTGGGAAATTTATTGAGAAGTCTTTCAGGAGAGCATCCCAAGCAGTGGGATCATATTTTTCCCCAGGCAGAATATGCATATAATGACTCACCAAATAGGAGCACAGGGCAGAGCTCATTTCATATTGTTTATGGAATGCATCCCAGAGGAATATCATAATTAAGAAATCTGGGAAGAGCAGAACTAAGAAGTGCAGATGGTGAGGAATTTTCTTCAAAGATCCAGGCCATACATGAACAAGTGAAACAACAATTACAAGGCAGCAGCATCAAATACAAAAACAGAGCAGACTTGAGAAGAAAGGAAGTTCATTTTGAAGTAGGAGATCAGGTTTTGGCACACTTGAGAAAGGAGAGGTTCCCAAAGAAGCAATACAACAAATTGAAGTTCAAAAAGATTGGGCCATGCAAGATACTTAGGAAGTTTTCTGCAAATGCTTATGAGATTGAATTTCCACTTGATGTTGGAATATCTCCTATTTTTAATGTTGCAGATTTGTACAATTATGAAGATGATGGTGCAGAAGGAAGATCAGCATACAAAGAACAGATTGAGTGGAAAGAGCAGCTACCTCCAACACAGCCATTACAACCAGAGAAGATATTGGATAAAAGGGTGTTCAGAAGGACCAGAGGACAAGAGTACTTTCAGTACTTGATCAAATGGAGGGACAAGCCAGAAGAAGATGCCACTTGGATGACTGAAGAAATGTTACAGAAGATAGGCAGATCAGTGGATGAGCTCATGGACAGGAGCCCATGAAGAAGATTGCCCTCGGGAGTCTGATGCAGGGGAATTAGACCCTAGCCAGCAATGTAGGAAGTTTTTTCCACATGTTGTGGCTAGTAGGGTTCGAAACATCTAAATTGTAACTCCTAGGTCTTAATAACTTAGCTGATTGTATTATTTAGATTAATTAGAGTCATAGGAAGTCGAATATCTCAGTTTATCTAGTTGTCATATTTCAGTTAATTGAATTATTGTAATTAGACTGTTGAATTTCCAAAACGGTCCTCACTGAGGAACCGAAGAGTCACTCTGTAATGTATATAATTATATCCTCCAGATGTAGAAAGGGGGGAGAGAGCAGAGATTCCGCAATAAAAACTTTGTGCATGGCCGATTGCTTCCAATTAGATGAATTTCAGTCCTGTTGGTTGTTTAATTATCTGGAAATGTAAATTGTGTGGAGATTCGTTTGATTGCGAGGAAATTGTGTGTAAGGAATTCCGTTCTATGTCTTGAATTCCTGTAAATTGATTGATAATCCTGTGAAATTATCCCACCGCTGGCGAGGCCTGTGTCGATAAATCATAGTTGTGAATCATATTTAAATGTTGGTGAGATTCCCGCCTGAAGATAATTCTCCTGTTTTACCGCAATTTGAACCCCTAACCAGAGTCAGGCCTCGAGTTAAAGGCATACAAAGGATGGTGCAACCCCGCCGTATCTTGAGTTAATCACTGTACAAAAAACCACAAGTGGTTTCCGGAGTTCCCCGCACCAGTTTTGCGGACAAGGTGGTATTCCCCCGACAAGGAGCGATTCCATTCATTGAATAACACGTGGCTTAGGTGAAGTTTCAAAACCACCCCTTAAAGTGCGCCTTCGCGCGTTAACCCTCATACCAGGACCCCGAGCGAAATGCACACGGGCCGTCGATCTGGAGGGTCACCATCGGATGGCAGACGCTTGCCATACATGCATGAACGATACTCCAAGTGCACAGGCGATAAATGAGTACGGTGTATACGTTTTATTGATTATTGATACGTATATATATATATATATATATATATATATATATATATATATATATATATATATATATATATATATAGGGGGACCCGGGGTGGAGGCTCTATTATAAAGGTTTGTTTGTAAAGTGTGGGGTATTAAAATAAATATTATAAAGGGTTGAAGACTTATATAAGGTCCGAAGGTGTAACATTGGTATAATATGTATGTCGGGAATATAATATAACACTCAAAAGTTGCCAATCATATTTATTTATCAATTTTTCTAAAATTGATAGATAAAATTTCCGAGAGGATAAAAAGACCACGTGGGAAAAAGGAAAGGGAATACGACCAGGGCCACGTCACAGTTGACCAACTTCTCCTTGGAATCCAAATTCACCTTTTTGCTGCGTCACATAACATGCTATGAGATACATGAATGGGTATAGGGCCTTGGGTAGTCTATTTCCAGCCCACAGCTGGAAAATATGAAGTGAAACACACATTTTCCATGATATAAGCACTCATATAGAATGGGGGGAGATTTTGGAGGAAATAGAATGGTTTTTTCTATATTCCAAAATTTGAGTAGCAATATTATTAGAAAAAATGTTTCCCCAATCCATAACATAATATTATGCAACTACTTCCATGAGAGGAACCCATTATACTAAATATTTTGTAGTGTCACACTGACTAAAGAGCCTAGACATCATCGCAACATCATAATAGTAGGGACTTGCAAGGGAGTCAATAGAATACATAGCCTTGTCATCATTCTTGTGTTTATTGGCGTTGCTTCCCTTTGCCTGATTGGATTTGATTTGAGCTCATTCTCGCTAGTGAACTGCACCATAAATTCCTTTTCATAACCTTTTCAGGTTCTAGGATGTGGTACATCAGCTTCAAGTCTTCGTCTTTGAAGGAACCTATCATCATTCCTTTGCTAGTTAGAAAAGTCTTGTCCCCGATGTTGAGAGTATCAATTATCCATATTACCATATCTATGTATGGTAATATTTTAGGTCACACAACAATTCGATGTAGAAAATAAGTGGCCACTTCTTCTGTAGTGGCTTCCAAGGAATCAAAAGCATCAGCAGTAACCTTCCTCTGAACCTTGTGAGGTTTCTCACCATCGAACAGTTTGTACATGGATTCCCATGAAGAGGATCCACTTTGAGGTCCACATGTGGTGTCTGTAAACATAAGAAGCTTAAATTTTCTCTTAGTTGCAGCAAGTGTAGGATTCACAGGGGCTATAGGTTTCTTAGCTTTCTTCATATCTTTAGCTATCTCCAAACAATTTTGTTTATTTGGGCTTGCCTACAAATAAATGAGAAATGACGAGTGGAAAGAGGGAACTTTGATTTTACAAATGCACAAGTACCATAGTAATGGAAACAATTAAATGAATTAAACTTGGCACACTGCTAATATATGAATTCAATTATTTTTACAGTCAAATCATTTTGGAGGCATGGGCTTCAAAACCGTTAAGTTATGGCATTAATCGTAGGTTTATGTGCCCATGTAACCATTTCAGCATTTAAAACCATATATGTCACGTTGCAGTGCTACTTGTGTGTGAATCTTTGCAAAATACTGATCGGCTTAATTTTTCCGATTGTGAAAACACGATCGCAATATCGGCGAAAATAGATGGAGGGAAAACATGTTTGTGTTGTGAAAGTGTGATTTGCAATTTGTGATAGAATATATCGCATCAGTAAATATGGTTGATGGGGGAGAATGATTATGTTTAAGAAAATGTTATGCCATGGAGTATATCGCATCAAGAAAACATGGAGGGTTACAATAATACCGTCGGGTTTGTGTTGCAAAATGCGATATGCGATATGCGATTTCTGATAGCCTATGTGGTGGAAGCAGGTCCCACAAGCTTTCCCTTATAGAATTTGTTTGGAAAAATGACTTTTCCCTTTTTAAAAGCACTTTTGTGATATATATCGCATCACAATATGTTTTAAGTGATTTTTAGAAGTCATATGTGCTCCATTGCGGTATTGTGAGTGTGATAATGCGATCTTTATCTGCTTGAGTGATTTTAAGGCAAAAATTCAAGCGCCCCCCCCCCCTTCCCCTTTGATTTATATTTCTATCTAAATGAATCACTCTGAGGGTCTTATTTGTTTTACTCTAAAAATTTTAAAAAGGGTCCCCATTATTTTCTAAGGTAACTAAGCTAAAATAATGGGGGTTGTTTAATAGCACAACAATTGGTGATTCACTAGAAGAACCAGTTATCTCTGAAAAAATAAATTCTAAGTATCTTTAAATACGTCGAAATAATTTTAAGGAAACAAAACTTGTTTTCGAAATGTTTAAATGAATAAAATTTCTTTGAATATAAAAACTCACCTTTATTGTGAGTCTTTCAGAAACCTTTCACAAATAAATATCTTCATTCCTATATATCAATCATTATATAGTTTAAAAGATAAAGTAAGTATCTCTTTGTAACTTACCCTTTTGATTTTCTCCTTTTGTCATAGGTAGAGCCACTACTGCTAGTAGGCATTCATAGCCTCGGCAAGGTTACCTTTTAACCATTAATGATTCAGTATCCCATCCATTTATTATTACAATTCTTTGAGATAAATCCTTAATCATCTAACTTATTTTTTCTTTTTTGAGATAAATCCTTAATCATATAACTTATTTTTTCTTTTTATTAAAAATCCATTGTCCTAACTTGATGACCAAAAAGCGACAATGTCATTCACTGGTTATAATTGAATTGAACAAGCTATCTCGTGATGAGACCCCTTGTCTTATTATTTTAATAATCATGATCCATTACCCTGGTTTGATATGCAGTAGTGGAAATCTCAGTTTATTATTTACCTATGATCATGGTAAGCAGGCTCGTGATGAGACCTCTTATCCTTTTCAGTTTTTTATATTTTTGAAATACACGCTAAAAAACCATTTTCAATGGACGGGGAGAATCATTGACTCGTTAAGAGTTAGTGATGACAATCTAGAGTTAAAGATGCTTAGTAACAAGTATTTACTTTGTAAGGATGAACCTTTTCTTATTGATAATAAATTAAAAGGACTTTACAAACTTTAAGTTTATAAAATTTACAATTTTTATGGAAAAATATTCATTCAATTTTCAAGTTTGGTAATTATTTCCTCAAAATTTTCTATTCTTCAAAAAATAAAAACGGAAAATAATTGAGAGCTGTTGCGAAAACAAAAAGTATGTAATCAAACATTATTTTCCTAGAAATGTAAAAGTGCAGGTATAGTACATTTAGAACAGATTTATTCTAATAAAATAATTGTTTCAAAATCAGCCCATTGACAGGGAGAAAATATTTTCTCCCTCAAATATCTTGTAACATGAAGGGTGATGGGCCAATTTGTTCTATGATTTGATATGGTCCAAGCCACATTCTTTGGAATTTTGTATGCTTCCCTTTTTCATCATGTGCCTTGTCCCACTTAAATACGAGGTCTCCAACTTTGAATGTTTTTGGGGAAATAAAATTTGCATCAAAAGAATATTTCACTATCTGTTGGTGTCGATCTTGAGTTAATTTGGCTTTCTCTCCTTCCTCTTCCATTCTAAGGATCTGAGACATTCTTAATTGTAGGGAAGAAGAGGGTACTTCGTCAATAAATTGAAATAGGGCTAATGAAGGGAGAGCTAAATTTGATGGAATTACAACTTCTTTCGCATAAACTAGATTGAATGGAGAAGTTCCTATAAAGGCCTTCTGAGTAATCCTATCTACCCATAGTGCAAATGTTAAATACTTATGCCAATTTTTCTGGCTCTGATCAATAGTTATTTTTATGATTCTTATGATATTTTTATTTTTTTATTCTACCAAACCATTCCCTTGGGGATAGTAGTTAGCAGAGTATTTAAGCTTAAAAATTCTTTTGAGAGAAAATACAGTCATACTATTTTCCAAAAAATAAGATGCATTTTCAAACATAAATGCATTTGGTAAGCTAAACCTGGTAATAATGAATTGATCAATAAATTCCATAATGGCTTCAGAGTTAGATACCTTTAGTGGAATAACTTCCACCCACTTAGTAAAATAATATGTTGCAGTGAGAACGTATTTATGCTGTTTGGATGAGTTAGTAACAATATCACCTATGATATCCAATCCCCATTGCTTAAAAAGTTGCTCAATGTTGATTGGATGCAAGGATAAGGTTGGTTTTCTTTGTCTTCCAACAGTAGTTTGGCATGTTTTTAATTTTCTCACATATGCATGAGCATATTTAAACAGAGTGGGCCAGTAATGCATGAAGGATCTTATGTGGGGTGGTATCTCCTCTGAAATTTCCACCTCCGGGTCCATCATGGAGTTGCTGCAAAACCCTATGTGCTTTATATTTATCGAAGCATCTTAGTAGTATGGATTCATATTTATTTCTAAATAAAACATTGTCTATGATATGATATTGACTAGCTTTCAATCTTAAAGCTCCTTTTTTTGTAATTGAGTTCTATAGGAGCATATCCATTTTTCAGATAAAATATTAAATCAGTATATTGTGATTCAGAGTCGTCCAAGCTTACCTCAACAATGTGTACCATGTTACCTGTCTCTTCATCATCTGACATGTTGGATGCTCCAGATAGTAATCTACAAAGACCTTGCCCTGTGATGATTTTAGCTGGTCTTATTTCAATGTCATATTCCTGCAGAGAACTTACCCAATTTGTTGTTTTTTCTCCTAGTTCATTTTCAATAAGTAAGTGCCTTAATGCCAAAAATGGAACCATTATCTTGGTGTGTGTTTTAAGGAGAAAATGTCTAAAGTACTTTAAATATTTGTAAATAGAAAATGATTATTTTTCCACTTCTAAATAATCTAGTTCAACACCTTGAAGATTTTAGCTAAAGAAATAAATGGGTGCTTCAATCTTTTGATCATTGATTTATGTTAACACGACAGCATAAGATGTTTCAGATGAAAAAGTATATAAAATGAAATGATTAGAAAAATTAGGCATAGTCAGAGAAGGAGAATTGATGATGGCTTGCTTTATTAGATCAAGAGCTTCTCTTTCATTATGTCCCCATTTGAAAAGTGCAATTTTCTTAATCATTACTTGCAATGGTAAAACAATTTGTGAAAATTTTGGAACAAATCTCTTGAAAAAATTTATCTGTCCTAAAAAGGTCTGCATGGATTTCTTGTTACGGGGATGAGAGAGTTCAAAATTTTCCTTTATCCTTTCCGGGTCAATGCAAATTCCTTCTTTTGAGACAATAAATCCTAAAATTTTACCTTCACTTAAAGTGAAATAAGACTTTTTGGGATTTAAAGAAATTCCATATTTCAAACAACGTTCAAGGATTTTCTTAATATCATGATAGTGGTCGCTTCTTTTCTTTGATTAAATGGTTATATCATCTAGATATAAAACCATAGCTTTATTTATCAGTCCTATGAAATCGATATCCATTGCTCTTTGAAAATTTTCTCCTGCATTGATTAGACCAAGGGGCATTTTCTGATAGGCATAACTGCCCCATTTAGTTCTAAATGTAGTATTTAATCTATCTTTAGGATGAACCAATACTTGATTGTAGCCTAAATATCCATCAAGGAAAGACATTAATTGAGAACTATCAAATGATTGCAAAAAAATTTCCATCGGTAGTAATGGGAAATTGTCTTTTAAGCACGATTTGTTTAAGTTTCTAAAATCAATACAAATACGAATATCACCATTATTTTTCCTAACAAGGACTAGTTTTGAAACCCACTTTGAATGCCTAACAGGAAAGATAATGACGCAACAAAACTGAAAGTCATCCCCACGAAGAGATGGTCAACCGTTGTCGTGGCTCTTTCCACGTTCTCCTTTTGGATACTTGGTTCTCCTCCACGTGGTCTCCATAATCTTCCTTTAATTTATTTATCAATTTCAAAGAAATTGACAAATAAATATAATCACAACTCTGAATGTTTAATTATATCTTTCAACATATGTATTTACCTCTGAATCTTTATAACCAAAGTTTAACCCTTCGGCTTTATATAAATCCAACGCTTTTTTTAAACAAATAAACTATAATACCCCTTTGGCTCTGGGCCCACCTCTACGTACAATCACCCAATCAAACGCTCGTATCGTACCTGGCTATCCTCCGCGCACCTTTGTCCAATGACCACCATCCGATGACCCCTTCCCAGATCAACGACTCTCGTCAATATCGCTCGACTTCCAACGCCAGACTTTAACGCGCGATGGCGCGCTTTGACAACGGTTTTCCGCGAGTCCGCCCTGCCACGCATCAACAGGCCTATGGAATCACTCACGTTCAGGAAATACCGCCTATTCACCCAAAAGCGGTGCGATATGGGAAATCCGCCTTGCAAACCCACTCGCGGTTTTTGTACAGTAATTAACTACGGTTCATGCCGGTTGTAATAACCTTCTTGTTCATTAACTCACGTCTAAACCACAGTTCCGGTTTCGAAAGCAAAAATCTATCTCTTTATAAAGCGGGAATTCTACCAATTAACCAGTGTTCACGACCAAAATTCCTTTGCACAGACCTCGACTGCGGGTAGTATTAGCTCAACAGGGTTTGTTGAATAAATTAAGGGACACAATAGACAGAGATATGTGGAATTCATACAGGAGTTCAATTATACATGCACAGAGTTCATCACTTCGCAATTAAACAATCTCTTCACAATTAAGGATTCGAAACGACTCTATGGCAAATGCGCACTGAAATTATTTAATTGGAAGCAATCAACCACGCATAGAGTTTTATTGCAGAAAATCTCTTTCCTCCCCCTCTCTTCTCCTTATATACATCCGAGGGATTACATTTATATACATGAATATTTGTCTGTTCGGTTCCTCTATTAGGACCATTTTAGAAAATCAAAGGTCTAATTACAATTCATTCAAATAATTGAAATATGACAGATGGCTAACTATTCAACTTCCACTAACTCTAACTGATCTAAATAATATAGTCAGCTGAGGTATTGACACCTAGCTGTTACAATTCAAATGTTTTCAAACCCTCCTAGCCACAACATGTGGGCAAAACTCCTACATTGCTGGCTAGTGTCTAATGCCCCTGCATCAGACTCCTGAGGGTAATTTTATTCATGGGCTCATGTCATGAGCTCTTCCACTGATCTGCCTATCTTCTGCAACATTTCTTCAGTCATCCAAGTAGCATCTTCCTCTGGCTTTTCTTTCCATTTGATCAAGTACTGAAAGTACTCTTGTCCTCTAGTCCTTCTGAATGGTCTTTTATCCAATATCTTCTCTGGTTGCAATGGTTGTGCTGGAGGTATCTATTCCCTCCACTTAATTTGTTCCTTGTCTGCTAATCTTTCTTCTGCACCATCATCTTCATACTTGTACAAATCTGCAACATTAAAAATGGGAGATATTCCAACATGAGGAGGTAATTCAATCTCATAAGCATTTGTAGAAAACTTCCTAAGTATCTTGCATGGCCCAATCTTTTTGAACTTCAATTTGTTGTACTGCTTCTTTGGGAATCTCTCCTTTCTCAAGTGTGCCAAAACCTGATCTCCTACTTCAAAATGGACTTCTTTTTTGCTCAATTCTGCTCTGATTTTGTATCTGATGTTGCTGCCTTGTATTTGTTTTTTCACTTGTTCATGTATGGCCTGGATCTCTGAAGAAAATTCCTCACCATCTGCACTCCTTAGCACTGCCTTCCCCAAATTTCTCAACTCTGATATTCCTCTGGGGTGCATTCCATAAACAATATGAAATGGACTCTGCCCTGTGCTCCTGTTTGGTGAGTCATTATATGCATATTCTGCCTGGGGAAAAATATGATCCCACTGCTTGGGATGTTCTCCTGCAAGACTTCTCAACAAATTTCCCAGACTCCTATTCACTACCTTAGTTTTTCCATCAGTCTCGGGATGATAAGTTGAGCTGAAACTCATTTTGGTACCAAGTTTCTTCTACAGTGTCCTCCAAAAATGACCCACAAATCTGGTATCTCTGTCTGAAACAATACTCTTGGGAAACCCATGCAATCTAACAACTTCTTTGAAGAAAAAGTTAGCAACATGTGTGGCATCACTAGTTTTATAGCATGGAATAAAATATGCCATTTTGGAGAATCTGTCCACTACAACAAAGACTGCATCATTCCCTCTCCGAGTCTTGGGAAATCCTAGAACAAAATCCATACTCACCATGTCCCAAGGCCTGTCTGGAATAGGCAAGGGAGTGTACAATCCTGCATTCTGGCTCCTTCCTTTAGCATACTGACAGATTTTACAATTCCTCACAAACTTGTCCACTTCTACCCTCATCTTAGGCCAGTAATAGAAATGACTTAGCTGCTCATAAGTTTTATTAGTACCAAAGTGTCTAGCAAGTCCACCACTATGCTTCTCTCTGATCAAATTTTCTCTCATGGAACATCTTGGTACACACAATTGGCTTCTTCTAAATAACAAGTCCTCCTGTAGGAAATAATCCAGCCACTGGCTGCTATCTGTTAAAACAGGGTTACTACATGCCTCAAATGCTTCCTTAAAATCTAGATCTGTTTTATATAATCCGTTGAGAAAATCAAATCCTACAACTTCAAAATTTGTTTCTTGAACAAGCATGTGCCTCCTACTCAAAGCATCAGCAACTTTATTGGCTTGACCACTTATATGTTTCAAAAAAAAATTAAAACTTTGGAGATACTCAACCCATTTAGCATGCTTATGTTTCAACTTGGGCTGTTGTACAATATACTGCAAAGCATGATTGTCAGAATATAATACAAATTCCCTGGACATCAAATAATGTCTCCACTTCTTCGGTGCCTGAAAAATTGCATAGAATTCCTTCTCATAAGAGGAATACTTCTTTCTGGTGTCCTTCATCTTTTCATTGAAATATGCCACAGGCCTATCATCCTGACTCAACACTGCTCCAATGGCCTCCCCACTGGCATCACACTTTACTTGAAATGGTTTGGCAAAATCAGGCAGAATCAAAACAGGCTTCTCTGTTATCTTTTTCTTCAAAAATTTAAAATTTCTTTCTGCATCAGTAGTCCATTTAAATGGCTATTTTCTCTTCTTTATTGTTTCAATTATGGGTGCATTTATCTTACTGAAGTTTCTTATAAACTTTCTGTAAAAACTAGCAAGTGCATGGAAAATTCTTACCTCAAAAACATTCCTGGGTGAAGGCCACTCCACAATTGCTTTAACCTTTTCTGGGTCCATCTTCAATCCTTCTGCAGAAAAAAAAAAAACCCCAAATACACCAACTCTTCCTTCATGAATGAGCATTTCTTCAAATTTATCAGCAGTTTCTCTTGGTGCAACTTCTTCAAGACATGATTAAGATGTCTTAAATGTTCTTCTTTAATTCTGCTGAAAACTAATCTATCATCCAGATACACTATCACAAATTTACCAATGAACTCTTTCAACACTTCATTCATAAGTCTCATAAAAGTTCTAGGTGCATTTGACAACCCAAAAGGCATTACCATCCATTCATACAGTCCTTCATTTGTTTTAAAGGAAGTTTTCCACTCATCACCCTCTCTTATTCTAATCTAATGGTATCCACTTTTTAAATCTATCTTTGAGAAATATTTAGCACCACTCAAACAGTCCATTAAGTCCTCAACTCTGGGCAAATGGAATCTATACCTTATTGTGATCTTATTGATTGCTCTGGAATCAGTACACATCCTCCAGCCTCCATCTTTCTTTGGGCTCAATACTGCTGGTACTGCACATGGACTCAAACTTTCTCTAATCAGCCCCTTGTCCACCAATTCCTGTACTTGTCTCCTGATTTCCTCATTTTCCTTGGGAGTCATTCTATAGGCTGCCTTATTTGGCAGATTTGAACCAGGGATAAAATCTATCTGATGGTTGATCTTTCTCACAGGTGGCAGCTCATCAGGTAAATCATCCACAATAATGTCACAATAATCATCTAACATTTCTTGGATTTATACTGGAAAATCAGAAATCTTTGTAGAAGTAAGAACTACTTTAGGTTTGCAAACTAAAGCAAAAATTACCTCTTCTTCTTGTATCTGCTGCAGATATTCCTTCCCGCTTAGCAACAAGGTCTTTGGATCAATCACTCTGCTGGATGGCTCTCCTTCTTCCATGGGTATCAATGTATGGTGTACCCCATCTTTGAAGAACTTGTAATTGTTTTTCTTGCCATCATGCACTACTGCTCTGTCAAACTGCCAAGGTCTACCCAGCATTATATGAAACACATCCATGGGCATTACATCACACAGGACCTTATCTTTGTATTTTCCCATTTGCAGCTCTATCTCACACTGCTCTTTTACAACCAGCTGGTGCCTTTTATGCAGCCAGGACACCCTGTAGGGAGTTGGATGCTCCCTTGTCTTCAGCTTCAACTTCTCCATTACCTTAGTGGAAACCAGATTGGTTGTGCTGCCACTATCAATGACTAGCTGGAAACATTTCCCTTGGACTTTGCATATGCTCCTAAACAAAGTCTTCCTTTGTGCAGGCTCAGTGACATCTTTGGCTTGCTTCAACAGGACCTTATTTACCACTAAGGATTCTCCCCTCTCTGGAAGAATTTCTTCTTCAATTTCTGCCTCTTCTCCAGCCTGGGCAACAACAACATTCCTTGGCCTAGCACCCACATTCTCATCACACTCATAGTGCTTATGTCCCACTTGCTGACATCTATAACACCTCAACTCTCTACCTCTTCCTCTGTCTTTGCCTCCTCTTCCTTTTCCTCTGTAAGAACCCCTTTTTCCCTTTGCATCATCCTCTGTAGATGCACTCTTAGGTGAGCTACTGTTAGCTCCATCCCTGGGTGTAACAGGCTTTCCTCTACCACCCTGACTTCCCTTTCCACGGAAAGTACCTCTCTTCTTGGCAGACTATTTCCTCAGGATTTTCTCCTCTGCTTTCAAGGCCATCTGATAGGCCTCTTCCACTATCTTAGGAGACAGGAGACCAATCTCATCTTCGATCTCTAGCTTGAGACCATTCACATATCTGGTAGTCTTCTCTGGTGTGTCTTGGAATTGCCCAGCCCTTATGCTTACTCTGTAGAATTCCTCTGTGTATTCTTTTACTGTCAGCAACCTCTGTCTCAGGTTCTGCATTTGCTTATACAATTTCAACTAGTAATCACTAGGCAAAAATTTACCTTTTAATTTGGCCATCATTCTCGTCCAGCTCTTGATAGGTTGCTTGCCAACTCTCCTCCTTTCTGCCTGCACTCCATCCCACCAAAGTGCAACATGTCCTTTAAGCCTTTTCACTGCAAACTTGACCCTTTTATCCTCGCTTCTCTTCAGAGTCGAAGCATTTGTTCATTTCATTTATCCAGTCTACTAGTTCTTCTGGATTCAGTCCCCCTACATAACTCGACACTTCAATTCTGGGTTTAACTGCAGACCCCAGAACAGTTCTAAGGATTCTCATGTCGGGGGGAATCTCAACATTTTATTCAACTTCTTCTGTTTCAGGTTCACTGATGTCTTCCAGATCTCTGGGCTGTCTTCACTCCATGGCATCCATTCTGGCATCGACCCTCTGCAACATCCCCAACACCTCCGCATTGGAAACGGGCCTCCTTTTTCCAACACCTCTACCAACTCGGATCGCCATGTCAACTCTTCTGCCAAAACAACCTTAAAACAATGGCTCTGATACCACAAATGATGCAACAATACTGAAAGTCAGCCCCACAGAGAGATGGTAAACCATTGTCGTGGCTCTGTCCACGTTCTCCTTTTGGATACTTGGTTCTCCTCCACGTGGTCTCCTTAATCTTCCTTTAATTTATTTATCAATTTCAAAGAAATTGACAAATAAATATAATCACAACTCCGAATGTTTAATTATATCTTCCGACATATGTATTTACCTTCGAATATTTATAACCAAAGTTTAACCCTTCGACTTTATATAAATCCAACGCTTTTTTTAAACAAATAAACTATAATACCCCTTTGGCTCTGGGCCCACCTCTACGTCCAATCGCCCAATCAAACGCTCGTATCGTACCTGGCTATCCTCCGTGCACCTTTGTACAACGACCACCGTCCGATGATCCCTTACCAGATCAACGACTCTCGTCAATATCGCTCGGCTTCCAACGCCGAACTTTAATGTGCAATGGTGCACTTTGACAGCGGTTTTCCATGGGTCTGCCCTGCCACGCGTCAACAGGCCTATGGAATCGCTCGCGTTCAGGAAATACCGCCTATTCACCCAAAACCAGTGTGATATGGGAAATCCGCCTTGCAAAACCACTCGCGGTTTTTGTACAGTGATTAACTACGGTTCATGCCGGTTGTACTAACCTTATTGTTCATTAACTCACGTCTAAACCACAGTTTCAGTTTCGAAAGCAATACTCTATCTCTTTACAAAGCGGGAAGTCTACCAATTAACTAGTGTTCACGACCACAATTCCTCTGCACAGACCTCAACTGCGGGTAGTATTAGCTCAACAGGGTTTGTTGAATAAATTAACGGACACAACAGACAGAGATATGTGGAATTCATACAGGATTTCAATTATACATGCACAGAGTTCATCACTTCGCAATTAAACAATCTCTTAACAATTAAGGATTCAAAACGACTCTATGGCAAATGTGCACTGAAATTATTTAATTGGAAGCAATCGAGCATGCACAGAGTTTTATTGCAAAAAATCTCTTTCTTGCCCCTCTCTTATCCTTCTATACATCTGATGGATTACATTTATATACATGAACATTTTTCTGTTTGGTTCCTCTATGAGGACCGTTTTAGAAAATCAAAGGTCTAATTACAATTCATTCAAATAATTGAAATATGACAGATGGCTAACTATTCGACTTCCACTAACTCTAACTGATCTAAATAATATAGTCAGCTGAGGTATTGACACCTAGCTGTTAAAATTCAAATGTTTTCAAACCCTCCTAGCCACAACATGTGGGAAAAACTCCTACATTGCTGGCTAGTGTCTAATGCCCCTGCATCAGATAATATTGGCTTTAAGGATTTTGCTGATTTCAATTTTGATTTGACTTTCAATATCAAGGTGAATCTTCCTTAACTTTTGTTGTATAGTTTTTCTAGTGGATATCATTGGGATAGTATTATGAATGATGGAGGTATCTTAAGTTTTGAGATCTTCATATTTTCATGTGAAGACATTCTTGTATTTCTTCAGTAAGTGAATGAAGGCTAATATTTCATGAGAGGAAAAACCAAGTCCTAAGTTAATGTTCCGAGGATTAATATTTGTGCTAGGATTTACTAGTTCAAACCTCAAAGTTGAACTTTTCAATTTAGAATTAGTAACCCTTTTGAGAAAAGGTCTAAAGTACTTTAAATATTTGTAAATAGAAAATGATTATTTTTCCACTTCTAAATAATTTAGTTCAACACCTTGAATATTTTAGCTAAAGAAATAAATGTGTGCTTCAATCTTTTGATTATTGATTTTTGTTAACACAACAACGTAATATGTTTTAGATGAAAAAGTATATAAAATGAAATGATTAGAAAAATTAGGCATAGTCAGAGAAGGAGAATTGATGATGCCTTGCTTTATTAGATCAAGAGCTTCTCTTTCATTATGTCCCCATTTGAAAAGTGCAGTTTTCTTAATCATTACTTGCAATGGTAAAACAATTTGTGAAAATTTTGGAACAAATCTCTTGAAAAAATTTATCTGTCCTAAAAAGGTCTGCATGGATTTCTTGTTACGGGGATGAGAGAGTTCAAAATTTTCCTTTATCCTTTCTGGGTCAATGCAAATTCCTTCTTTTGAGACAATAAATCCTAAAATTTTACCTTCACTTAAAGTGAAATAAGACTTTTTGGGATTTAAAGAAATTCCATATTTCAAACAACATTCAAGGATTTTCTTAATATCATGATAGTGGTCGCTTCTTTTCTTTGATTAAATGGTTATATCATCTAGATATAAAACCATAGCTTTATTTATCAGTCCTATGAAATCGATATCCATTGCTCTTTGAAAATTTTCTCCTACATTGATTAGACCAAAGGGCATTTTCTGATAGGCATAAGTGCCCCATTTAGTTCTAAATGTAGTATTTAATCTATCTTCAGGATGAACCAATACTTGATTGTAGCCTAAATATCCATCAAGGAAAGACATTAATTGAGAACTATCAAATGATTGCAAAAAAATTTCCATCGGTAGTAATGGGAAATTGTCTTTTAAGCACGATTTGTTAAGTTTCTAAAATCAATACAAATACGAATATCACCATTATTTTTCCTAACAAGGACTAATTTTGAAACCCACTTTGAATGCCTAACAGGAAAGATAATGACGCGAAAAAACTGAAATTCAGCCCCACGGAGAGATGGTCAACCGTTGTCGTGGCTCTTTCCACGTTCTCCTTTTGGATACTTGGTTCTCCTCCACGTGGTCTCCATAATCTTCCTTTAATTTATTTATCAATTTCAAAGAAATTGACAAATAAATATAATCACAACTCCGAATGTTTAATTATATATTTCGGCATATGTATTTACCTCTGAATCTTTATAACCAAAGTTTAACCCTTCGGCTTTATATAAATCCAACGCTTTTTAAAAAAAAATAAACTATAATACCCCTTTGGCTCAGGGCCCACCTCTACGTACAATCATCCAATCAAACGCTCGTATCGTACCTGGCTATCCTCCACGCACCTTTGTCCAACGACCACCGTCCGATGACCCCTTCCCAGATCAACGACTCTCGTCAATATCGCTCGGCTTCCAACGCCAGACTTTAACGCGCGATGGCGCGCTTTGAAAACGGTTTTCCGCGAGTCCGCCCTGCCACGCGTCAACAGGTATATGGAATCGCTCACGTTTAGGAAATACCGCCTATTCACCCAAAAGCAGTGCGATATGGTCAATCCACCCTGCAAACCCACTCGCGATTTTTGTACAGTGATTAACTACGGTTCACGCCGGTTGTAATAACCTTCGTGTTCATTAACTCACGTCTAAACCACAGTTCCGGTTTCGAAAGCAATACTCTATCTCTTTATAAAGCGGGAATTCTACCAATTAACCAGTGTTCACGACCAAAATTCCTTTGCACAGACCTCGACTGCGGGTAGTATTAGCTCAACAGGGTTTGTTGAATAAATTAAGGGACACAACAGACAGAGATATGTGGAATTCATACAGGAGTTCAATTATACATGCACAGAGTTCATCACTTCGCAATTAAACAATCTCTTCACAATTAAGGATTCGAAACGACTCTATGGCAAATGCGCACTCAAAATTATTTAATTGGAAGCAATCAACCACGCACAGAGTTTTATTGCAGAAAATCTCTTTCTTCCCCCTCTCTTCTCCTTATATACATCCGAGGGATTACATTTATATACATGAACATTTGTCTATTCGGTTCCTCTATGAGGACCATTTTAGAAAATCAAAGGTCTAATTACAATTCATTCAAATAATTGAAATATGACAGATGGCTAACTATTCAACTTCCACTAACTCTAACTGATCTAAATAATATAGTCAGCTGAGGTATTGACACCTAGCTGTTACAATTCAAATGTTTTCAAACCCTCCTAGCCACAACATGTGGGAAAAACTCCTACATTGCTGGCTAGTGTCTAATGCCCCTACATCAGACTCCTGAGGGTAATTTTATTCATGGGCTCATGTCATGAGCTCTTCCACTGATCTACCTATCTTCTGCAACATTTCTTCTGTCATCCAAGTGGCATCTTCCTCTGGCTTGTCTTTCCATTTGATCAAGTACTGAAAGTAATCTTGTCCTCTAGTGCTTCTGAATGGTCTTTTATCCAATATCTTCTCTGGTTGCAATGGTTGTGCTGGAGGTATCTATTCCCTCCACCTAATCTGTTCCTTGTCTGTTGATCTTTCTTCTGCACCATCATCTTCATACTTGTACAAATCTGCAACATTAAAAATGGGAGATATTCCAACATGAGGAGGTAATTCAATCTCATAAGCATTTGTAGAAAACTTCCTAAGTATCTTGCATGGCCAAAACTTTTTGAACTTCAATTTGTTGTACTGCTTCTTTGGGAATCTCTCCTTTCTCAAGTGTGCCAAAACCTGATCTCCTACTTCAAAATGGACTTCTTTTCTGCTCAAGTCTGCTCTGCTTTTGTATCTGATGTTGCTGCCTTGTAGTTGTTTTTTCACTTGTTCATGTATGGCCTGGATCTCTGAAGAAAATTCCTCACCTTCTGCACTCCTTAGCTCTGCCTTCCCCAGATTTCTCAACTCTGATATTCCTCTGCGGTGCATTCCATAAACAATATGAAATGGACTCTGCCCTGTGCTCCTGTTTGGTGAGTCATTATATGCATATTCTGCCTGGGGAAAAATATGATCCCACTGCTTGGGATGCTATCCTGCAAGACTTCTCAATAAATTTCCCAGACTCCTATTCACTACCTCAGTTTTTCCATCAGTCTGAGGATGATAAGCTGAGTTGAAACTCAGTTTAGTACCAAGTTTCTTCCACAATGTCCTCCAAAAATGACCCACAAATCTGGTATCTCTGTCTGAAACAATACTCTTGGGTAACCCATGCAATCTAACAACTTCTTTGAAGAACAAGTTAGCAACATGGGTGGCATCACTAGTTTTATAACATGGAATAAAATGTGCCATTTTGGAGAATCTGTCCACCACAACAAAGACTGCATCATTCCCTCTCTAAGTCTTGGGCAATCCTAGAACAAAATCCATACTCACCATGTCCCAAGGCCTGTCTGGAATAGGCAAGGGAGTGTACAATCCTGCATTCTGGCTCCTTCCTTTAGCATACTGACAGATTTTACAATTCTTCACAAACTTGTCCACTTCTACCCTCATCTTAGGCCAGTAATAGAAATGACTTAGCTGCTCATAAGTTTTATTAGTACCAAAGTGTCTAGCAAGTCCACCACTATGCTTCTCTCTGATCAAATTTTCTCTCATGGAACATCTTGGTACACACAATTGGCTTCTTCTGAATAACAAGTCCTCCTGTAGGAAATAATCCAGCCACTGGCTTCTATCTGTTAAAACAGGGTTACTACATGCCTCAAATTCTTCCTTAAAATCTAGATCTGTTTTATATAATCCGTTGAGAAAATCAAATCCTACAACTTCAAAATTTGTTTCTTGAACAAGCATGTGCCTCCTACTCAAAGCATCAGCTACTTTATTGGCTTAACCACTTATATGTTTAAAAAAAATATTAAAACTTTGGAGATACTCAACCCATTTAGCATGCTTATGTTTCAACTTGGGCTGTTGTACAATATACTGCAAAGCATGATTTTCAGAATATAATACAAATTCCCTGGACATCAAATAATGTCTCCACTTCTTCGGTGCCTGAAAAATTGCATATAATTCCCTCTCATAAGAGGAATACTTCTTTCTGGTGTCCTTCATCTTTTCATTGAAATATGCCACAGGCCTATCATCCTGACTCAACACAGCTCCAATGGCCTCCCCACTGGCTTCTCTGTTATCTTTTTCTTCAAAAATTTAAAATTTCTTTCTGCATCAGTAGTCCATTTAAATGGCTATTTTCTCTTCTTTATTGTTTCAATTATGGGTGCATTTATCTTACAGAAGTTTCTTATAAACTTTCTATAAAAACTAGCAATTCCATGGAAAATTCTTACCTCAAAAACATTCCTGGGTGAAGGCCACTCCACAATTGCTTTAACCTTTTCTGGGTCCATCTTCAATCCTTCTGCAGAAAAAAAAAACCCCAAATACACCAACTCTTCCTTCATGAATGAGAATTTCTTCAAATTTATCAGCAGTTTCTCTTGGTGCAGCTTCTTCAAGACATGATTAAGATGTCTTAAATGTTCTTCTTTAATTTTGCTGAAAACTAATATATCATCCAAATACACTATCACA
This sequence comes from Pinus albicaulis, assembly GCA_034641835.2. Classification (NCBI taxonomy): domain Eukaryota; kingdom Viridiplantae; phylum Streptophyta; class Pinopsida; order Pinales; family Pinaceae; genus Pinus; species Pinus albicaulis. The sequence continues at coordinate 534,193,005 of CM076581.1, read as the reverse complement.
AATTTACCAATGAACTCTTTCAACACTTCATTCATAAGTCTCATAAAAGTGATAGGTGCATTTGACAACCCAAAAGGCATTACCATCCATTCATACAGTCCTTCATTTGTTTTAAAGGCAGTTTTCCACTCATCACCCTCTCTTATTCTAATCTGATGGTATCCACTTTTTAAATCTATCTTTGAGAAATATTTAGCACCACTCAAACAGTCCATTAAGTCCTCAACTCTTGGAAAAGGGAATCTATACATGATTTTGATCTTATTGATTGCTCTGGAATCAGTACACATCCTCCAGCCTCCATCTTTCTTTGGGCTCAATACTGCTGGTACTGCACATGGACTCAAACTTTCTCTAATCAACCCCTTGTCCACCAATTCCTGTACTTGTCTCCTGATTTCCTCATTTTCTTTAGGAGTCATTCTGTAGGCTGCCTTATTTGGCAGATTTGAACCAGGGATAAAATCTATCTGATGGCTGATCTTTCTCACAGGTGGCAGCTCATCAGGTAAATTATCCACAATAATGTCACAATAATCATCTAACATCTCTTGGATTTCTACTGGCAAATTAGAAATCTTTGTAGAAGTAAGAACTACTTTAGGTTTGCAAACTAAAGCAAAGCTTACCTCTTCTTCTTCTATCTGCTGCAGATATTCCTTCCCGCTCAGCAACAAGGTCTTTGGATCAATCACTCTGTTGGATGGCTCTCCTTCTTCCATGGGTATCAATGTATGGTGTACCCCATCTTTGAAGAACTTGTAAGTGTTCTTCTTGCCATCATGCACTGCTGCTCTGTCAAACTACCAAGGTCTACCCAGCAGTATATGACACACATCCATGGGAATTACATCACACAGGACCTTATCTTTGTATTTTCCCATTTGCAGCTCTATCTCACACTGCTCTTTTACAACCAGCTGGTGCCCTTTATGCAGCCAGGACACCCTGTAGGGAGTTGGATGCTCCCTTGTCTTCAGCTTCAACTTCTCCATTACCTTAGTGGAAACCAGATTGTCTGTGCTGCCACTATCAATGACTAGCTGGAAACATTTCCCTTGGACTTTGCATATGCTCCTAAACAAATTCTTCCTTTGTGCAGGCTCAGTGACCTCTTTGGCTTGCTTCAATAGGACCTTATTTACCACTAAGGATTCTCCCCTCTCTGGAAGAATTTATTCTTCAATTTCTGCCTCTTCTCCAGCCTAGGCAACAACAAAATTCCTTGGCCCAGCACCCACATTCTCATCACACTCATAGTGCTTATGTCCCACTTGCTAACATCTATAACACCTAAACTCTCTACCTCTGCCTCTGTCTTTGCCTCCTCTTCCTTTTCCTCTGTAAGAACCCCTTCTGCCCCTTGCATCATCCTCTGTAGATGCATTCTTAGGTGAGCTACTGTTAGCTCCATCCCTGGGTGTAGCAAGCTTTCCTCTACCACCCTGACTTCCCTTTCCACGGAAAGTACCTCTCTTCTTGGCAGACTATTTCCTCAGGATTTTCTCCTCTGCTTTCAAGGCCATCTGATAGGCCTCTTCCACTATCTTAGGAGACAGGAGACCAATCTCATCTTCGATCTCTAGCTTGAGACCATTCACATATCTGGTAGTCTTCTCTGGTGTGTCTTGGAATTGCCCAGCCCTTATGCTTACTCTGTAGAATTCCTCTGTGTATTCTTTTACTGTCAGCAACCTCTGTCTCAGGTTCTGCATTTGCTTATACAATGTCAACTAGTAATCACTAGGCAAGAATTTACATTTTAATTTGGCCATCATTCTCGTCCAGCTCTTGATAGGTTGCTTTCCAACTCTCCTACTTTCTGCCTGCACTTCATCCCACCAAAGTGCAACATGTCCTTTCAGCTTTTTCACTGCAAACTTGACCCTTTTATCCTCGCTTCTCTTCATAGTCGAAGCATTTTTTCATTTCATTTATCCAGTCTACTAGTTCTTCTGGATTCAGTCCCCCTACATAACTCGACACTTCAATTCTGGGTTTAACTGCAGACCCCAGAACAGTTCTAAGGAGTCTCATGTCAGGGGGAATCTCAACATTTTATTCAACTTGTTCTGTTTTAGGTTCACTGATGTCTTCCAGATCTCTGGGTTGTCTTCGCTCCATGGCATCCATTCTGGCTTCGAGCCTCTGCAACATCCCCAACACCTCCGCGTTGGCAACGGGCCTCCTTTTTCCAACACCTCTACCAACTCGGATCGCCATGTCAGCTCTTCTGCCAAAACAACCTTAAAACAATGGCTCTGATACCACAAATGACGCAACAATACTGAAAGTCAGCCCCATGGAGAGATGGTAAACCGTTGTCGTGGCTCTGTCCACATTCTCCTTTTGGATACTTGGTTCTCCTCCACATGGTCTCCTTAATCTTCCTTTAATTTATTTATCAATTTCAAAGAAATTTACAAATAAATATAATCACAACTCCGAATGTTTAATTATATCTTCCGACATATGTATTTACCTCCGAATATTTATAACCAAAGTTTAACCCTTCGACTTTATATAAATCCAACGCTTTTTTTAAACAAATAAACTATAATACCCCTTTGGCTTTGGGCCCACCTCTACGTCCAATTTCCCAATGAAACGCTCATATCGTACCTGGCTATCCTCCGTGCACCTTTGTCCAACGACCACCATCCGATGACCCCTTCCCAGATCAACGACTCTCGTCAATATCGCTCGGCTTCCAACGCCGGAATTTAACGTGCAATGGTGCGCTTTGACAGCGGTTTTCCACGGGTCTGCCCTGCCATGCGTCAACAAGCCTATGGAATCGCTTGCGTTCAGGAAATACCGCCTATTCACCCAAAACCAATGTGATATGGGCAATCCGCCTTGCAAAGCCACTCGCGGTTTTTGTACAGTGATTAACTACGGTTCACGCCGGTTGTACTAACCTTATCGTTCATTAACTCACGTCTAAACCACAGTTTCGGTTTCGAAAGAAATACTCTATCTCTTTATAAAGTGGGAATTCTACCAATTAACTAGTGTTCACAACCACAATTCCTCTACACAGACCTCAACTGCGGGTAGTATTAGCTCAACAGGGTTTGTTGAATAAATTAACGGACACAACAGACAGAGATATGTGGAATTCATACAGGATTTCAATTATACATGCACAGAGTTCATCACTTCGCAATTAAACAATCTCTTCACAATTAAGGATTCAAAACGACTCTATGGCAAATGTGCACTGAAATTATTTAATTGGAAGCAATCGACCACGCACAGAGTTTTATTGCAAAAAATCTCTTTCTTCCCCCTCTCTTATCCTTATATACATCTGAGGGATTACATTTATATACATGAACATTTTTCTGTTTGGTTCCTCTATGAGGACCGTTTTAGAAAATCAAAGGTCTAATTACAATTCATTCAAATAATTGAAATATGACAGATGGCTAACTATTCGACTTCCACTAACTCTAACTGATCTAAATAATATAGTCAGCTGAGGTATTGACACCTAGCTTTTAAAATTCAAATGTTTTCAAACCCTCCTAGCCACAACATGTGGGAAAAACTCCTACATTGCTGGCTAGTGTCTAATGCCCCTGCATCAGTATTGGCTTTAAGGATTTTGCTGATTTCAATTTTGATTTGACTTTCAATATCAAGGTGAATCTTCCTTAACTTTTGTTGTATAGTTTTTTTAGTGGATATCATTGGGATAGTATTATGAATGATGGAGGTATCTTAAGTTTTGAGATCTTCATATTTTCATGTGAAGACATTCTTGTATTTCTTCAGTAAGTGAATGAAGGCTAATATTTCATGAGAGGAAAAACCATGTCCTAAGTTAATGTTCCGAGGATTAATATTTGTGCTAGGATTTACTAGTTCAAACCTCAAAGTTGAACTTTTCAGTTTAGAATTAGTAACCCTTTTGAGTCTATCTTTGAGATCATAGAGGTATTCAAGACTAACCACAGGCATAGGTATGGCATTTTCTTTAGGTTTCTATTTCAATTTCCTTTCATGTTCATCTTGATCAATCAATTGATCATCATATGACCCTTCCGATGTAAGAAAAGTTATAACATCTTCGTCATCGTTGAATACTCTCCAATTAGTGACATTATCAAGAACAGATGGGCGAAAAATCAACTCTATAGAAAATCTATCTAGACTATAATATTCTGAAGAAATATGTCTAGATGCTACATTCGCTATAAGGTCTACACTTTCATTCTGAATTCTTGGAAAAAACGAGATATTGAATGCTAAAAATGAGAGGTAAGAGTTTGTACTAATGACTGGCAATGTTTAAGATGACCAGAAATACAATGTACAGTATTTCTTACATGTTTGACAATTATTTGAGAATCACAATATACTCGGAGATATTTAACACCAAGATCAATTGCTTTGTATAAGCCTTGGACCAGTGCCTCATATTTTGTGGTGTTATTTGTGCATTCAAATTCAAGCCTACATGCAAGCATTCTCTTTTCACCTTTCAAATTGATTAATATACAACCAGCTCCTGCACCTTCACCGGATTTTAATCCATCAAAGTATAATGTCGAAAACAAAGTATTAATACATGTTTTATCTATTATATTTATACACTTGGAAGAGTTTAACTCAGAAAAAATTTATATCTGAGAATTAACTGAGTGGATAAGAAATGGAGATTTATAAGCATTAAAATTCCCTAAAAATAATTCAGCAGAGTAATTGTTGATAATGTTATACTTAAAATCCATGGGTTCATTCTCATATTCAAATTCATTTACTGAGTATTTCACCTATTTCTCACGGTATACTTGGATTTGATTCAGGCTTACCATTATAGGGAAGCCACATATGAGACCAATCAGTGGAAAAATAACCATGAATATTTTTTGACCAATATCTACATAGGGTTAAACTATCAATGTTAGGGATATCAGCAACTAAAATATTAATTACTTGATGAAATTTTGAATTAGATGCCAATCTAACAAGGATTGAATTCATTTCTCCTAATATCTTAACCTTTTTTATGTCTAATTGTACAATGTGTACTGCAGAATTTTGAGGAGATATATTCAACTTTAAACAAACATAATATAACATGATGTTAGAAGAGGCTTGAGAGTCAATTAAACAATTATGAACATTTTTTTGAAAAATTGAAAAGTTAAAAGGAAGGGAGGAGTATGTGAATTAGATTTTTCACTGATTAAAATAGAATCACTTGCATCAATTTTCTCAGTTGAATCACTAGGAGGCTTACCAACTCATTTTGAAGCTTTAAAAGTAACATGGGCAGGTAAGGATGAAGCAAAGAATGCATTAATCTCTTTAACTAAAATTTTATGTTCTTGTTTTAATTTTCTCAACTCATGTATGGAGATATTTGCCTTTATCTTCTTCATATCTTCCACTATATTATATTCAGTAGTATCAAAGACCACTAAGGTCTTAGGTGTAGATGGAAGAGTAGAAGAAGTTGGATTGGATTGAGGAGAAGAATTTTTCTTTTAATTACTTTTTCCTTAGCAATAGAGGATGAAGACTTTTTCTTTTGAGGAGACTGAGGGATGTTAGTAGAATTTTTACTTCTAGCGTTAACTGGAAGTGCCTCATGTTCATATTCATTATCAGATGTTGGAAGGATAAAGTCCCATAGTCCATGAAATTCAGCTAATTATTCTTCTTGAGATTCTTCTGCAGATGATATTGTTTCATCTTGATCTTCGTCTTGATCTGATTCAGCATTCAAGATTGCATTCGGAGGTTGGGCAGTTTGATTTTTCCTAAAAGATCTAAAAGGTTTCTTCGAAGAAGACTCAGCTACTTGTTTCTTTACCTCAACCATATCATTCGACATATTTTTTATAACCTTTTGTAATCCCTCAAGATCATAAGGATATTTATATGTTTTCTTTTTGGGTTCATCCTTAAATGAAACCTTGTTATATTTTCTATCTTCTTGTGCAGTTTTCTTCTCTAAAGCAAGGATTTTTTTTTCAATAGAAAGAGATTATTTCATGTTCTCTACCAATGTAGCCTTATTGGATCTATCTACAAAAATAACAATATTATAATGAAGAGAGGGTGTGTACCATTCTATTTGTTCATCTACTTGAGGGTAAGATGTGGTTGGGATATTATTGAGTAACTTATTAAATCTGGAGTTGGAATATTTTATCTTTTCTCTTGTATTTGCTTTAAGATTGAAAATATCATTGATAAGAGTAGCAATAGTACTATCATCACCAAATTTAGTAAGGAATTGTTCTTCAAAAATATCCCAACTAGTAATAGTGCCTAATGGTAGTGAGAAATACCATGATCCATTTGATCCTTGAAAAGTATATGGAAATAATCTAACTACACAATTTTCTTCAGTGACATCATTAAGATTCATTGCAAGCATAAAATTATGAATATGTTCTTCAGCAGGTATACCATCATTTGGATTGTACTTAGAAAACCATATTTCAGGATGCTTAGGTAAAGGATGAAGAGGACGTCGTAATTGAATAACTTCTGGATTTTTCCAAGGTCTGGCTGCCATTGTGTGAAGTGGAGGATTAGTTTACCCTGAAGAAGGATTTGGAGTGGAGGAAGTAGTTCCAGTAGTGGTTGTTGGTGTAAAAGAAACAACTATGGAACTAATACTGCTTGAGGCAACAGTTGTAGATTGGGAAGAAGAAGGAATGTGAATTGATGAATAAATTTTTTGAGAAGATGTAAAAGAAGGAGGAATAAATGATGGTGTTTGAGGGGTAGAAGAGGATCGAATCTCACTAGTAGATGATTTAGTTTCAAATATAGGAGATTTCCTTCGATGAGAATAGAGAGGAAATTCAGAAGGGATTACTCTAAGCTTTTCACTGTTAGAATGGGTTAGTAGACTAGTGCCCTCAAATATTGAAGTAATACTTCTTTTTTAGGCTTTAGAAAGTACATGTTTCTCTGCCGAAATAGAAATTTCTTCCAATTTATTTATTAATGTATGTAATTCAAGTGATTATGGAGTATAATCTAAAGAGATTTCTTTATGAACAAAAAACTATGAGATTTGGGGGTATATTGAACAACTTCTGATCTAAGAATAAGAGATCTTGAACCAGGACTAGAAGTTGTAGACTTGGAGGGAGAATGAATCTTCTGATGGTCTTTGCTTTTTGGATTAATATTTGGTTCCATTCATAGTAATATGGCCCTCCTTCTAGCACCAAAAATGTTGAGGCCCCAAAAATCAGTGCAACAACATCAAGGAAACCACCCGGTTGGGGACTTAAAAACCATCCCTTTTCCATTTGGAATTGTGGCTCTGACTGGATTTATGGGACCAGTTTCCCAGTGGAATATAATTAGGTGAATGGATGGATTTATATTTTTTTGTAACTTGGTAGATGGAAGTATTAGAAAGCATGAAGTAAATAATATATCTATCTACTATGTATCCAGGGATGAAATATATTCTCTGTACGATTTACAAAAATGATCTTTCAGTGGATGCAAATGAAGATCATACAAACACTTAGAGATATGAAAATGATTTGAAGTAATTTATTTAATTAAATCAATTGTATAAAGCTTATATCACAAATTTTAAATGCCTGTATTGAATGTGTATCAAAAGATAACAGTATAACATGTTCAAAAATTGAGTTAATGCCAAATTGTATTCAAATAGATACATGAAAAAAAACATCATAATATAAATAACCATTTCTCATTTGAAACAAAAATATGACACATAGGATAAAATTACCATGTATATGTTCACTCTGCTCATTTTAGAAAAAGTACTTGGTCTAACCCTTTCTATTCAGAAAACTTTAAGAGTACAAAAGTGAAACTTCTGTAAAGTCTTCCTTTCAAAAATTTAGGACCTGTTCTTCAAATACATGAAGGGGTTTACATATAAAAATAAAAAATCTTAAAATAGTTATTACAATAAAGCTTTGAGGATTTTTAAAACAACCCTCCTTAAACTAAGTGAAAGTTAAATAGAAACAGCATTTAAGGAGGTGACTTGCTTGATGATTATCCTTCTATCTCATCATCCATTCGTTCCTTCAGCTGAAGGATGTTAAGAATAGGCTTAACCTCTGGAGGTTGGTCTGGCCTAATGTGCAACAGTTCAGTGAAAACTACATCAAAAAGTGGAGGAAGCATGTAGGAGGATGTATCTATAAGACAACACAACATAATCCATTGGCTATGTGGCTTTACACAGTATCTCTAGTACTTATCCCAATCTAGCTTTTCTAGCTTTCTGATGTGTTCCTCTTTTACCTTTGAAATTTCTCACAATTTTCTTATCAAGTCTTTCACGATAGGAAGTGCACTGGGAGGACATCTATCAATAAGGTTTGCAACAATGAGATTTTGACTTACAATTTCCAAAATGTTAGTAGCTACATATTTTTCTTTGCAAATGGCTCTTTCAACATGTTTCAACTATATGTCCCAGTCAGTAAACAATATTTCCTTTTTCGAGTCTTTAATCCTGGGAAGGATGGCCTTTCGTCCATCAGCAGAATCCTGCCAGGTGACATACTATGAAACATTATCATCAATCTCATCAAAACTAATCCTCTAGTATAAAATTCGATTCATTAGTGAATCACTTTTCTCACACAATTCAACAATATTTGATAATTTTTTACAAAAAAATGACTTTTTTATGTGCTAATAAAGTATTTAGTTCCAAGGCCTCTTTTCTAAATTCATCAATCTTTGGATTATCCTTTAATTTCTCTACAAAAAATTGCAATTGATGAATTTGAGTGTCGTTTGAACAAATTTAATTTTGGTGATGAATCTTCAATTGTTCTATGCTCTCCTGGAGCTGCATGACATGTACCTATAGTTTTTGGTTGAAATTTCATTTCTATACTTGTAGCTCAAGTTCTAATTGTATGATTCTTTTATCCTTTTCTTTCTTCGACTATTGAACCTCAAAATCTTTATCAATAGTTGAATAGGCATAAGATCCTGCGAACTGAGTTAGGCGAGTTAGATCCTGTGAAGGATTGATCTGTGAGTCTTTCCAGAAAAATTCCATTGGGATATATCCTTGGAAAAGGAGTTGATATTACTTCGATCTCCTTCATTTCTTTTATATTCTCATAGATTATTTATGTTTAGGGCTGTAGAAAATATCCATATAAAGAATTTCCTCAATGTTAAGTACAATTTCAGTAGTGGGGAAGGTCGGGATGAATTCCACTTGCTCAGTTCTTACTAATTTGTCAAAGGGCCCAACAGTGAATGAGTCCTTACTTTTAGTTTGATGCATATGCACAATCTGTTTTTTATCATTAATTATAACTGCTTGGTCTCCCTGGAGTTTTAGGTTAAATTCCTTCAAAACATCACTCAGATTACTTGGGAAATCTAAATCCATAGTTTGAACCTCGCTAGATTTATCTTGGTTAGTTTTACTAAGGGCTTCAATATCCTTAGGTGCAGTTTCATTTTCCTTTTCCTTCTGAGTTAGGGGTTGGGAGTCTTCTAGCATTTTCAATGAAATTACTTCCAATCTCTTGTTCATGTTTTTTTTTAAATTTTGGCAATTGTTGTGGATGGAGGTGTAGGGCTTCCAACTTCTAAAATGCATAGTAATTATCCACTAACTCAAATAGTTAATCAAACTCATCATCTTCATGTACAAAAGGCATGATTTTAACTTTGGTAGTAAAATTATTGGCAATTTTAATTGGGTCGTATTGTCTGTTTGAAATTGTAAACAATTTCAAACATTCAATTTGGCTGATATCTAAAACTACATGCTTGTAATTTTCCAGACCATAAACCCCACAATTAATTGGAAAGTAAGGCCATGACGCTTTCTTAGCTTCCTTTAGAAACATGGTTAATCTATTTCCAACAGTTTGATATGTTACTTCTCTTGCGAGAATATTATCGAGAACATACAAGGGTAGAACATGCATCCGAGTTAAGCTCCTAAATACTCTAACAGAGGTGAAAAAATCTTCTCCAAACCGTTTTCCAATGGAGGAAAAAAATCAGTTTGAGTCTCTTTTGAAAATCTGGGGGCTTTTCATTAAGTACGGATTGAAACAAAAGGAGAATGACTCCATGGTAGATTTTATAAAAATGGTTCTCAAATTTTGACTCCCATAACATGTTATGATATAGATGAATGGATAGAGGGTCCTAAGTAGTACATTTCCAAACCATGGCTGGAAAATCTGAGTTGGAACACACAACATCCATGATATAAGCACTCATATAAAATAGCGGGAAATTTTTGGAGGAAGTAGAACAATTTTTCCTATATTCCAAAATTTGAGTAGAAACATTATTAGACAGAATGTTTCCTGAATCCATAACATAATATTATACAACTAATTCCATGAGAGGAACCCATTATACTGAAAATTTTGTAGTTTCACGTTGACCAAAGAGCCTAGACATCATCGCAACATCATAACAGTAGGGACTTGCAAGGGAGTCAGTAGAATACATACCCTTGTCATAATTCTTGTGTTTATTGGGGTTGCTTCCCCGTTGCCTGATTGGATTTGATTTGAGCTCGTTCTCGTTGACGAACTGCACCAGAAATTCCCTGTCATAAACCTTTGAAGGTTCTAGGATGTGGTACACTAGCTTCAAGTCTTCGGCTTTGAAGAAACCTATCATCATTCCTTTTCTGGTTAGAAAATTCTTGTCCTCGTTGTTGAGAGTATTAATTATCCATCTTACCATATCTGTGTATGGTAATATTTTAGGTCACACAACAATTCGATGTAGAAAAGAATTAGCCACTTCTTCTGTAGTGGCTTCCGAGGAATCAAAAGCATCGCAGTGCTACTTGTGTGTGAATATTTGTAAAATAATGATCGTCTTAGTTTTGTCATTTGAAATATCGCAATCGCAATATCTCCAAAAATAGATGGGGGGGGGGGGGGAATTGTTTGTGTTGTAAAAGTGCGATTTACAGTATACTATATCGCATGATGAATATTTTTGAGGGGGAAGAATGATTATGTTTGTGAAAATGCGATGTGATGGAGTATATCGCATTGGAAAAACATGGAGGTTGACAATAAGACCATTAGGGTTGTGTTGCGAAATGCAATATGCGATTTGTGATAGCCTATGTGGCAGAAGTGGGTCCCGCAAGATTTCCCTTATAGAATTCGTTTGGAAAAATGTATTTTACCTTCATAAAAGCGCTTTTTTTATATATATCGCATCACAATATATTTTAATTAATTTTTAGAATTCTTATGTGCTCCATTGCGGTATTGCAATTGCAATAATGCAATATTTCTCCGCTTGAGTGCTTTTAAGGCCAGAATTCAAGGTTTTTTCCCCCTTTTGTTTCTATGTATATCTAAATGAATCACTTTAAGGGTCGTATTTTTTTTACTCTAAAAATTTTAAAAACGGTCCCCATTATTTTCTAAGGTAACTAAGCTAAAATAATGGGGGTTGTTGAATAGAAAAACAGGTCCCTCTAATACTAGTGTATTGCCCTTATTGTTATTTTCAATGTCTCCCCTTATTGTTATTGGTGTGTCCTTGTATCCCCCATTTTTGTATTATTGTGCCCCATAGAAGACCACTATTGTTATTGTTGTGCCCTTACATTATTATTGTTATGTAGGCTTTGATTATAATGTGACCCACTAGACTCCTATATATTCCAATGAGGTCTAATCATTTGTATCATCCAAGAATTGTTTATTTATGTGATATAAAGGTAGTTTCCCCCTCGAAGAGTCTAATTTTGAATTCATTGATCTATCTATTTTGTGACCTAGTTACATAACATTTTGTATCAGAGCCAGGTTACAATCTTGGTACTTGTCCAAAATTCTGTCTCAAATAGGTGATATTGTGAAAGTTGTCATAACTTCATCTACAAGCATTGGATTTTAATTTCATAAAAAAAATTTGAAAGTGCAAGGGCTATAGTATTTCTTGTATCATTTTCAAGTCCAAAGGTTGATATAGTGATACATGGAACTATGTACAATTTCGCTCTATTGAACCAATCCCTACTCAAGTCATCGTGGGATATTGGGCAATCTTGAAGAATCCAAATTTTTTATGACTTGAGGCATTGGAAACAACACTCATGGTTTTAACGCATGACCTAATTTTAGATCTTGGAGATCCAAAATTACAAATATACAAAAATTTCAATATCGAGCTCCTAAAAAGAAAGAAAAAGTTCTGTATTGTTTTAAAAATTTTGCATAATTGTTTTTGAAAAATCCGTTTGAAGTGATCCAAAGGGCATAGTGAATCATACATATCATTTTTTGATTCCAAACTTCCTTGAAACAAAAAAATGGACACACCCAGTAAAAACCCAGAAAGCTCTTCTATTATGCATGAAGAATCAGGAAGAAATGCAACATGATATATCAAATTTATGAGACCAAGTGCAACAAATTTCTCTCTCGCAATTTTAAAAAAAAAAATGAATTGGAAACCATGATGAATGTTAAGATAGATGGTATAAAAGGAGACATGGGATTTGAGTTAGATGGTATAAAAAGGGACATGGGAGTTTTTAATAATGGTTTAAAAGCATAAATGGAAGCAATGATGAATGTCAATATAGATGGGTTGAAGGAAGGTTTGGAAAAGTTTATAGAAGAAATAATTCTCAGTGATGAGAAGGTAATCCATGAAAATCATGATGAAGACAAAAGGAATATGAATTATGATTTTAGAGACTTCAATGTTTGGTTTAAGAACCACCACATTCGAAATATCGATATGAGGAAGTTTGATGGCAAGGTTATGATAACAAGGATACCACAGATGGAGCAATATTTTGATCTCCATGATGTGCAACACACACAAAAGGTACACATTTCAACTTTATATTTAGAACCCAATCATTTTGTATGGTAACGGTGGCTTTTTTCTCGTAAACAATGTTTCACTTGGTAAATTTTTACAGAGGAAATGACAGCACATTATGAGGATACAAAGAGAAAGACCTTCTTTAGCCAATTGATAAATCTCAAACAAAAGGGTTCAATGGTGGAGCACATTGAGGACTTCCAAAAATTAAATATAAGGGTAATGGATATTCCATAGGAGCATAGGATTTATGTCTTCATAAGGACTTTGAATGATAACATCCAACATGAGGTTTTCCCTTGGGAACCTTATTCATTAGAGAAGGAATTTAGGGTGGCAAGAATATTTGAAAGAAAAATTATGGAAACAAGTTATTCTACCACTCACAACTATAAAGATGGAAGTGTTGCTACTCCTGGCATTCCAAAACCTACAAGGTTGATTCCACAACAATTGGACAAAAAAAGAGAAATGGGATTTTTTATAGTTGTGATAGAAAATGCAATAAAGGTCATAAGTGTGCTGAGAATAAATTATCCTACATATATTGTGAAGAGGATGAATAAAAGGAACAAAAAGAAAATCAAAAGAGGAGTATATACACTAGGAAACAACCCCTGAGAAAGAAGAAATGAATCCAACCATATCTTGAAATTCATTGGAAGGAATTACCACTCCCAAAATTCTCAAGATATAAATATATATCAACAATAAAAATGTAATCGTGTTGATTGATTCATGTAGTACTCATAATTTTATTCATTTTAAGATAGCCAAGGAATTGAATTTATTCGTATATCCAGAACCATAGTGTCAAGTGATGGTTGAAAATGGATGAACTATAAATATCTCTGGAATATGCCCTAATATCAAGCTAACCCTGGGGGAATATGTATTGAATAGTCAATGCTTTACATTACAATGGGTGGTGTTGATGTTGTACTAGGAGTCCAATGGTTACAATATTTGGGGATAATAGCTTTTATTTTTCAAGAACTTTTCTTGGAATTTTTTTGGGAAGGAAAGGAAGTTGAATTAAGTGTGGGAAACCAGGAAATATAATCAGCTCTAATGGCATGATAAAACTTATGAAGAAATAACAACGAGGTATAATTACACAATTTTGCTCACTAGAGGTTCAAACTTCAAAATCATATATTTCTCCAGATCTCAAAAAATTCTTAGAAAATCATTCCAAGGTGTTTGAGACTCCCAAAGGCCTCCCACCTATTCATGATCATGATCATGTTATTCATTTGATTCCAGGAAGTGTTCCTCCAAACATCCGACTTTACAGATATCACTATGCCCAAAAGAGTGAAATTGAACGTACGATTGTAGAAATGATAGACGCTGCTATAATTCAACCTATTCAAAGTTCTTTCTCTTCTTTAGTGGTATTGGTTCACAAGAAAATTGGATCATGGCGTATGTGTCCAATTTATAGGAAGGTCAACAAGCTCACTATTAAGGATAAATTTCCCATTCCTCTCATTGATGAATTGTTGGATGAATTACATGGAGAAATTGACTTCACCAAGATGGATCTTCGTACAAGATATCATCAAATTATAACTAATACTAAATACATTCTAAAAAAAACATTCAGAAGTCATGAGGGTCATTATGAATGTTTGGTCATGCCTTTTGTCCTTACTAATACACCTTAGACATTTCAAGGTTTGATGAATTCCATTTTCAAACCCTTCCTTATAAAATTTTTGTTAGTTATTTTTGATGATATACTAATCTACAAGAAGTCTTGGAAGGATCATATTCAACATGTTGACAGGGTCCTCAAACTATTGGAGGAGAAAAAATTATATGAAAAAACCTCCACATTTTTCTTTAGATTATAGGGGTGTAATATTTAGGTCATATTGTATCTCATGATGTTTTTAAGGTAGACCCTAACAAAATTAAATCCATTAAGTAATGGAAAATCCCCACAACCATAACAAATCTTCAAGGATTTCTTGGGTTTGCAAGGTATTAGCTCAAGTTTTTTAGGAATTATATGAGAATAGCAACACCTCTAAAAACATTATTGATTAAAGATGCACTTTCTTGGACTCCAAAATAAACTAAGGCATTTGAAAATCTTAAAGAAGAAATGTCCCAAGCATCGTTCTTAGCTATGTCTGACTTTACAAAAATAATTATTATGGATTGTGATGCCTTAGGAAATGGATTGGTGTTGTTTAAATTACCCAATGCTTTTGAAATTCATGCAATCAAAGGAAATTATTTACAAAAACCTATTTATGAGAAGGAAATGTTAGCAATACTACATGCACTAAAGCAATGTACACCTTACCTAATGGGAAGAAACTTCAAGGTAAAAATAGATCATGATAGTCTTAAATAATTTTTGGAACAAATATTATCTTTAGAAGAGCAGTAAAAATGGGTGACAAAGATGTTGGGTTATGACTTTGAAATCTTCTACAAAAAAGGTAAGCAAAATGTCGTTGCTGATGCACTCTCAAGAAAGAATGAGGATATGGAAGCATTGCTTTGTGCCATTTCTATTATCCAAACTATTTGGATAACTGAAGCAAGGGATGAATGGAAGAATGATGAAGATGTTTGAACACTCATTGAAATGTTGCAGCAAGATCCCAGTTTATCTGATACATTTAGTTGGAAAAAAGGTTCATTATGGTACAAAAATTGCTTATATATTTGTAAGAATTCCCAACTCAAGAAAAATATTATTTTGGAACTCCACCCCTCCCCCTTAGGAGGGAGGGAACTCAAGATTTTTAAAAACTTATCACAGGGTCAAGAAGGAATTTTTTGGGGATGACCTTAAATCTGATATTCAGAAGTTTGTGGAAGAATGTTTGGTTTGCCAACAAAATAAAGTTGATACATTTAAGAACCCGATTCTGTTACAACCTTTATCCATTCCAAGTCAGCATTAGGAGGAGGTCTCAATGGATTTTATCATAAGTTTACCTAAGTCTGAAGGAAAGAGTGTCATCATGGTGGTACTTGATAAACTTACCAATTATGCGCACTTTTTTTCATTGTCTCGTCATTTTAAAGCCAGTATACTTGTAGAAATTTATAGAAATTGTATACCCATGGA